>JBAPLH010000118.1:0-154260 GCA_037897445.1 Ceriops zippeliana
GTAATTAGGCAAGAAGAAAAAGTTAATTTCAAGGTTATTGCATGAAAAAATAGTCTTGGTAACAGCAAGAGGATCCTAATTAACATGAGGTGATTAGAATGTCTCATTATTTAGCAATTAAACCAGTTAACATTTGTACGAAATGCTAACCCTGATGAATTACACCTTTGGCTGAGGACTTTATTAGATTTAGTGTTTTCGTCGCGTATATACTTGTTTGGTTTCGCTAATGTATTAGGTATTTTAGCCCAATGTGTTATATTTCAAGATCAATGTATGAACAAGTGTGTTTGGAATCAAAAGAGGAGCATTGTTAACCAGAAATGATGGGAGGTTGTCTCTATTTTTGAAATCAAGAATTAATATCAATAAGAAATGAAATTCAAGTTGAAGGTCTCCATTGTTTGTTAAATTGAAGGAATTGACGATATAGATCGCCCATAGGTATTTTTTACATTATCAATATAGTCATTTGAAAAGAAGAAAAAATTAATTTCATGGTTATTGCGTGAAAAATAGTCTTGGCAACAACAAGAGGAGCCTAATTAACATGAGGTGAATAGAATGTCTCATTATTTGTGAATTAAACCAGTTAACTTTGGTACTAAATGCAAACCATGATGAATGACACCTTTGGCTGATGGATTTAATTAGATTTAGAGTTTTCATCGTGCTTATACTTCTTTCATTCCATTAATATATTAGGTTGTTTAGCTAGATGTGTTATATTTCAAGATCAATGTATGAACAAGTGTGTTTGGAATCAAAAGAGGAGCATTGTTAACCAGAAATGATGGGAGGTTGTCTCTATTTTTGAAATCAAGAATTAATATCAATAAGAAATGAAATTCAAGTTGAAGGTCTCCATTGTTTGTTAAATTGAAGGAATTCACGATATAGATCGCCCATAGGTATTTTTTACATTATCAATATAGTCATTTGAAAAGAAGAAAAAATTAATTTCATGGTTATTGCGTGAAAAATAGTCTTGGCAACAACAAGAGGAGCCTAATTAACATGAGGTGAATAGAATGTCTCATTATTTGTGAATTAAACCAGTTAATTTTGGTACTATATGCAAACCATGATGAATGACACCTTTGGCTGATGGATTTAATTAGATTTAGAGTTTTCATCGTGCTTATACTTCTTTCATTCCATTAATATATTAGGTTGTTTAGCTAGATGTGTTATATTTCAAGATCAATGTGTCAAAAAGTGTGTTTGAAATCCAAAGAGGAGCCTTCATAACCAGAAATGATGGGAGGAACTCTCTATTTTTGAATTCAATAATTAATATCAATAAGAAATGAAATTCAAGATCAAGGACTTCATTATTTGTTAGATTGAATGAATTCACGTTATAGATGCCCCACAAGCATTTGTTTCATAATCAATATAGTTATTAGGCAAGAAGCAAAAGTTAATTTCAAGGTTATTGCATGAAAAATAGTCTTAGTAACAGCAAGAGGATCCCAATTAACATGAGGTTATTAGAATGTCTCATTATTTAGCAATTAAACCAGTTAACATTTGTACGAAATGCTGACCATGATGAATTATACCTTTGGCTGAGGATTTAGTTAGATTTAGTTTTTTCATCGTGTTTATACTTGTTTGGTTCCGCTAATGTATTAGGTTGTTTAGCCATATATGTTATATTTCAAGATCAATGTATGAACAAGTGTGTTTGGAATCAAAAGAGGAGCATTGTTAACCAGAAATGATGAGAGGTTGTCTCTATTTTTGAAATCAACAATTAATATTAATAAGAAATGAATTTGAAGTTTAAGGTCTCCATTGTTTGTTAAATTGAGGCAATTGATGATATAGATCGCCCATAGGTATTTTTTACATTATCAATAAAGTCATTTGAAAAGAAGAAAAAATTAATTTCAAGGTTATTGCGTGAAAAATAGTCTTGAATATCAAGGACTTCATTAGCCTTTTGATAATTGGGAGGAAATGAATTCACATTATAGATGCCCCACAGCCATTTTTTTCATAATCAATATGGTAATTAGGCAAGAAGCAAAACTTAATTTCAAGGTTATTGCATGAAAAATAGTCTTGGTAACAGCAAGAGGATTTTAATTAACATGAGGTGATTAGAATGTCTCATTATTTAGCTATTAAACCTATTAACATTTGTATGAAATGCTGACCATGATGAATTACACCTTTGGCTGAGGATTTTGTTAGATGTAGTGTTTTCATCCTGTTTATACTTGTTTGGTTCCACTATTGTATTAGGTTGTTTAGCCATATATGTTATATTTCAAGATGAATGTATGAACAAGTGTGTTTGGGATAAAAAGAGGAGCATTGTTAACCAGAAATGATGAGAGGTTGTCTCTATTTTTGAAATCAACAATTAATATTAGTATGAAATGAATTTGAAGTTTAAGGTCTCCATTGTTTGTTAAATTAAAGGAATTGACGATATAGATCGCCCATAGGTACTTTTTACATTATCAATAAAGCCATTTGAAAAGAAGAAAAAATTAATTTCAAATTTAGTGCGTGAAAAATAGTCTTGGTAACAACAAGACGAGCCTAATTAACATGAGGTGAATAGAATGTGTCATTATTTGTGAATTAAACCAGTTAACTTTGGTACTAAATGCAAACCATGATGAATGACACCTTTGGTTGATGAATTTAATTAGATTAGAGTTTTCATTTATACTTCTTTGATTATAAGAAATGAAATTCAATATCAAGGACTTCATTATTTGTTAGATTGAATGAATTCACGTTATGGATGCGCCACAGGCATTTGTGTCATAATCAATATAGTAAACAGGCAAGAAGCAAAAGTTAATTTCAAGGTTATTGCATGAAAAATAGTCTTGGTAACAGCAAGAGGATCCTAATTAACATGAGGTGATTAGAATGTCTTATTATTTAGCAATTAAACCAGTTAACATTTGTCCGAAATGCTCACCTTGATGAATTACACCTTTGGCTGAGGATTTTATTAGATTTAGTGTTTTCATCGTGTTTATACTTGTTTGGCTCCGCTAACGTATTAGGTTGTTTAGCCATATGTGTTATATTTCAAGATCAATGTATGAACAAGTGTGTTTGGAATCAAAAGAGGAGCATTGCTAACCAGAAATGATGGGAGGTTGTCTCTATTTTTGAAATCAACAATTAATATCAATAAGAAATGAAATTCAAGTTGAAGGTCTCCATTGTTTGTTAAATTGAAGGAATTCACGATATAGATGGCCTATAGGTATTTTTTACATTATCAATAAAGTCATTTGAAAAGAAGAAAAAATTAATTTCAAGGTTATTGCGTGAAAAATAGTCTTGGCAACAATAAGAGGAGCCTAATTAACATGAGGTGATTAGAATGTCTCATTATTTGTGAATTAAACAAGTTAACTTTTGTACTAAATGCAAACCATGATGAATGACACCTTTGGCTGATGGATTTAATGAGATTTAGAGTTTTCATCCTGTTTATACTTCTTTGATTCCATTGATATATTAGGTTGTTTAGCAACATGAGTTATATTTCAAGATCAATGTGTCAAAAAGTGTGTTTGGAATCAAAAGAGGAGCCTTCATAACCAAAAATGATGGGAGGAACTCTCTATTTTTGAATTCAACAATTAATATCAATAAGAAATGAAATTCAAGATCAAGGACTTCATTATTTGTTAGATTGAATGAATTCACATTTTAGATGCCCCACATGCATTTGTTTCATAATCAATATAGTAATCAGGCAAGAATCAAAAGTTAATTTCAAGGTTATTGCATAAAAAATAGTGTTGGTAACAGCAAGAGGATCCCAATTAACATGAGGTGATTAGAATGTCTTATTATTTAGCAATAAAACTAGTTAACATTTGTACGAAATGCTGACCATGATGAATTACACCTTTGGATGAAGATTTGATTAGATTTAGTGTTTTCATCGTGTTTATACTTGTTTGGTTCCGCTAATGTATTAGGTTGTTTAGCCATATATGTTATATTTCAACATCAATGTATGAACAAGTGTGTTTGGAATCAAAAGAGGAGCATTGATTCCAGTTGTCTCTATTTTTGAAATCAACAATTAATATCAATAAGAATGTCTTATTATTTAGCAATAAAACTAGTTAACATTTATACGAAATGCTGATCATGATGAATTACACCTTTGGCTAGGGATTTAATTAGATTTAGTGTTTTCATCGTGTATATACTTCTTTGGTTTCGCAAATGTATTAGGTTGTTTAGCCATATGTGTTATATTTCAAGATCAATGTATGAAAAAGGGTGCTTGGAATCAAAAAAGGAGCATTGTTAACCAGAAATGATGAGACGTTGTCTCTATTTTTGAAATCAACAATTAATATTAATAAGAAATGAATTTCGAGTTTAAGGTCTCCATTGTTTGTTAAATTGAAGGGAGTGACGATATAGATCGCCCATAATTATTTTGTACATTATCAATAAAGTCATTTGAAAAGAAGAAAAAATTAATTTCAAGGTTTATTGCGTGAAAAATATTCTTGGTAACAACAAGAGGAGCCTAATTAACATGAGGTGAATAGAATGTCTCATTATTTGTGAATTAAACCAATTAACTTTGGTACTAAATGCAAACCATGATGAATGACACCTTTGGCTGATGAATTTAATTAGATTTAGTGTTTTCATCCTATTTATACTTCTTTGATTCCATTAATATATTAGGTTGTTTAGCCACACGTGTTATATTTCAAGATCAATGTGTCAAAAAGTGTGTTTGAAATCCAAAGAGGAGCCTTCATTGCCAGAAATGATGGGAGGAACTCTCTATTTCTGAACTGAACAATTAATATCAATAAGAAATGAAATTCAATATCAAGGACTTCATTATTTGTTATATTGAATGAATTCACGTTATAGATGCCCCACAGGCATTTGTTTCATAATCAATATAGTAATTAGGCAAGAAGCAAAAGTTAATTTCAAGGATATTGCATGAAAAATAGTCTTGGAAACAGTAAGAGGATCCTAATTAACATGAGGTGATTAGAATGTCTCATTATTTAGCAATTAACCTAGATAACATTTGTACGAAATGCTAACCATGATGAATTACACCATTGGCTGAGGATTTAATTAGATTTAGTGTTTTCATCGTGTTTATACTTGTTTGGTTCCGCAAATGTGTTAGGTTGTTTAGCCATATGTGATATATTTCAAGATCAACGTATGAACAAGTGTGTTTGGAATCAAAAGAGCAGCATTGTTAACCAGAAATGATGGGAGGTTGTCTCTATTTTTGAAATCAACAATTAATATCAATAAGAAATGAATTTCAAGTTGAAGGTCTCCATTGTTTGTTAAATTGAAAGAATTGACGATATACATGGCCCATAGGTATTTTTTACATTATCAATAAAGACATTTGAAAAGAAGAAAAAATTAATTTGAAGGTTATTGCGTGAAAAATAGTCTTGGTAACAATAAGAGGAGCCTAATTAACATGAGGTGATTAGAATGTCTCATTATTTGTGAATTAAACCAGTTAACTTTTGTACTAAATGCAAACCATGATGAATGACACCTTTGGCTGATGAATTTAATTAAATTTATAGTTTTCATCATGATTATACTTCTTTGATTCCATTAATATATTAGGTTGTTTAGCCACATATGTTATATTTCAAGATCAATGTGTCAAAAAGTGTGTTGGAAATCCATAGAGGAGCCTTCATAACCAGAGATGATGGGAGGAACACTCTATTTTTGAATTCAACAATTAATATCAATAAGAAACGAAATTCAAGATGAAGGACATCATTATTTGTTAGATTGAATGAATTCAAGTTATAAATGCCCCACAGGCATTTGTTTCACAATCAATATAGTAATTAGGCAAGAAGCAAAAGTTAATTTCAAGGTTATTGCATGAAAAATAGTCTTGGTAACAGCAAGAGGAGCCTAATTAACATGAGGTGATTAGAATGTCTCATTATTTAGCAATTAAACCAGTTAATATTTGGACGAAAAGCTAACCATGATGAATTACACCTTTGGCTGAGGATTTAATTAGATTTAGTGTTTTCATCGTGTTTATACTTGTTTGGTTCCCCTAATATATTAGGTTGTTTAGCCGTATGTGTTATATTTCAAGATCAAAGTATGAACAAGTGTATTTGGAATCCAAAGAGGAGCATTGTTAACTAGAAATGACGGGAGGTTGTCTCTATTTTTGAAATCAACAATTAATATCAATAAGAAATGAAATTCAAGTTGAAGGTCTCCATTGTTTGTTAAATTCATGGAATTGACGATATAGATCGCCCATAGGTATTTTTTACATTATCAATAAAGTCATTTCAAAAGAAGAAAAAATTAATTTGAAGGTTATTGCGTGAAAAATAGTCTTGGTAACAACAAGAGGAGCCTAATTAACATGAGGTGATTAGAATGTCTCATTATTTGTGAATTAACCAGTTAACATTTGTACTACATGCAAACCATGATGAATGACACCGTTGGCTGATGGATTAAATTAGATTTAGAGTTTTCATCGTGTTTATACTTCTTTACTTCCATTAATATATTAGGTTGTTTAGCCACATGTGTTATATTTCAAGATCAATGTGTCAAAAAGTGTGTTTGAAATCAGAAGGGGAGCCTTCATAACCAAAAATGCTGGGAGGAACTCTCTATTTTTCAATTCAACAATTAATATCAATAAGAAATGAAATTCAAGATCAAGGACTTCATTATTTGTTAGATTGAATGAATTCACGTTATAGATGCCCCACAGGCATTTGTTTCATCATCAATATAGTAATTAGGCAAGAAGCAAAAGTTAATTTCAAGGTTATTGCATGAAAAATAGTCTTGGAAACAGCAAGATGATCCCAATTAACATGAGGTGATTAGAATGTCTCATTATTTCGCAATTAAACCAGTTAACATTTGTAAGAAATGCTAACCATGATGAATTACACCTTTGGCTGAGGATTTAATTAGATTTAGTGTTTTCATCGTGTTTATACTTGTTTGGTTCCGCCAATGTATTAGGTTGTTTAGCGATATGTGTTATATTTCAAGATCAATGTATGAACAAGTGTGTTTGGAATCAAAAGAGGAGCATCGTTAGGCAGAAATGATGGGAGGTTGTCTCGATTTTTGAAATCAACAATTAATATCAATAAGAAATGAAATTCAATTTGAAGGTCTCCATTGTTTGTTAAATTGAAGGAATTGACGATATAGATCGCCCATAGGTATATTTTACATTATCAATAAAGTCATTTCAAAAGAAGAAAAAATTAATTTGAAGATTATTGCGTGAAAAATAGTCTTGGTAACAACAAGAGGAGCCTAATTAACATGAGGTCATTAGAATGTCCCATTATTTGTGAATTAAATGAGTTAACATTTTTACTAAATGCAAACCATGCTGAATGACAACGTTGGCTTATGGATTAAATTAGATTTAGAGTTTTCATCGTGTTTATACTTCTTTACTTCCATTAATATATTAGGTTCTTTAGCCACATGTGTTATATTTCAAGATCAATGTGTCAAAAAGTGTGTTTGAAATCCAAAGAGGAGCCTTCATAACCAGAAATGGTGGGAGGAACTCTTTATTTTTGAATTCAACAATTAATATCAATAAGAAATGAAATTCAAGATCAAGGACTTCATTATTTGTTAGATTGAATGAATTCACCTTATAGATGCCCCACAGGCATTTGTTTCGTAATCAATATAGTAATTAGGCAAGAAGCAAAAGTTAATTTCAAGGTTATTGCATGAAAAATAGTCTTGGTAACAGCAAGAGGATCCCAATTAACATGAGGTGATTAGAATGTCTCATTATTTAGCAATTAAACCAGTTAACATTTGTACGAAATGCTAACCATGATGAATTACACCTTTGGTTGAGGATTTAATTAGAATTAGTGTTTTCATCCTATTTATACTTGTTTGGTTCCGCTAATGTGTTAGGTTGTTTAGCCACATGTGTTATATTTCAAGATGAATGTGTCGAAAAGTGTGTTTGAAATCCAAAGAGGAGCCTTCATAAATAGAAATGATGGCAGGAACTCCCTATTTTTGAATTCAACAATTAATATCAATAAGAAATGAAATTCAAGATCAAGGACTTCATTATTTGTGAGATTGAATGAATTCACGTTATAGATACCCCACAGGCATTTGTTTCATAATCAATATAGTAATTAGGCAAGAAGCAAAAGTTAATTTCAAGGTTATTGCATGAAAAATAGTCTTGGTAACAGCAAGAGGATCCCAATTAACATGATGTGATTAGAATGTCTCATTATTTCACAATGAAACCAGTTAACATTTGTAAGAAATGCTAACCATGATGAATTACACCTTTGGCTGTGGATTTAATTAGATTTAGTGTTTTCATCGTGTTTATACTTGTTTGGTTCCGCTAATGTATTAGGTTTTTTAGCCATATGTGTTATATTTCAAGATCAATGTATGAACAAGCGTGTTTGGAATCAAAAGGGGAGCATTGTTAAACAGAAATGATGGGAGGTTGTCTCTATTTGTGAAATCAAGATTTAATATCAATAAGAAATGAAATTCAAGTTGAAGGTCTCCATTGTTTTTTAAATTCATGGAATTGACGATATAGATCGCCCATAGGTATTTTTTACATTGTCAATAAAGTCATTTGAAAAGAAGAAAAAATTAATTTCAAGGTTGTTGCGTGAAAAATATAGTCTTGGTAACAAACAAAAGGAGCCTAATTAACATGAGGTGATTAGAATGTCTCATTATTTGTGAATTAACCAGTTAACATTTGTACTACATGCAAAGCATGATGAATGACACCGTTGGCTGATGGATTAAATTAGATTTAGAGTTTTCATCATCTTTATACTTCCTTACTTCGATTAATATATTAGGTTGTTTAGCCACATGTGTTATATCTCAAGATCAATGTGTCAAAAAGTGTCTTTGAAATCAAAAGAGGAGCCTTCATAACCAGAAATGATGGGAGGAACTCTCTATTTTTGAATTCAACAATTAATATCAATAAGAAATGAAATTCAAGATCAAGGACTTCATTATTTGTTAGATTGAATGAATTCACGTTATAGATACCCCACAGGCATTTGTTTCATAATCAATATAGTAATTAGGCAAGAAGCAAACGTTAATTTCAAGGTTATTGCATGAAAATAGTCTTGGTAACAACAAGAGGATCCCAATTAACATGAGGTGATTAGAATGTCTCATTATTTAGCACTTAAACCAGTTTACATTAGTACGAAATGCTAACCATGATGAATTACACCTTTGGCTGAGGATTTAATTAGATTTAGTGTTTTCATCGTGTTTATACTTGTTTGGTTCTGGTAATGTATTAGGTTGTTTAGCCATATGTGTTATATTTCAAGATCAATGTATGAACAAGAGTGTTTGGGATCAAAAGAGGAGCATTGTTGACCAGAAATGACGGGAGGTTGTCTCTATTTTTGAAATCAACAATTAATATCAATAAGAAATGAAATTCAATTTGAAGGTCTCTATTGTTTGTTAAATTGAAGGAATTGACGATATTGATCGGCCATAGGTATTTTTTACATTATTAATAAAGTCGTTTCAAAAGAAGAAATAATTAATTTGAAGGTTATTGTGTGAAAAATAGTCTTGGTAACAACAAGAGGAGCCTAACTAACATGAGGTGATTAGAATGTCCCATTATTTGTGAATTAAACGAGTTAACATTTTTACTAAATGCAAACCATGATGAACGACACCGTTGGCTCAAGGATTAAATTAGATTTAGAGTTTTCATCGTGTTTATACTTCTTTGCATCCATTAATATATTAGGTTGTTGGCCACATGTGTTATATTTAAAGATCAATGTGTCAAAAGTTTGTTTGAACTCCAAAGAGGAGCCTTCATAACCAGAAATGGTGGGACGAACTCTCTACTTTTGAATTCAACAATTAATATCAATAAGAATTGAAATTCAAGATCAAGGGCTTCATTATTTGATAGTTTGAATGAATTCACGTTATAAATGCCCCACAGGCATTTGTTTCATAACCAATATAGTAATCAGGCAAGAAGCAAAAGTTAATTTCAAAGTTATTGCATGAAAAATAGTCTTGGTAACAGCAAGAGGATCCCAATTAACATGAGGTGATTAGAATGTCTCATGATTTCGCAATTAAACCAGTTAACATTTGTAAGAAATGCTAACCATGATGAATTACACCTTTGGCTGAGGATTTAATTAGATTTAGTGTTTTCATCGTGTTTATACTTGTTTGGTTCTGCTAATGTATTAGGTTGTTTAGCCATATGTGTTATATTTCAAGATCAATGTATGAACAAGTGTGTTTGGAATGAAAAGAGGAGCATTGTTGACCAGAAATGACGGGAGGTTGTCTCTATTTTTGAAATCAACAATTAATATCAATAAGAAATGAAATTCAATTTGAAGGTCTCCATTGTTTGTTAAATTGAAGGAATTGACGATATAGATCGCCCATAGGTATTTTTTACATTATCAATAAAAGTCGTTTGAAAAAGAACAAAAAAATTAATTTCAAGTTTATTGCGTGAAAAATAGTCTTGGTAACAACAAGAGGAGTCTAATTGACATGAGGTGATTAGAATGTCCCATTATTTGTGTATTAAGGAGTTAACATTTGTACAACATGCAAACCATGATGAATGACAACGTTGACTAATGGATTAAATTAGATTTAGAGTTTTCATCATGTTTATACTTGTTTGGTTCCGCTAATGTATTAGGTTGTTTAGCCATATGTGTTATATTTCAAGATCAATGTATGAACAAGTGTGTTTGGAATCAAAAGACGAGCATTGTTAACCAGAAATGACGGGAGGTTGTCTCTATTTTTTAAATCAACAATTAATGTCAATAAGAAATGAAATTCAAGTTGAAGGTCTCCATTGTTTGTTAAATTGACGGAATTGATGATATTGATCGCCCATAGGTATTTCTTACATTATCAATAAAGTCATTTGAAAAGAAGAAAAAATTAATTTGAAGGTTATTGCGCAAAAAATAGTTTTGGTAACAACAAGAGGAGCCTAATTAACATGACGTGATTAGAATGTCTCATTATTTGTGAATTATACCAATTAACATTTTGTACTAAATGCAAACCATGATGAATGACACCGTTGGCTCATGGATTAAATTAGATTTATAGTTTTCATCGTGTTTATACTTCTTTGCTTCCATTAATATATTAGTTTGTTTAGCCACATGTGTTATATTTCAAGATCATTGTGTAAAAAAGTGTATTTGAAATCCAAAGAGGAGCCTTCATAACCAGAAATGATGGGAGGAACTCTCTATTTTTTAATTCAACAATTAATATCAACAAGAACTGAAATTCAAGATCAAGGACATCATTATTTGTTAGATTGAATGAATTCATGTTATAGATACCCCACAGGCATTTGTTTCATAATCAATATAGTAATTAGGCAAGAAGCAAAAGTTAATTTCAAGGTTATTGCATGAAAAATAGTCTTGGTAACAGCAAGAGGATCCTAATTAACATGAGGAGATTAGAATGTCTCATTATTTAGCAATTAAACCAGTTAACATTTGGACGAAATGCTAACCACGATGAATTACACCTTTGGCTGAGGATTTAATTAGATTTAGTGTTTTCATTGTGTTTATACTTGTTTGGTTCCCCTAATATATTAGGTTGTTTAGCCTTATGTGTTATATTTCAAGATCAATGTATGAACAAGTGTGTTTGGAATCAAAAGAGGAGCATTGTGAACTTGAAATGATGGGAGGTTGTCTCTATTTTTGAAATCAAGAATTAATATCAATAAGAAATGAAATTCAAGTTGAAGGTCTCCATTGTTTGTTAAATTGAAGGAATTGACGATATAGATGGCTCATAGGTATTTTTTACATTATCAATAAAGTCACTTGAAAAGAAGAAAAAATTAATTTTAAGGTTATTGCGTGAAAAATAGTCTTGGTAACATTAAGAGGAGCCTAATTAAAATGAGGTGATTAGAATGTCTCATTATTTGTGAATGAAACCAGTTAACATTTGTATTAAACGCAAACTATGATGAATGACACCTTTGGCTGATGGATTTAATTAGATTTAGAGTTTTCATCGTGTTTATACTTGTTTGGTTCCGCTAATGTATTAGGTTGTTTAGCCACATGTGTTATATTTCAAGATCAATGTATGAACAAGTGTGTTTGGAATCAAAAGAGGAGCATTGTTAACCAAAAATGACGGGAGGTTGTCTCTATTTTTGAAATCAACAATTAATGTCAATAAGAAATGAAATTCAAGTTGAAGGTCTCCATTGTTTGTTAAATTGACGGAATTGATGATATAGATCGCCCATAGGTATTTCTTACATTATCAATAAAGTCATTTGAAAAGAAGAAAAAATTAATTTCAAGGTTAATGCGTGAAAAATAGCCTTGGTAACAACAAGAAGAGCCTAATTAACATGAGGTGATTAGAATGTCTCATTATTTGTGAATTAAACCAGTTAACATTTGTACTAAATGAAAACCATGATGAATGACACCGTTGGCTCATGGATTAAATTAGATTTACAGTTTTCATCGTTTTTATACTTCTTTGCTTCCATTGATATATTAGTTTGTTTAGCCACATGTGTTATATTTCAAGATCAATGTGTCAAAAAGTGTGTTTGAAATCCAAAGAGGAGCCTTCATAACCAGAAATGATGGGAGGACCTCTCTATTTTTGAATTCAACAATTAATATCAATAAGAAATGAAATTCAAGATCAAGGGTTTCATTATTTGTTAGTTTGAATGAATTCACGTTATAGATGCCCCACAAGCATTTATTTCATAATCAATATAGTAATTGGGCAAGAAGCAAAAGTTAATTTCAAAGTTATTGTATGAAAAATAGTTTTGGTAACATCAAAAGGATACCAATTGACATGAGGTGATTAGAATGTCTCATTATTTAGCAATTAAACTAGTTAACATTTGTACAAAATGCTAACCATGATGAATTACCCCTTTGGCTGAGGATTTAATTAGATTTAGTGTTTTCATCCTGTTTATACTTGTTTGGTTCCGCTAATGTATTAGGTTGTTTAGCCATATGTGTTATATTTCAAGATCAATGTATGAACAAGTGTTTTTAGGATCAAAAGAGGAGCATTGTTAACCAGAAATGATGGGAGGTTGTCTCTATTTTTGAAATCAAGAATTAATATCAATAAGAAATGAAATTGAAGTTGAAGGTCTCCATTGTTTGTTAAATTCATGGAATTGACGATATAGATCGCCCATAGGTATTTTTTACATTATCAATGAAGTCATTTGAAAAAAAGAAAAAAAATTAATTTCAAGGTTACTGCGTGAAAAATAGTCTTGGTAACAACAAGAGGAGTCTAATTAACATGAGGTGATTAGAATGTCTCATTATTTGTGAATTAAAGAGTTAACATTTGTACAACATGCAAAAACCATGATGAATGACACCGTTGGCTAATGGATTAAATTAGATTTAGAGTTTTCATCGTGTTTATACTTGTTTGGTTCCGCTAATGTATTAGGTTGTTTAGCCATATGTGTTATATTTCAAGATCAATGTATGAACAAGTGTGTTTGGAATCAAAAGAGGAGCATTGTTAACCAGAAAAATGACGGGAGGTTGTCTCTATTTTTGAAATCAACAATTAATGTCAATAAGAAATGAAATTCAAGTTGAAGGTCTCCATGTGTTTGTTAAATTGACGGAATTGATGACATAGATCGCCCATAGGTATTTCTTACATTATCAATAAAGTCATTTGAAAAGAAGAAAAAATTAATTTCAAGTTTATTGCGTGAAAAATGGCCTTGGTAACAACAAGAGGAGCCTAATTAACATGAGGTGATTAGAATGTCTCATTATTTGTGAATTAAACCAGTTAACATTTGTACTAAATGCAAACCATGATGAATGACACCGTTGGCTCATGGATTAAATTAGATTTAGAGTTTTCATCGTGTTTATACTTCTTTGCTTCCATTAATATATTTGGTTGTTTAGCCACATGTGTTATATTTCAAGATCAATGCGTTAAAAAGTGTCTTTGAAATCCAAAGAGGAGCCTTCATAACTAGAAATGGTGGGAGGAACTCTCTATTTTTGAATTCAACAATTAATATCAATAAGAAATGAAATTCAAGATCAAGGGCTTCATTATTTGTTAGTTTGAATGAATTCACGTTATAGATGCCCCACAAGCATTTGTTTCATAATCAATATTGTAATTGGGCAAGAAGCAAAAGTTAATTTCAAAGTTATTGCATGAAAAATAGTCTTGGTAACAGCAAGAGGATCCCAATTGACATGAGGTGATTAGAATGTCTCATTATTTAGCAATTAAACCAGTTAACATTTGTACGAAATGCTAACCATGATGAATTACACCTTTGGCTGAGGATTTAATTAGATTTAGTGTTTTCATCCTGTTTATACTTGTTTGGTTCCGCTAATGTATTAGGTTGTTTAGCCCTATGTGTTATATTTCAAGATCAATGTATGAACAAGTGTGTTTGGAATCAAAAGAGGAGCATTGTTAACTTGAAATGATGGGAGGTTGTCTCTATTTTTGAAATCAAGAATTAATTAATATCAATAAGAAATGAAATTCAAGTTGAAGGTCTCCATTGTTTGTTAAATTGAAGGAATTGACGATATAGATGGCCCATAGGTATTTTTTACATTATCAATAAAGTCACTTGAAAAGAAGAAAAAATTAATTTCAAGGTTATTGCGTGAAAAATAGTCTTGGAAACAACAAGATGAGTCTAATTAACATGAGGTGATTAGAATGTCTCATTATTTGTGAATTAAAGAGTTAACATTTGTACAACATGCAAACCATGATGAATGACACCGTTGGCTAATGGATCAAATTAGATTTAGAGTTTTCATCGTGTTTATGCTTGTTTGGTTCCGCTAATGTATTAGGTTGTTTAGCCATATGTGTTATATTTCAAGATCAATGTATGAACAAGTGTGTTTGGAATCAAAAGAGGAGCATTGTTAACCAGAAATGACGGGAGGTTGTCTCTATTTTTGAAATCAACAATTAATATCAATAAGAAATGAAATTCAAGTTGAAGGTTTCCATTGTTTGTTAAATTAAAGGAATTGACGATATAGATCGCGCATAGTATTTTTTACATTACCAATAAGTCATTTGAAAAGAAGAAAAAATTAATTTCAAGGTTATTGTGTGAAAAATAGTCTTGGTAACAACAAGAGGAGCCTAATTAACATGAGGTGATTAGAATGTCCCATTATTTGTGAATTAAATGAGTTAACATATTTACTAAATGCAAACCATGAAGAATGACAACGTTGGCTCATGGATTAAATTAGATTTAGAGTTTTCATCGTGTTTATACTTCTTTGCTTCCATTAATATATTAGGTTGTTTAGCCACATGTGTTATATTTCAAGATCAATGTGTCAAAAAGTGTCTTTGAAATCCAAAGAGGAGCCTTCATAACCAGAAATGGTGGGAGGAACTCTCCATTTTTGAATTCAACAATTAATATCAATAAGAAATGAAATTCAAGATCAAGGACTTCATTATTTGTTAGATTGAATGAATTCACGTTATAGATGCCACACAGGCATTTGTTTCATAATCAATATTGTAATTAGGGAAGAAGCAAAAGTTAATTTCAAGGATATTGCATGAAAAATATGCTTGGTAACAGCAAGAGGATCCCAATTAACTTGAAGTGATTAGAATGTCTCATTATTTAGCAATTAAACCAGTTAACATTTGTACGAAATTCTAACCATGATGAATTACACCTTTGGTTGAGGATTTAATTAGATTTAGTGTTTTCATCGTGTTTATACTTGTTTGGTTCCTCTAATATATTAGGTTGTTGAGCCCTATGTGATATATTTCAATATTACTGTATGAACAAGTGTGTTTGGAATCAAAAGAGGAGCATTGTTAACTAGAAATGATGGGAGGTTGTCTCTATTTTTGAAATCAACAATTAATATCAATAAGAAATGAAATTCAAGCTGAAGGTCTCCATTGTTTGTTAAATTAACGGAATTGACGATATAGGTCGCCCATAGGTATTTTTTACATTATCAATAAAGTCATTTGAAAAGAAGAAAAAATTAATTTCAAGGTTATTGCGTGAAAAATAGTCTTGGTAACAACAAGAGGAGCCTAATTAACATGAGGTGATTAGAATGTCCCATTATTTGTGAATTAAATGAGTTAACATATTTACTAAATGCAAACCATGAAGAATGACAACGTTGGCTTATGGATTAAATTAGATTTAGAGTTTTCATCGTGTTTATACTTCTTTGCTTCCATTAATATATTAGGTTCTTTAGCCACATGTGTTATATTTCAAGATCAATGTGTCAAAAAGTGTCTTTGAAATCCAAAGAGGAGCCTTCATAACCAGAAATGGTGGGAGGAACTCTCTATTTTTGAATTCAACAATTAATATCAATACGAAATGAAATTCAAGATCAAGCACTTCATTATTTGTTAGATTGAATGGATTCACGTTATAGATGCCCCACAGGCATTTGTTTCATAATCAATATAGTAATTGGGCAAGAAGCAAAAGTTAATTTCAAGGATATTGCATGAAAAATAGGCTTGGTAACAGCAAGAGGATCCCAATTAACTTGAAGTGATTAGAATGTCTCATTATTTAGCAATTAAACCAGTTAACATTTGTACGAAATTCTAACCATGATGAATTACACCTTTGGCTGAGGATTTAATTAGATTTAGTGTTTTCATTGTGTTTATACTTGTTTGGTTCCGCTAATGTATTAGGTTGTTTAGCCATATGTGTTATATTTCAAGATCAATGTATGAACAAGTGTGTTTGGAATCAAAAGTGGAGCATTGTTAACCAGAAATGACGGGAGGTTGTCTCTATTTTTGAAATCAACAATTAATATCAATAAGAAATGAAATTCAAGTTGAAGGTTTCCATTGTTTGTTAAATTAAAGGAATTGACGATATAGATCGCGCATAGTATTTTTTACATTACCAATAAGTCATTTGAAAAGAAGAAAAAATTAATTTCAAGGTTATTGCATGAAAAATAGTCTTGGTAACAAGAAGAGGAGCCTAATTAACATGAGGTGATTAGAATGTCCCATTATTTGTGAATTAAATGAGTTAACATATTTACTAAATGCAAACCATGAAGAATGACAACGTTGGCTCATGGATTAAATTAGATTTAGAGTTTTCATCGTGTTTATACTTCTTTGCTTCCATTAATATATTAGGTTGTTTAGCCACATGTGTTATATTTCAAGATCAATGTGTCAAAAAGTGTCTTTGAAATCCAAAGAGGAGCCTTCATAACCAGAAATGGTGGGAGGAACTCTCTATTTTTGAATTCAACAATTAATATCAATAAGAAATGAAATTCAAGATCAAGGACTTCATTATTTGTTAGATTGAATGAATTCACGTTATAGATGCCGCACAGGCATTTGTTTCATAATCAATATAGTAATTAGGCAAGAAGCAAAAGTTAATTTCAAGGATATTGCATGAAAAATAGGCTTGGTAACAGCAAGAGGATCCCAATTAACTTGAAGTGATTAGAATGTCTCATTATTTAGCAATTAAACCAGTTAACATTTGTACGACATTCTAACCATGATGAATTACACCTTTGGCTGAGGATTTAATTAGATTTAGTGTTTTCATCGTGTTTATACTTGTTTGGTTCCTCTAATATATTAGGTTGTTGAGCCCTATGTGATATATTTCAATATTAATGTATGAACAAGTGTGTTTGGAATCAAAAGAGGAGCATTGTTAACTAGAAATGATGGGAGGTTGTCTCTATTTTTGAAATCAACAATTAATATCAATAAGAAATGAAATTCAAGCTGAAGGTCTCCATTGTTTGTTAAATTAACGGAATTGACGATATAGGTCGCCCATATAGGTATTTTTTACATTATCAATAAAGTCATTTGAAAAGAAGAAAAAATTAATTTCAAGGTGATTGCGTGAAAAATAGTCTTGGTAACAACAAGAGGAGCCTAATTAACATGAGGTGATTCGAATGTCTCATTATTTGTGAATTAACGAGTTAACATTTGTACTAAATGGTAACCATGATGAATGACACCGTTGGCTCATGGATTAAATTAGATTTACAGTTTTCATCGTGTTTATACTTCTTTGCTTCCATTAATATATTAGGTTGTTTAGCCACATGTGTTATATTTCAAGATCAATGTGTGTCAAAAAGTGTGTTTGGAATCCAAAGAGGAGCCTTCATAACCAGAAATGATGGGAGGAACTCTCTATTTTTTAATTCAACAATTAATATCAACAAGAAATGAAATTCAAGATCAAGGACTTCATTATTTGTTAGATTGAATGAATTCACGTTATAGATGCCCCACAAGCATTTGTTTCATAATCAATATAGTAATTAGGCAAGAAGCAAATGTTAATTTCAAGGTTATTGCCTGAAAAATAATCTTGGTAACAGCAAGAGGATCCCAATTGACATGAGGTGATTAGAATGTCTCATTATTTAGCAATTAAACTAGTTAACATTTGTACAAAATGCTAACCATGATGAATTACCCCTTTGGCTGAGGATTTAATTAGATTTAGTGTTTTCATCCTGTTTATACTTGTTTGGTTCCGCTAATGTATTAGGTTGTTTAGCCATATGTGTTATATTTCAAGATCAATGTATGAACAAGTGTTTTTAGGATCAAAAGAGGAGCATTGTTAACCAGAAATGATGGGAGGTTGTCTCTATTTTTGAAATCAAGAATTAATATCAATAAGAAATGAAATTGAAGTTGAAGGTCTCCATTGTTTGTTAAATTCATGGAATTGACGATATAGATCGCCCATAGGTATTTTTTACATTATCAATGAAGTCATTTGAAAAGAAGAAAAAATTAATTTCAAGGTTACTGCGTGAAAAATAGTCTTGGTAACAACAAGAGGAGTCTAATTAACATGAGGTGATTAGAATGTCTCATTATTTGTGAATTAAAGAGTTAACATTTGTACAACATGCAAACCATGATGAATGACACCGTTGGCTAATGGATTAAATTAGATTTAGAGTTTTCATCGTGTTTATACTTGTTTGGTTCCGCTAATGTATTAGGTTGTTTAGCCATATGTGTTATATTTCAAGATCAATGTATGAACAAGTGTGTTTGGAATCAAAAGAGGAGCATTGTTAACCAGAAATGACGGGAGGTTGTCTCTATTTTTGAAATCAACAATTAATGTCAATAAGAAATGAAATTCAAGTTGAAGGTCTCCATTGTTTGTTAAATTGACGGAATTGATGACATAGATCGCCCATAGGTATTTCTTACATTATCAATAAAGTCATTTGAAAAGAAGAAAAAATTAATTTCAAGTTTATTGCGTGAAAAATGGCCTTGGTAACAACAAGAGGAGCCTAATTAACATGAGGTGATTAGAATGTCTCATTATTTGTGAATTAAACCAGTTAACATTTGTACTAAATGCAAACCATGATGAATGACACCGTTGGCTCATGGATTAAATTAGATTTAGAGTTTTCATCGTGTTTATACTTCTTTGCTTCCATTAATATATTTGGTTGTTTAGCCACATGTGTTATATTTCAAGATCAATGCGTTAAAAAGTGTCTTTGAAATCCAAAGAGGAGCCTTCATAACTAGAAATGGTGGGAGGAACTCTCTATTTTTGAATTCAACAATTAATATCAATAAGAAATGAAATTCAAGATCAAGGGCTTCATTATTTGTTAGTTTGAATGAATTCACGTTATAGATGCCCCACAAGCATTTGTTTCATAATCAATATTGTAATTGGGCAAGAAGCAAAAGTTAATTTCAAAGTTATTGCATGAAAAATAGTCTTGGTAACAGCAAGAGGATCCCAATTGACATGAGGTGATTAGAATGTCTCATTATTTAGCAATTAAACCAGTTAACATTTGTACGAAATGCTAACCATGATGAATTACACCTTTGGCTGAGGATTTAATTAGATTTAGTGTTTTCATCCTGTTTATACTTGTTTGGTTCCGCTAATGTATTAGGTTGTTTAGCCCTATGTGTTATATTTCAAGATCAATGTATGAACAAGTGTGTTTGGAATCAAAAGAGGAGCATTGTTAACTTGAAATGATGGGAGGTTGTCTCTATTTTTGAAATCAAGAATTAATATCAATAAGAAATGAAATTCAAGTTGAAGGTCTCCATTGTTTGTTAAATTGAAGGAATTGACGATATAGATGGCCCATAGGTATTTTTTACATTATCAATAAAGTCACTTGAAAAGAAGAAAAAATTAATTTCAAGGTTATTGCGTGAAAAATAGTCTTGGAAACAACAAGATGAGTCTAATTAACATGAGGTGATTAGAATGTCTCATTATTTGTGAATTAAAGAGTTAACATTTGTACAACATGCAAACCATGATGAATGACACCGTTGGCTAATGGATCAAATTAGATTTAGAGTTTTCATCGTGTTTATACTTGTTTGGTTCCGCTAATGTATTAGGTTGTTTAGCCATATGTGTTATATTTCAAGATCAATGTATGAACAAGTGTGTTTGGAATCAAAAGAGGAGCATTGTTAACCAGAAATGACGGGAGGTTGTTGTCTCTATTTTTGAAATCAACAATTAATATCAATAAGAAATGAAATTCAAGTTGAAGGTTTCCATTGTTTGTTAAATTAAAGGAATTGACGATATAGATCGCGCATAGTATTTTTTACATTACCAATAAGTCATTTGAAAAGAAGAAAAAATTAATTTCAAGGTTATTGTGTGAAAAATAGTCTTGGTAACAACAAGAGGAGCCTAATTAACATGAGGTGATTAGAATGTCCCATTATTTGTGAATTAAATGAGTTAACATATTTACTAAATGCAAACCATGAAGAATGACAACGTTGGCTCATGGATTAAATTAGATTTAGAGTTTTCATCGTGTTTATACTTCTTTGCTTCCATTAATATATTAGGTTGTTTAGCCACATGTGTTATATTTCAAGATCAATGTGTCAAAAAGTGTCTTTGAAATCCAAAGAGGAGCCTTCATAACCAGAAATGGTGGGAGGAACTCTCCATTTTTGAATTCAACAATTAATATCAATAAGAAATGAAATTCAAGATCAAGGACTTCATTATTTGTTAGATTGAATGAATTCACGTTATAGATGCCACACAGGCATTTGTTTCATAATCAATATTGTAATTAGGGAAGAAGCAAAAGTTAATTTCAAGGATATTGCATGAAAAATAGGCTTGGTAACAGCAAGAGGATCCCAATTAACTTGAAGTGATTAGAATGTCTCATTATTTAGCAATTAAACCAGTTAACATTTGTACGAAATTCTAACCATGATGAATTACACCTTTGGTTGAGGATTTAATTAGATTTAGTGTTTTCATCGTGTTTATACTTGTTTGGTTCCTCTAATATATTAGGTTGTTGAGCCCTATGTGATATATTTCAATATTACTGTATGAACAAGTGTGTTTGGAATCAAAAGAGGAGCATTGTTAACTAGAAATGATGGGAGGTTGTCTCTATTTTTGAAATCAACAATTAATATCAATAAGAAATGAAATTCAAGCTGAAGGTCTCCATTGTTTGTTAAATTAACGGAATTGACGATATAGGTCGCCCATAGGTATTTTTTTACATTATCAATAAAGTCATTTGAAAAGAAGAAAAAATTAATTTCAAGGTTATTGCGTGAAAAATAGTCTTGGTAACAACAAGAGGAGCCTAATTAACATGAGGTGATTAGAATGTCCCATTATTTGTGAATTAAATGAGTTAACATATTTACTAAATGCAAACCATGAAGAATGACAACGTTGGCTTATGGATTAAATTAGATTTAGAGTTTTCATCGTGTTTATACTTCTTTGCTTCCATTAATATATTAGGTTCTTTAGCCACATGTGTTATATTTCAAGATCAATGTGTCAAAAAGTGTCTTTGAAATCCAAAGAGGAGCCTTCATAACCAGAAATGGTGGGAGGAACTCTCTATTTTTGAATTCAACAATTAATATCAATACGAAATGAAATTCAAGATCAAGCACTTCATTATTTGTTAGATTGAATGGATTCACGTTATAGATGCCCCACAGGCATTTTGTTCATAATCAATATAGTAATTGGGCAAGAAGCAAAAGTTAATTTCAAGGATATTGCATGAAAAATAGGCTTGGTAACAGCAAGAGGATCCCAATTAACTTGAAGTGATTAGAATGTCTCATTATTTAGCAATTAAACCAGTTAACATTTGTACGAAATTCTAACCATGATGAATTACACCTTTGGCTGAGGATTTAATTAGATTTAGTGTTTTCATTGTGTTTATACTTGTTTGGTTCCGCTAATGTATTAGGTTGTTTAGCCATATGTGTTATATTTCAAGATCAATGTATGAACAAGTGTGTTTGGAATCAAAAGTGGAGCATTGTTAACCAGAAATGACGGGAGGTTGTCTCTATTTTTGAAATCAACAATTAATATCAATAAGAAATGAAATTCAAGTTGAAGGTTTCCATTGTTTGTTAAATTAAAGGAATTGACGATATAGATCGCGCATAGTATTTTTTTTACATTACCAATAAGTCATTTGAAAAGAAGAAAAAAATTAATTTCAAGGTTATTGCATGAAAAAATAGTCTTGGTAACAAGAAGAGGAGCCTAATTAACATGAGGTGATTAGAATGTCCCATTATTTGTGAATTAAATGAGTTAACATATTTACTAAATGCAAACCATGAAGAATGACAACGTTGGCTCATGGATTAAATTAGATTTAGAGTTTTCATCGTGTTTATACTTCTTTGCTTCCATTAATATATTAGGTTGTTTAGCCACATGTGTTATATTTCAAGATCAATGTGTCAAAAAGTGTCTTTGAAATCCAAAGAGGAGCCTTCATAACCAGAAATGGTGGGAGGAACTCTCTATTTTTGAATTCAACAATTAATATCAATAAGAAATGAAATTCAAGATCAAGGACTTCATTATTTGTTAGATTGAATGAATTCACGTTATAGATGCCGCACAGGCATTTGTTTCATAATCAATATAGTAATTAGGCAAGAAGCAAAAGTTAATTTCAAGGATATTGCATGAAAAATAGGCTTGGTAACAGCAAGAGGATCCCAATTAACTTGAAGTGATTAGAATGTCTCATTATTTAGCAATTAAACCAGTTAACATTTGTACGACATTCTAACCATGATGAATTACACCTTTGGCTGAGGATTTAATTAGATTTAGTGTTTTCATCGTGTTTATACTTGTTTGGTTCCTCTAATATATTAGGTTGTTGAGCCCTATGTGATATATTTCAATATTAATGTATGAACAAGTGTGTTTGGAATCAAAAGAGGAGCATTGTTAACTAGAAATGATGGGAGGTTGTCTCTATTTTTGAAATCAACAATTAATATCAATAAGAAATGAAATTCAAGCTGAAGGTCTCCATTGTTTGTTAAATTAACGGAATTGACGATATAGGTCGCCCATAGGTATTTTTTACATTATCAATAAAGTCATTTGAAAAGAAGAAAAAATTAATTTCAAGGTGATTGCGTGAAAAATAGTCTTGGTAACAACAAGAGGAGCCTAATTAACATGAGGTGATTCGAATGTCTCATTATTTGTGAATTAACGAGTTAACATTTGTACTAAATGGTAACCATGATGAATGACACCGTTGGCTCATGGATTAAATTAGATTTACAGTTTTCATCGTGTTTATACTTCTTTGCTTCCATTAATATATTAGGTTGTTTAGCCACATGTGTTATATTTCAAGATCAATGTGTCAAAAAGTGTGTTTGGAATCCAAAGAGGAGCCTTCATAACCAGAAATGATGGGAGGAACTCTCTATTTTTTAATTCAACAATTAATATCAACAAGAAATGAAATTCAAGATCAAGGACTTCATTATTTGTTAGATTGAATGAATTCACGTTATAGATGCCCCACAAGCATTTGTTTCATAATCAATATAGTAATTAGGCAAGAAGCAAATGTTAATTTCAAGGTTATTGCCTGAAAAATAATCTTGGTAACAGCAAGAGGATCCCAATTGACATGAGGTGATTAGAATGTCTCATTATTTAGCAATTAAACTAGTTAACATTTGTACAAAATGCTAACCATGATGAATTACCCCTTTGGCTGAGGATTTAATTAGATTTAGTGTTTTCATCCTGTTTATACTTGTTTGGTTCCGCTAATGTATTAGGTTGTTTAGCCATATGTGTTATATTTCAAGATCAATGTATGAACAAGTGTTTTTAGGATCAAAAGAGGAGCATTGTTAACCAGAAATGATGGGAGGTTGTCTCTATTTTTGAAATCAAGAATTAATATCAATAAGAAATGAAATTGAAGTTGAAGGTCTCCATTGTTTGTTAAATTCATGGAATTGACGATATAGATCGCCCATAGGTATTTTTTACATTATCAATGAAGTCATTTGAAAAGAAGAAAAAATTAATTTCAAGGTTACTGCGTGAAAAATAGTCTTGGTAACAACAAGAGGAGTCTAATTAACATGAGGTGATTAGAATGTCTCATTATTTGTGAATTAAAGAGTTAACATTTGTACAACATGCAAACCATGATGAATGACACCGTTGGCTAATGGATTAAATTAGATTTAGAGTTTTCATCGTGTTTATACTTGTTTGGTTCCGCTAATGTATTAGGTTGTTTAGCCATATGTGTTATATTTCAAGATCAATGTATGAACAAGTGTGTTTGGAATCAAAAGAGGAGCATTGTTAACCAGAAATGACGGGAGGTTGTCTCTATTTTTTGAAATCAACAATTAATGTCAATAAGAAATGAAATTCAAGTTGAAGGTCTCCATTGTTTGTTAAATTGACGGAATTGATGACATAGATCGCCCATAGGTATTTCTTACATTATCAATAAAGTCATTTTGAAAAGAAGAAAAAAATTAATTTCAAGTTTATTGCGTGAAAAATGGCCTTGGTAACAACAAGAGGAGCCTAATTAACATGAGGTGATTAGAATGTCTCATTATTTGTGAATTAAACCAGTTAACATTTGTACTAAATGCAAACCATGATGAATGACACCGTTGGCTCATGGATTAAATTAGATTTAGAGTTTTCATCGTGTTTATACTTCTTTGCTTCCATTAATATATTTGGTTGTTTAGCCACATGTGTTATATTTCAAGATCAATGCGTTAAAAAGTGTCTTTGAAATCCAAAGAGGAGCCTTCATAACTAGAAATGGTGGGAGGAACTCTCTATTTTTGAATTCAACAATTAATATCAATAAGAAATGAAATTCAAGATCAAGGGCTTCATTATTTGTTAGTTTGAATGAATTCACGTTATAGATGCCCCACAAGCATTTGTTTCATAATCAATATTGTAATTGGGCAAGAAGCAAAAGTTAATTTCAAAGTTATTGCATGAAAAATAGTCTTGGTAACAGCAAGAGGATCCCAATTGACATGAGGTGATTAGAATGTCTCATTATTTAGCAATTAAACCAGTTAACATTTGTACGAAATGCTAACCATGATGAATTACACCTTTGGCTGAGGATTTAATTAGATTTAGTGTTTTCATCCTGTTTATACTTGTTTGGTTCCGCTAATGTATTAGGTTGTTTAGCCCTATGTGTTATATTTCAAGATCAATGTATGAACAAGTGTGTTTGGAATCAAAAGAGGAGCATTGTTAACTTGAAATGATGGGAGGTTGTCTCTCTATTTTTGAAATCAAGAATTAATATCAATAAGAAATGAAATTCAAGTTGAAGGTCTCCATTGTTTGTTAAATTGAAGGAATTGACGATATAGATGGCCCATAGGTATTTTTTTACATTATCAATAAAGTCACTTGAAAAGAAGAAAAAATTAATTTCAAGGTTATTGCGTGAAAAAATAGTCTTGGAAACAACAAGATGAGTCTAATTAACATGAGGTGATTAGAATGTCTCATTATTTGTGAATTAAAGAGTTAACATTTGTACAACATGCAAACCATGATGAATGACACCGTTGGCTAATGGATCAAATTAGATTTAGAGTTTTCATCGTGTTTATACTTGTTTGGTTCCGCTAATGTATTAGGTTGTTTAGCCATATGTGTTATATTTCAAGATCAATGTATGAACAAGTGTGTTTGGAATCAAAAGAGGAGCATTGTTAACCAGAAATGACGGGAGGTTGTCTCTATTTTTGAAATCAACAATTAATATCAATAAGAAATGAAATTCAAGTTGAAGGTTTCCATTGTTTGTTAAATTAAAGGAATTGACGATATAGATCGCGCATAGTATTTTTTACATTACCAATAAGTCATTTGAAAAGAAGAAAAAATTAATTTCAAGGTTATTGTGTGAAAAATAGTCTTGGTAACAACAAGAGGAGCCTAATTAACATGAGGTGATTAGAATGTCCCATTATTTGTGAATTAAATGAGTTAACATATTTACTAAATGCAAACCATGAAGAATGACAACGTTGGCTCATGGATTAAATTAGATTTAGAGTTTTCATCGTGTTTATACTTCTTTGCTTCCATTAATATATTAGGTTGTTTAGCCACATGTGTTATATTTCAAGATCAATGTGTCAAAAAGTGTCTTTGAAATCCAAAGAGGAGCCTTCATAACCAGAAATGGTGGGAGGAACTCTCCATTTTTGAATTCAACAATTAATATCAATAAGAAATGAAATTCAAGATCAAGGACTTCATTATTTGTTAGATTGAATGAATTCACGTTATAGATGCCACACAGGCATTTGTTTCATAATCAATATTGTAATTAGGGAAGAAGCAAAAGTTAATTTCAAGGATATTGCATGAAAAATAGGCTTGGTAACAGCAAGAGGATCCCAATTAACTTGAAGTGATTAGAATGTCTCATTATTTAGCAATTAAACCAGTTAACATTTGTACGAAATTCTAACCATGATGAATTACACCTTTGGTTGAGGATTTAATTAGATTTAGTGTTTTCATCGTGTTTATACTTGTTTGGTTCCTCTAATATATTAGGTTGTTGAGCCCTATGTGATATATTTCAATATTACTGTATGAACAAGTGTGTTTGGAATCAAAAGAGGAGCATTGTTAACTAGAAATGATGGGGAGGTTGTCTCTATTTTTGAAATCAACAATTAATATCAATAAGAAATGAAATTCAAGCTGAAGGTCTCCATTGTTTGTTAAATTAACGGAATTGACGATATATAGGTCGCCCATAGGTATTTTTTTACATTATCAATAAAGTCATTTGAAAAGAAGAAAAAATTAATTTCAAGGTTATTGCGTGAAAAATAGTCTTGGTAACAACAAGAGGAGCCTAATTAACATGAGGTGATTAGAATGTCCCATTATTTGTGAAATTAAATGAGTTAACATATTTACTAAATGCAAACCATGAAGAATGACAACGTTGGCTTATGGATTAAATTAGATTTAGAGTTTTCATCATCGTGTTTATACTTCTTTGCTTCCATTAATATATTAGGTTCTTTAGCCACATGTGTTATATTTCAAGATCAATGTGTCAAAAAGTGTCTTTGAAATCCAAAGAGGAGCCTTCATAACCAGAAATGGTGGGAGGAACTCTCTATATTTTTGAATTCAACAATTAATATCAATACGAAATGAAATTCAAGATCAAGCACTTCATTATTTGTTAGATTGAATGGATTCACGTTATAGATGCCCCACAGGCATTTGTTTCATAATCAATATAGTAATTGGGCAAGAAGCAAAAGTTAATTTCAAGGATATTGCATGAAAAATAGGCTTGGTAACAGCAAGAGGATCCCAATTAACTTGAAGTGATTAGAATGTCTCATTATTTAGCAATTAAACCAGTTAACATTTGTACGAAATTCTAACCATGATGAATTACACCTTTGGCTGAGGATTTAATTAGATTTAGTGTTTTCATTGTGTTTATACTTGTTTGGTTCCGCTAATGTATTAGGTTGTTTTAGCCATATATGTGTTATATTTCAAGATCAATGTATGAACAAGTGTGTTTGGAATCAAAAGTGGAGCATTGTTAACCAGAAATGACGGGAGGTTGTCTCTATTTTTGAAATCAACAATTAATATCAATAAGAAATGAAATTCAAGTTGAAGGTTTCCATTGTTTGTTAAATTAAAGGAATTGACGATATAGATCGCGCGCATAGTATTTTTTACATTACCAATAAGTCATTTGAAAAGAAGAAAAAATTAATTTCAAGGTTATTGCATGAAAAAATAGTCTTGGTAACAAGAAGAGGAGCCTAATTAACATGAGGTGATTAGAATGTCCCATTATTTGTGAATTAAATGAGTTAAAACATATTTACTAAATGCAAACCATGAAGAATGACAACGTTGGCTCATGGATTAAATTAGATTTAGAGTTTTCATCGTGTTTATACTTCTTTGCTTCCATTAATATATTAGGTTGTTTAGCCACATGTGTTATATTTCAAGATCAATGTGTCAAAAAGTGTCTTTGAAATCCAAAGAGGAGCCTTCATAACCAGAAATGGTGGGAGGAACTCTCTATTTTTGAATTCAACAATTAATATCAATAAGAAATGAAATTCAAGATCAAGGACTTCATTATTTGTTAGATTGAATGAATTCACGTTATAGATGCCGCACAGGCATTTGTTTCATAATCAATATAGTAATTAGGCAAGAAGCAAAAGTTAATTTCAAGGATATTGCATGAAAAATAGGCTTGGTAACAGCAAGAGGATCCCAATTAACTTGAAGTGATTAGAATGTCTCATTATTTTAGCAATTAAACCAGTTAACATTTGTACGACATTCTAACCATGATGAATTACACCTTTGGCTGAGGATTTAATTAGATTTAGTGTTTTCATCGTGTTTATACTTGTTTGGTTCCTCTAATATATTAGGTTGTTGAGCCCTATGTGATATATTTCAATATTAATGTATGAACAAGTGTGTTTGGAATCAAAAGAGGAGCATTGTTAACTAGAAATGATGGGAGGTTGTCTCTATTTTTGAAATCAACAATTAATATCAATAAGAAATGAAATTCAAGCTGAAGGTCTCCATTGTTTGTTAAATTAACGGAATTGACGATATAGGTCGCCCATAGGTATTTTTTTACATTATCAATAAAGTCATTTGAAAAGAAGAAAAAATTAATTTCAAGGTGATTGCGTGAAAAATAGTCTTGGTAACAACAAGAGGAGCCTAATTAACATGAGGTGATTCGAATGTCTCATTATTTGTGAATTAACGAGTTAACATTTGTACTAAATGGTAACCATGATGAATGACACCCGTTGGCTCATGGATTAAATTAGATTTACAGTTTTTCATCGTGTTTATACTTCTTTGCTTCCATTAATATATTAGGTTGTTTAGCCACATGTGTTATATTTCAAGATCAATGTGTCAAAAAGTGTGTTTGGAATCCAAAGAGGAGCCTTCATAACCAGAAATGATGGGAGGAACTCTCTATTTTTTAATTCAACAATTAATATCAACAAGAAATGAAATTCAAGATCAAGGACTTCATTATTTGTTAGATTGAATGAATTCACGTTATAGATGCCCCACAAGCATTTGTTTCATAATCAATATAGTAATTAGGCAAGAAGCAAATGTTAATTTCAAGGTTATTGCCTGAAAAATAATCTTGGTAACAGCAAGAGGATCCCAATTGACATGAGGTGATTAGAATGTCTCATTATTTAGCAATTAAACTAGTTAACATTTGTACGAAATGCTAACCATGATGAGTTACACCTTTGGCTGAGGATTTAATTAGATTTAGTGTTTTCATTGTGTTTATATTTGTTTGGTTCCGCTAATGTATTATGTTGTTTAGCCATATGTGTTATATTTAAAATCAAAGTGTGTTTGGAATCGAAAGAGGAGCATTGTTAACCAGAAATGACGGGAGGTTGTCTCTATTTTTGAAATCAACAATTAAATCAATAAGAAGTGAAATTCAAGTTGAAGGTTTCCATTGTTTGTTAAATTGAAGGAATTGACGATATAGATCGCCCATAGGTATTTTTTAAATTATCAATAAGTCATTTGAAAAGAAGAAAAAATTAATTTCATGGTTATTGTGTGAAAAATAGTCTTGGTAACAACAAGAGGAGCCTAATTAACATGAGGTGATTAGAATGTCCCATTATTTGTGAATTAAATGAGTTAACATATTTACTAAATGCAAACCATGAAGAATGACAACGTTGGCTCATGGATTAAATTAGATTTAGAGTTTTCATCGTGTTTATACTTCTTTGCTTCCATTAAAATATTAGGTTGGTTAGCCACATGTGTTATATTTCAAGATCAATGTGTCAAAAAGTGTCTTTGAAATTCAAAGAGGAGCCTTCATAACCAGAAATGGTGGGAGGAACTCTCTATTTTTGAATTCAACAATTAATATCAATAAGAAATGAAATTCAAGATCAAGGACTTCATTATTTGTTAGATTGAATGAATTCACGTTATAGATGCCCCACAGGCATTTGTTTCATAATCAATATAGTAATTAGGGAAGAAGCAAAAGTTAATTTCAAGGTTATTGCCTGAAAAATAGGCTTGGTAACAGCAAGAGGATCCCAATTAACTTGAAGTGATTACAATGTCTCATTATTTAGCAATTAAACCAGTTAACATTTGTACGAAATTCTAACCATGATGAATTACACCTTTGGCTGAGGATTTAATTAGATTTAGTGTTTTCATCGTGTTTATACTTGTTTGGTTCCCCTAATATATTATGTTGTTGAGACCTATGTGATATATTTCAATATCAATGTATGAACAAGTGTGTTTGGAATCAAAAGAGGAGCATTGTTAACTAGAAATGATGGGAGGTTGTCTCTATTTTTGAAATCAACAATTAATATCAATAAGAAATGAAATTCAAGTTAAAGGTCTCCATTGTTTGCTAAATTAACGGAATTGACGATATAGGTCGCCCATAGGTATTTTTTACATTATCAATAAAGTCATTTGAAAAGAAGAAAAAATTAATTTCAAGGTTATTGCGTGAAAAATAGTCTTGGTAACAACAAGAGGATCCTAATTAACATGAGGTGATTCGAATGTCTCATTATTTGTGAATTAACGAGTTAACATTTGTACTAAATGGTAACCATGATGAATGACACCGTTGGCTCATGGATTAAATTAGATTTACAGTTTTCATCGTGTTTATACTTCTTTGCTTCCATTAATATATTAGGTTGTTTAGCCACATGTGTTATATTTCAAGATCAATGTGTCAAAAAGTGTCTTTGAAATCCAAAGAGGAGCCTTCATAACCAGAAATGGTGGGAGGAACTCTCTATTTTTGAATTCAACAATTAATATCAATAAGAAATGAAATTCAAGATCAAGGACTTCATTATTTGTTAGATTGAATGAATTCACGTTATAGATGCCCCACAGGCATTTGTTTCATAATCAATATAGTAATTAGGCAAGAAGTAAATGTTAATTTCAATTTTATTGCATGAAAAATAGGCTTGGTAACAGCAAGAGGATCCCGATTGACATGAGGTGATTAGAATGTCTCATTATTTAGCAATTAAACCAGTTAACATTTGTATGAAATGCTAACGATGATGAATTACACCCTTGGCTGAGGATTTAATTAGATTTAGCGTTTTCATCGTGTTTATACTTGTTTGGTTCGGCTAATGTATTAGGTTGTTTAGCCATATGTGTTACATTTAAAGATCAATGTATGAACAAGTGTGTTTGGAATCAAAAGAGGAGCATTGTTAACCAGAAATGACAGGACGTTGTCTCTATTTTTGAAATCAACAATTAATATCAATAAGAAATGAAATTCAAGTTGAAGGTTTCATTGTTTGTTAAATTGAAGGAATTGACGATATAGATCGCCCATAGGTATTTTTTACATTATCAATAAAGTCATTTGAAAAGAAGAAAAAATTAATTTCACGATTATTGCGTGAAAAATAGTCTTGGTAACAACAAGGGGAGCCTCATTAACATGAGGTGATTAGAATGTCTCATTATTTAGCAATTAAACCAGTTAACATTTCTACGAAATGCTAACCATGATGAATTACACCTTTGGCTGAGGATTTAATTAGATTTAGTGTTTTCATCGTGTTTATTCTTGTTTGGTTCCCCTAATATATTAGGTTGTTTAGCCCTATGTGATATATTTCAAGATCAATGTATGAACAAGTGTGTTTGGAATCAAAAGAGGAGCATTGTTAACTAGAAATGATGGGAGGTTGTCTGTATTTTTGAAATTAACAATTAATATCAATAAGAAATGAAATTCAAGTTGAAGGTCTCCATTGTTTGTTAAATTAACGGAATTGACGATATAGATCGCCCATAGGTATTTTTTACATTATCAATAAAGTCACTTGAAAAGAAGAAAAAATTAATTTCAAGGTTATTTCGTGAAAAATAGTCTTGGTAACAATAAGAGGAGCCTAATTAAAATGAGGTGATTAGAATGTCTCATTATTTGTGAATTAAACCAGTTAACATTTGTATTAAATGCAAACCATGATGAATGACACCTTTGGCTGATGGATTTAATTGGATTTAGAGTTTTCATCGTGTTTATACTTGTTTGGTTCCGCTAATGTATTAGGTTGCTGAGCCATATGTGTTATATTTCAAGATCAATGTATGCACAAGTGTGTTTGGAATCAAAAGAGGAGCATTGTTAACCAGAAATGACGGCAGGTTGTCTCTATTTTTGAAATCAACAATTAATCTCAATAAGAAATGAAATTCAAGTTGAAGGTTTCCATTGTTTGTTAAATTGAAGGAATTGACGATATAGATCGCGCATAGGTATTTTTTACATTATCAATAAGTCATTTGACAAGAAGAAAAAATTAATTTCAAGGTTATTGCGTGAAAAATAGTCTTGGTAACAACAAGGGGAGCCTCATTAACATGAGGTGATTAGAATGTCTCATTATTTGTTAATTAAACGAGTTAACATTTTTACTAAATACAAACCATGATGAATGTCACCATTGGCTGATGGATTAAATTAGATTTAGATTTTTCATCGTGTTTATACTTGTTTGCTTCCATTAATATATTAGGTTGTTTAGCCACATCTGTTATATTTCAAGATCAATGTGTCAAAAAGTGTGTTTGAAATCCAAATCGGAGCCTTCATAACTAGAAATAATGGGAGGAACTCTCTATTTTTTAATTCATCAATTAATATCAATAAGAAATTAAATTCAAGATCAAGGACTTCATTATTTGTTAGATTGAATGAATTCACGTTATAGATGCACCACAGGCATTTGTTTCATAATCAATATAGTAATTAGGCAAGAAGCAAAGGTTAATTTCAAGGTTATTGCATGAAAAATAGTCTTGGTAACAGCAAGAGGATCCTAATTAACATGAGATGATTAGAATGTCTCATTATTTAGCAATTAAACTGGTTAACATTTGTACGAAATGCTAACCATGATGAATTACACCTTTGGCTGAGGATTTAATTAGATTTAGTGTTTTCATCATGTTTATACTTGTTTGGTTCCGCTAATGTATTATGTTGTTTAGCCATATGTGTTGTATTTAAAGATCAATGTATGAACAAGTATTTTTGGGATCAAAAGAGGAGCATTGTTCACCAGAAATGATGGGAGGTTGTCTCTATTTTTGAAATCATGAATTAATATCAATAAGAAATGAAATTCAAGTTGAAGGTCTCCATTGTTTGTTAAATTGAAGGAATTGACGATATAGATGGCCCATAGGTATTTTTTACATTATCAATAAAGTCATTTGAAAAGAAGAAAAAATTAATTTCAAGGTTATTGCGTGAAAAATAGTATTAGTAACAAGAAGAGGAGCCTAATTAACATGAGGTGATTAGAATGTCTCATTATTTGTGAATTAACCAGTTAACATTTGTACTACATGCTAACCATGATGAATGACACCGTTGGTTGATGGATTAAATTAGATTTAGAGTTTTCATCGTGTTTATACTTGTTTGGTTCCGCTAATATATTAGGTTGTTTCGCCATATGTGTTATATTTCAAGATCAATGTATGAAAAAGTGTGTTTGGAATCAAAAGAGCAGCATTGGTAACCAAAAATGACAGGAGCTTGTCTCTCTATTTGAAATCAAGAATTAATATCAATAAGAAATGAAATTCAAGTTGAAGGTCTCCATTGTTTGTTAAATTGAAGGAATTGACGATATAGATCGCCCATTGGTATTTTTTACATTATCAATAAAGTCATTTGAAAAGAAGAAAAAATTAATTTCAAGGTTATTGCGTGAAAAATTGTCTTGGTAACAACAAGAGGAGCCTAATTAAAATGAGGTGATTAGAATGTCTCATTGTTTGTGAATTAAACCAGTGAACATTTGTATTAAATGCAAACCATGATGAATGACTCCTTTGGATGTTGGATTTAATTAGATTTAGAGTTTTCTTCGTGTTTATACTTTTTTGGTTCCGCTAATATATTAGGTTTTTGGGCCATATGCGTTATATTTCAAGATCAATGTATGAACAAGTGTGTTTGGAATCAAAAGAGCAGCATTGTTAACCAGAAATGACAGGAGGTTGTCTCTATTTTTGAAATCAACAATTAATATCAATAAGAAGTGAAATTGAAGTTGAAGGTTTCCATTGTTTGTTAAATTGAAGGAATTGACGATATAGATCGCCCATAGGTATTTTTTACATTATCAATAAGTCATTTGAAAAGGAGAAAAAATTAATTTCAAGGTTATTTCGTGAAAAATAGTGTTGGTAACAACAAGAGGAGCCTAATTAACATGAGGTGATTAGAATGTCTCATTATTTGTTAATTAAACGAGTTAACATTTTTACTAAATGCAAACCATGATGAATGTCAAGGTTGGCTGATGGATTAAATTAGATTTAGATTTTTCATCGTGTTTATACTTCTTTGCTTCCATTAATATATTAGGTTGTTTAGCCACATGTCTTATATTTCAAGATCAATGTGTCAAAAAGTGTGTTTGAAATCCAAAGCGGAGCTTTCATAACCATAAATGATGGGAGGAACTCTCTATTTTTGAATTCATCAATTAATATCAATAAGAAATGAAATTCAAGATCAAGGACATCATTATTTGTTAGATTGAATGAATTCACGTTATAGATGCCCCATAGGCATTTGTTTCATTATCATATAGTAAATAGGCAAGAAGCAAATGTTAATTTCAAGGTTATTGCATGAAAAATAGTCTTGGTAACAGCGAGAGGATCCCAATTGACATGAGGTGATTAGAATGTCTCATTATTTATCAATTAAACCAGTTAACATTTGTACGAGATGCTAACCATGATGAATTACACCTTTGGCTGAGGATTTAATTAGATTTAGTGTTTTCATCGTGTTTATACTTGTTTGGTTCCGCTAATGTATTGGGTTGTTTAGCCAGATCTGTTGTATTTCAAGATCAATGTATGAACAAGTGTCTTTGGAATCAAAAGAGGAGCATTGTTAACTAGAAATGATGGGAGGTTGTCTCTATTTTTGAAATCAAGAATTAATATCAATAAGAAATGAAATTCAAGTTGAAGGTCTCCATTGTTTGTTAAATTGAACGAATTAACGATATAGATCGCCCATAGGTATTTTTTACATTATCAATAAAGTCATTTGAAAAGAAGAAAAAATTAATTTCAAGGTTATTGCGTGAAAAATAGTGTTGGTAACAACAAGAGGAGCCTAATTAACATGAGGTGATTAGAATGTCTCATTATTTGAGAATTAACCAGTTAACATTTGTACTAAATGCAAAACATGATAAATGACACCTTTGGCTGATGGATCTAATTAGATTTAGAGTTTTCATCGTGTTTATACTTTTTTAATTCCATTAATATATTTGGTTGTTTGGCCACATGTGTTATATTTCAAGATCAATGTGTCAAAAAGTGTGTTTGAAATCCAAAGAGGAGCCTTCATAACCAGAAATGATGGGAGGAACTCTCTATTGTTGAATTCAAAAATTAATATCAATAAGAAATGAAATTCAATATCAAGGACTTCCTTATTTGTTAGATTGAATGAATTCACATTATAGATGCCCCACAGGCATTTGTTTCATAATCAATATAGTAATTAGGCAAGAAGCAAAATTTAATTTCAAGGTTATTACATGAAAAATAGTCTTGGTAATAGCAAGAGGATCCTAATTGACGAGAGGTGATTAAAATGTCTCATTATTTAGCAATTAAACCAGTTAACATTTGTACGAAATGCTAAACATGATGAATTACACCTTTGGCTGAGGATTTAATTAGATTTAGTGTTTTCGTCGTGTTTATACTTGTTTGGTTCCGCTAATGTATTAGGTTGTTTAGCCAGATGTGTTGTATTTCAAGATCAATGTATGAACAACTATTTTTGGGATCAAAAGAGGAGCATTGTTAACCAAAAATGACGGGGGGTTGTCTCTATTTTTGAAATCAAGAATTAATATCAATAAGAAATGAAATTCAAGTTGAAGGTCTCCATTGTTTGTTAAATTCATGGAATTGACGATATAGATCGCCCATAGGTATTTTTTACATTATCAATAAAGTCATTTGAAAAGGAGAAAAAATTAATTTCAATGTTATTGCGTGAAAAATAGTATTAGTAACAACAAGAGGAGCCTAATTAACATGAGGTGATTAGAATGTCTCCTTATTTGTGAATTAACCAGTTAACATTTGTATTACATGCAAACCATGATGAATGACACCGTTGGCTGATGGATTAAATTAGATTTACAGTTTTCATCGTGTTTATACTTCTTTGCTTCCATTAATATATTAGGTTGTTAACCACATGTGTTATATTTAAAGACCAATGTGTCAAAAAGTGTGTTTGAAATCCAAAGAGGAGCCTTCATATCCAGAAATGATGGGAGGAACCCTCTATTTTTGAATTCAATAATTAATATCAATAAGAAATGAAATTCAAGATCAAGGGCTTCATTATTTGTTAGATTGAATGAATTCACGTTATAGATGCCCCACAGGCATTTGTTTCATAATCAATATAGTAATTAGGCAAGAAGCAAAAGTTAATTTCAAGGTTATTGCATGAAAAATAGTCTTGGTAACAGCAAGAGGATCCTAATTAACATGAGGTGATTAGAATGTCTCATTATTTAGCAATTAAACCAGTTAACTTTTGTACGAAATGCTAACCATGATGAATTACACCTTTGGCTGAGGATTTAATTAGATTTAGTGTTTTCATCATGTTTATACTTGTTTGGTTCCCCTAATATATTAGGTTGTCTAGCCCTATGTGTTATATTTCAACATCAATGTATGAACAAGTGTCTTTGGAATCAAAAGAGGAGCATTGTTAACTTGAAATGATGGGAGGTTGTCTCTCTATTTCAAATCAAGAATTAATATCAATAAGAAATGAAATTCAAGTTGAAGGTCTCCATTGTTTGTAAAATTGAAGGAATTGACGATATAGATGGCCAATTGGTAATTTTTACATTATCAATAAAGTCATTTGAAAAGAAGAAAAAATTAATTTCAAGGTTATTGCGTGAGAAATAGTCTTGGTAACAACAAGAGGAGCCTAATTAAAATGAGGTGATTAGAATGTCTCATTATTTGTGAATTAAACCAGTTAACATTTTTACTAAATGCAAACCATGATGAATGACACCGCTGGTAGATGGATTATATTAGATTTAGAGTTTTCATCGTGTTTATACTTCTTTGCTTCCATTAATATATTAGGTTGTTTAGCCACATGTGTTATATTTCAAGATCAATGTGTCAAAAAGTGTGTTTGAAATCCAAAGAGGAGTCTTCATATCCAGAAATGATGGGAGGAACTCTCTATTTTTGAATTCAACAATTAATATGAATAAGAAATAAAATTCAAGATCAAGGGCTTCATTATTTGTTAGATTGAATGAATCCACGTTATAGATGCCCCACAGGCATTTGTTTCATAATCAATATAGTAATTAGGCAAGAAGCAAAAGTTAGTTTCAAGGTTGTTGCAAGAAAAATAGTCTTGGTAACAGCAAGAGGATCCCAATTGACATGAGGTGATTAGAATGTCTCATTATTTAGCAATTAAACCAGTTAACATTTGTACGAAATGCTAACCATGATGAATTAGATTTAGTGTTTTCGTCCTGTTTATACTTGTTTGGTTCCGCTAATGAATTAGGTTGTTTAGCCATATGTGTTATATTTCAAGATCAATGTATGAACAAGTGTTTTTGGGATCAAAAGAGGAGCATTGTTAACAAGAAATGATGGGAGGTTGTCTCTATTTTTGAAATCAACAATTAATATCAATAAGAAATGAAATTCAAGTTGAAGGTTTCCATTGTTTATTAAATTGAAGGAATTGACGATATAGATCGCCCATTGGTATTTTTTACATTATCAATAAAGTCATTTGAAAAGAAGAAAAAATTAATTTCAAGGTTATTGCGTGAAAAATAGTCTTGGTAACAACAAGAGGAGCCTAATTAACATGCGGTGACTAGAATGTCTCATTTGTTAATTAAACGAGTTAACATTTTTACTAAATGCAAACCATGATGAATGTCACCGTTGGCTGATGGATGCAATTAGATTTAGAGTTTTCATCGTGTTTATACTTCTTTGCTTCCATTAATATATTAGGTTGTTTAGCCACATGTGTTATATTTCAAGATCAATGTGTCAAAAAGTGTGTTTGAAATCCCAAGGGGAGCCTTCATAACCAGAAATGATGGGAGGAACACTCTATTGTTGAATTCATCAATTAATATCAATAAGAAATGAAATTCAAGATCAAGGACTTCATTATTTGTTATATTGAAAGAATTCACGTTATAGATGCCCCACAGGCATTTGTTTCATAATCAATATAGTAATTAGGCAAGAAGCAAAAGTTAATTTCAAGGTTATTGCATGAAAAATAGTCTTGGTAACAGCAAGAGGATCCTAATTAACATGAGGTGATTAGAATGTCTCATTATTTAGCAATTAAACCAGTTAACTTTTGTACGAAATGCTAACCATGATGAATTACACCTTTGGCTGAGGATTTAATTAGATTTAGTGTTTTCATCCTGTTTATACTTGTTTGGTTCCGCTAATGTATTAGGTTGTTTAGCCATATGTGTTATATTTCAAGATCAATGTATGAACAAGTGTTTTTAGGATCAAAAGAGGAGCATTGTTAACCAGAAATGATGGGAGGTTGTCTCTATTTTTTAAATCAGGAATTAATATCAATAAGAAATGAAATTGAAGTTGAAGGTCTCCATTGTTTGTTAAATTCATGAAATTGACGATATAGATCGCCCATAGGTATTTTTTACATTATCAATAAAGTCATTTGAAAAGAAGAAAAAATTAATTTCAAGGTTATTGCGTGAAAAATAGTCTTGGTAACAACAAGAGAAGTCTAATTAACTTTAGGTGATTAGAATGTCTCATTATTTGTGAATTAAAGAGTTAATAGTTGTACAACATGCAAACCATGATGAATGACACCGTTGGCTAATGGATTAAATTAGATTTAGATTTTTCATCGTGTTTATACTTGTTTGGTTCCGCTAATGTATTAGGTTGTTTAGCCACATGTGTTATATTTCAAGATCAATGTATGAACAAGTGTGTTTGGAATCAAAAGAGGAGCATTGTTAACCAGAAATGACGGGAGGTTGTCTCCATTTTTGAAATGAACAATTAATATCAATAAGAAATGAAAATCAAGTTGAAGGTTTCTATTGTTTGTTAAATTGAAGGAATTGACGATATAGATCGCGCATAGGTATTTTTTACATTATCAATAAGTCATTTGAAAAGAAGACAAAATTAATTTCACGGTTATTGCGTGAAAAATCGTCTTGGTAACAACAAGAGGAGCCTAATTAACATGAGGTGATTAGAATGTCCCATTATTTGTGGATTAAACGAGTTAACATTTTTACGAAATGCAAACCATGATGAATGACAACGTTGGCTCATGGATTAAATTAGATTTAGAGTTTTCATCGTGTTTATACTTCTTTGCTTCCATTAATATATTAGTTTGTTGAGCCACATGTGTTATATTTCAAGATCAATGTGTCAAAAAGTGTGTTTGAAATCCAAAGAGGAGCCTTCATAACCAGAAATGATGGGAGGAACTCTCTATTGTTGAATTCAACAATTAATATCAATAAGAAATGAAATTCAATATCAAGGACTTCCTTATTTTTTAGATTGAATGAATTCACGTTATATATGCCCCACAGGCATTTGTTTCATAATCAATATAGTAATTAGGCAAGAAGCAAAAGTTAATTTCAAGGTTATTGCATGAAAAATAGTATTGGTAACAGCAAAAGGATCCTAATTAACATGAGGTGATTGGAACGTCTCATTATTTAGCAATTAAACCAGTTAATATTTGGACGACATGCTAAGCATGATGAATTACACCATGGGCTGAGGATTTAATGAGATTTAGTGTTTTCATTGTGTTTATACTTGTTTGGTTCCCCTAATATATTAGGTTGTTTAGCCCTATGTGTTATATTTCAAGATCAATGTATGAACAAGTGTGTTTGGAATCAAAAGAGGAGCATTGTTAACTTGAAATGATGGGAGGTTGTCTCTATTTTTGAAATCAAAAATTAATATCAATAAGAAATGAAATTCAAGTTGAAGGTCTCCATTGTTTGTTAAATTGAAGGAATTGACGATATAGATGGCCCATAGGTATTTTTTACATTATCAATAAAGTCACTTGAAAAGAAGAAAAAATTAATTTCAAGGTTATTGCGTGAAAAATAGTCTTGGTAACAATAAGAGGAGCCTAATTAAAATGAGGTGATTAGAATGTCTCATTATTTGTGAATTAAACCAGTTAACATTTGTATTAAATGCAAACCATGATGAATGACACCTTTGGCTGATGGATTTAATTAGATTTAGAGTTTTCATCGTGTTTATACTTGTTTGGTTCGGCTAATGTATTAGGTTGTTTACGCACATGTGTTTTATTTCAAGATCAATGTATGAATAAGTGTGTTTGGAATCAAATGAGGAGCATTGTTAACCAGAAATGACGGGAGGTTGTCTCTATTTTTGAAATCAACAATTAATATCAAGAAGAAATGAAATTCAAGTTGAAGGTTTCCATTGTTTGTTCAATTGAAGGAATTGACGATATAGATCACCCATTGATATTTTTTACATTATCAATAAAGTCATTTGAAAAGAAGAAAAAATTAATTTCAAGGTTATTGCGTGAAAAATAGTCTTGGTAACAACAAGAGGAGCCTAATTAACATGCGGTGATTAGAATGTCTCATTATTTGTTAATTAAAAGAGTTAACATTTTTACTAAATGCAAACCATGATGAATGTCACCGTTGGCTGATGGATTAAATTAGATTTAGAGTTTTCATCGTGTTTATACTTCTTTGCTTCCATTAATATATTAGGTAGTTTAGCCACATGTGTTATATTTCAAGATCAATGTGTCAAAAAGTGTGTTTGAAATCCCAAGTGGAGCCTTCATAACCAGAAATGATGGGAGGAACTCTCTATTTTTGAATTCATCAATTAATATCAATAAGAAATGAAATTCAAGATCAAGGACTTCATTATTTGTTATATTGAAAGAATTCACGTTATAGATGCCCCACAGGCATTTGTTTCATAATCAATATAGTAATTAGGCAAGAAGCAAAAGTTAATTTCAAGGTTATTGCATGAAAAATAGTCTTGGTAACAGCAAGAGGATCCTAATTAACATGAGGTGATTAGAATGTCTCATTATTTAGCAATTAAACTGGTTAACATTTGTACGACATGCTAACCATGATGAGTTACAGCATTGGCGGAAAATTATATTGGGTTTAGAGTTTTCATCGTGTTTATACTTGTTTGGTTCCGCTAATGTATTAGGTTTTTTAGCCATATGTGTTATATTTCAAGATCAATGTATGAACAAGTGTGTTTGGAATCAAAAGAGGAGCATTTTTAACCGGAAATGACGGGAGGTTGTCTCTATTTTTGAAATCAAGAATTAATATCAATAAGAAATGAAATTCAAGTTGAAGGTTTCCAATGTTTGTTAAATTCATGAAATTGACGATATAGATCGCCCATAGTTATTTTTTACATCATCAATAAAGTCATTTGAAAAGAAGAAAAAATTAATTTCAAGGTTATTGCGTGAAAAATAGTCTTGGTAACAACAAGAGGAGTCTAATTAACATTAGGTGATTAGAATGTCTCATTATTTGTGAATTAAAGAGTTAACAGTTGTACAACATGCAAACCATGATGAATGACACCGTTGGCTAATGGATTATATTAGATTTAGAGTTTTCATCGTGTTTATACTTGTTTGGTTCCGCTAATGTATTAGGTTGTTTAGCTACATGTGTTATATTTCAAGATCAATGTATGAACAAGTGTGTTTGGAATCAAAAGAGGAGCATTGTTAACCAGAAATGACGGGAGGTTGTCTCTATTTTTGAAATCAACAATTAATATCAATGAGAAATGAAATTCAAGTTGAAGGTTTCCATTGTTTGTTAAATTGAAGGAATTGACGATATAGATCGCGCATAGGTATATTTTACATTATGAATAAAGTCATTTGAAAAGAAGAAAAAATTAATTTCAAGGTTATTGCGTGAAAAATAGTCTTGGTAACAACAAGAGGAGCCTAATTAACATGAGGTGATTAGAATGTCCCATTATTTGTGAATTAAACGAGTTAACATTTTTACTAAATGCAAACCATGATGAATGACAACGTTGGCTCATGGATTAAATTAGATGTAGAGTTTTCATCGTGTTTATACTTGTTTGGTTCTGCTAATGTATTAGGTTGTTTAGCCATATGTGTTATATTTCAAGGTCAATGTATGAACAACTGTGTTTGGAATCAAAAGAGGAGCATTGTTAACCAGAAATGACGGCAGGTTGTTTCTATTTTTGAAATCAAGAATTAATATCAATAAGAAATGAAATTCAAGTTGAAGGTCTCCATCGTTTGTTAAATTCATGGAATTGACGATATAGATCGCCAATAGGTATTTTTTACATTATGAATAAAGTCATTTGAAAAGAAGAAAAATTAATTTCAAGGTTATTGCGTGAAAAATAGTCTTTGTAACAATAAGAGGAGCCTAATTAGAATGAGGTGATTAGAAAGTCCCATTATTTGTGAATTAAAGCAGTTAACATTTGTATTAAATGCAAACCATGATGAATGACACCTTTGGCTGATGGATTTAGTTAGATTTACAGTTTTCATCGTGTTTATACTTGTTTGGTTTTGCTAATGTATTAGGTTGTTTAGCCATATGTGTTATATTTAAAGATCAATGAATGAACAAGTGTGTTTGGAATCAAAAGAGGAGCATTGTTAACCAGAAATGACGGGAGGTTGTCTCTATTTTTGAAATCAACAATTAATATCAATAAGAAATGAAATTGAAGTTGAAGGTTTCCATTGTTTGTTAAATTGAAGGAATTGACAATATAGATCGCCCATAGGTATTTTTTACATTATCAATAAGTCATTTGAAAAGGAGAAAAAATTAATTTTAAGGTTATTTCGTGAAAAATAGTGTTGGTAACAACAAGAGGAGCCTAATTAACATGAGGTGATTAGAATGTCTCATTATTTCTTAATTAAACGAGTTAACATTTTTACTAAATGCAAACCATGATGAATGTCAAGGTTGGCTGATGGATTAAATTAGATTTAGATTTTTCATCGTGTTTATACTTCTTTGCTTTCATTAATATATTTGGTTGTTTAGCCACATGTGTTATATTTCAAGATCAATGTGTCAAAAAGGGTGTTTGAAATCCAAAGCAGAGCCTTCATAACCAGAAATGATGGGAGGAACTCTCTATTTTTGAATTCAATAATTAATATCAATAAGAAATGAAATTCAAGATCAAGGACTTCATTATTTGTTAGATTGAATGAATTCACGTTATAGATGCCCCACAGGCATTTGTTTCATAATCAATATAGTAATTAGGCAAGAAGCAAAAGTTAATTTCAAGGTTATTGCATGAAAAATAGTCTTGGTAACAGCAAGAGGATCCTAATTAACATGAGGTGATTAGAATGTCTCATTATTTAGCAATTAAACCAGTTAACTTTTGTACGAAATGCTAACCATGATGAATTACACCTTTGGCTGAGGATTTAATTAGATTTAGTGTTTTCATCATGTTTATACTTGTTTCGTTATGCTAATGTATTAGGTTGTTTAGCTATATGTGTTATATTTCATGATCAATGTATGAACAAGTGTCTTTGGAATCAAAAGAGGAGCATTGTTAACTAGAAATGATGGGAGGTTGTCTCTATTTTTGAAATCAAGAATTAATATCAATAAGAAATGAAATTCAAGTTGAAGGTCTCCATTGTTTGTTAAATTGAACGAATTAACGATATAGATCGCCCATAGGTATTTTTTACATTATCAATAAAGTCATTTGAAAAGAAGAAAAAATTAACTTCAAGGTTATTGCGTGAAAAATAGTCTTGGTAACTACAAGAGGAGCCTAATTAACATGAGGTGATTAGAATGTCTCATTATTTGAGACTTAACCAGTTAACATTTGTACTAAATGCAAACCATGATAAATGACACCTTTGGCTGATGGATTTAATTAGATTTAGAGTTTTCATCGTGTTTATACTTCTTTGATTCCATTAATATATTTGGTTGTTTAGCCACATGTGTTATATTTCAAGATCAATGTGTCAAAAAGTGTGTTTGAAATCCAAAGAGGAGCCTTCATAACCAGAAATGATGGGAGGAACTCTCTATTTTTGAATTCAACAATTAATATCAATAAGAAATGAAATTCAAGATCAAGGGCTTCATTATTTGTTAGTTTGAATGAATTCACGTTATAGTTGCCCCACAGGCATTTGTTTCATAACCAATATAGTAATTAGGCAAGAAGCAAAAGTTAATTTCAAGGTTATTGCATGAAAAATAGTCTTGGTAACAGCAAGAGGATCCCAATTGAAATGAGGTGATTAGAATGTCTCATTATTTAGCAATTAAACCAGTTAACATTTGTACGAAATGCTAACCATGATGAATTACACCTTTGGCTGAGGATTTAATTAGATTTAGTGTTTTCATCGTGTTTATACTTATTTGGTTCCACTAATGTATTAGGTTGTTTAGCCATATGTGTTGTATTTCAAGATCAATGTATGAACAACTGTTTTTGGGTTCAAAAGAGGAGCATTGTTAACCAGAAATGACGGGAGGTTGTCTCTATTTTTGAAATCAAGAATTAATATCAATAAGAAATGAAATTCAAGTTGAAGGTCTCCATTGTTTGTTAAATTCATGGAATTGACGATATAGATCGCCCATAGGTATTTTTTACATTATCAATAAAGTCATTTGAAAAGGAGAAAAAATTAATTTCAAGGTTATTGCGTGAAAAATAATATTGGTAACAACATGAGGAGCCTAATTAACATGAGGTGATTAGAATGTCTCATTATTTGTGAATTCAGCAGTTAACATTTGTACTACATGCAAACCATGATGAATGACACCGTTGGCTGATGGATTAAATTAGATTTACAGTTTTCATCGTGTTTATACTTCTTTGCTTCCATTAATATATTAGGTTGTTTAGCCACATGTGTTATATTTCAAGATCAATGTGTCAAAAAGTGTGTTTGAAATCCAAAGAGGAGCCTTCATATCCAGAAATGATGGGAGGAACCCTCTATTTTTGAATTCAATAATTAATATCAATAAGAAATGAAATTCAAGTTCAAGGGCTTCATTATTTGTTAGATTGAATCAATTCACGTTATAGATACCCCACAGGCATTTGTTTCATAATCAATATAGTAATTAGGCAAGAAGCAAAAGTTAATTTCAAGGTTATTGCATGAAAAATAGTCTTGGTAACAGCAAGAGGATCCTAATTAACATGATGTGATTAGAATGTCTCATTATTTAGCAATTAAACCAGTTAATTTTTGTACGAAATGCTAACCATGATGAATTACACCTTTGGCTGAGGATTTAATTAGATTTAGTGTTTTCATCATGTTTATACTTGTTTGGTTCCCCTAATATATTAGGTTGTTTAGCCATATGTGTTATATTTCAAGATCAATGTATGCACAAGTGTCTTTGGAATCAAAAGAGGAGCATTGTTAACTTGAAATGATGGGAGGTTGTCTCTCTATTTGAAATCAAGAATTAATATCAATAAGAAATGAAATTCAAGTTGAAGGTCTCCATTGTTTGTTAAATTGAAGGAATTGACGATATAGATGGCCCATTGGTATTTTTTACATTATCAATAAAGTCATTTGAAAAGAAGAAAAAATTAATTTCAAGGTTATTGCGTGAAAAATAGTCTTGGTAACAATAAAAGGAGCCTAATTAAAATGAGTTGATTAGAATGTCTCATTATTTAGCAATTAAACCAGTTAACATTTGTAAGAAATGCTAACCATGATGAATTACACCTTTGGCTGAGGATTTAATTAGATTTAGAGTTTTCAATGTGTTTATACTTGTTTGGTTCTGCTAATGTGTTAGGTTGTTTAGCCATATGTGTTATATTTCAAGATTAATGTATGAAAAAGTGTGTTTGGAATCAAAAGAGCAGCATTGTTAATCAGAAATGACGGGAGGTTGTCTCTATTTTTGAAATCAACAATTAATGTCAATAAGAAATGAAATTGAAGTTGATGGTCTCCATTGTTTGTTAAATTGAAGCAATTGACGATATAGATCGCCCATAGGTATGTTTTACATTATCAATAAAGTCATTTCAAAAGAACAAAAAATTAATTTGAAGGTTATTGCGTGAAAAATAGTCTTAGTAACAACAAGAGGAGCCTAATTAACATGAGGTGATTAGAATGTCCCATTATTTGTGAATTAAACGAGTTAACATTTTTACTAAATGCAAACCATGATGAATGACACCGTTGGTAGATGGATTATATTAGATTTAGAGTTTTCATCGTGTTTATACTTCTTTGCTTCCTTTAATATATTAGATTGTTTAGCCACATTTGTTATATTTCAAGATCAATGTGTCAAAAAGTGTGTTTGAAATCCAAAGAGGAGCCTTCATAACCAGAAATGATGGGAGGAGCTCTCTATTTTTGAATTCAACAATTAATATGAATAAGAAATGAAATTCAAGATCAAGGGCTTCATTATTTGTTAGTTTGAATGAATTCACGTTATAGATGCCCCACAGGCATTTGTTTCATAATCAATATAGTAATTAGGCAAGAAGCAAAAGTTAGTTTCAAGGTTGTTGCAAGAAAAATATTCTTGGTAACAGCAAGAGGATCCCAATTGACATAAGGTGATTAGAATGTCTCATTATTTAGCAATTAAACCAGTTAACATTTGTACGAAATGCTAACCATGATGAATTACACCTTTGGCTGAGGATTTAATTAGATTTAGTGTTTTCATCCTGTTTATACTTGTTTGGTTCCGCTAATGAATTAGGTTGTTTAGCCATATGTGTTATATTTCAAGATCAATGTATGAACAAGTGTTTTTGGGATCAAAAGAGGAGCATTGTTAACCAGAAATGATAGGAGGTTGTCTCTATTTTTGAAATCAAGAATTAATATCAATAAGAAATGAAATTCAAGATGAAGGTCTCGATTGTTTGTTAAATTCATGGAATTGACGACGATATAGATCGCCCATAGGTATTTTTTTACATTATCAATGAAGTCATTTGAAAAGAAAAAAAAAATTAATTTCAAGGTTATTGCGTGAAAAATAGTGTTGGTAACAACAAGAGGAGCCTAATTAACATGAGGTGATTAGAATGTCTCATTATTTGTGAATTAACCAGTTAACATTTGTACTACGTGCAAACCATGATGAATGACACCGTTGGCTGATGGATTAAATTAGATTTAGAGTTTTCATCATGTTTATACTTCTTTGCTTCCATTAATATATTTAGGTTGTTTAGCCACATGTGTTATATTTCAAGATCAATGTGTCAAAAAGTGTGTTTGAAATCCAAAGAGGAGCCTTCATAACCAGAAATGATGGGAGGAACTCTCTATTTTTGAATTCAATAATTAATATCAATAAGATATGAAATTCAAGATCAAGGGCTTCATTATTTGTTAGATTAAATGAATTCACGTTATAGATGCCCCACAGGCATTTGTTTCATAATTAATATAGTAATTAGGTAAGAAGCAAAAGTTAATTTCAAGGTTATTGCATGAAAAATAGTCTTGGTAACAGCAAGAGGATCCTAATTAACATGAGGTGATTAGAACGTCTCATTATTTAGCAATTAAACCAGTTAATATTTGGACGAAATGCTAAGCACGATGAATTACACCTTTGGCTGAGGATTTAATTAGATTTAGTGTTTTCATCGTGTTTATACTTGTTTGGTTCCGCTAATGTATTAGGTATTTTAGCCATATGTGTTATATTTCAAGATAAATGTATGAACAAGTGTGTTTGGAATCAAAAGAGGAGCATTGTTAACCAGAAATGATAGGAGGTTGTCTCTATTTTTGAAATCAAGAATTAATATCAACAAGAAATGAAATTCAAGTTGAAGGTCTCCATTGTTTGTTAAATTGAAGGAATTGACGATATAGATTGCCCATAGGTATTTTTTACATTAGCAATAAAGTCATTTGAAAAGAAGAAAAAATTAATTTCAAGGTTATTGCGTAAAAAATAGTGTTGGTAACAACAAGAGGACCCTAATTAACATGAGGTGATTATAATGTCTCATTATTTGTGAATTAACTAGTTAACATTTGTACTACATGCAAACCATGATGAATGACACCGTTGGCTGCTGGATTAAATTAGATTTATAGTTTTCATCGTGTTTATACTTCTTTGCTTCCATTAATATATTAGGTTGTTTAGCCACATGTGTTAAATTTCAAGATTAATGTGTCAAAAAGTGCGTTTGAAATCAAAAGAGGAGCCTTCATAACCATAAATGATGGGAGGAAATCTCTATTTTTGAATTCAACAATTAATATCAATAAGAAATGAAATTCAAGTTCAAGGACTTCATTATTTGTTAGATTGAATGAATTCACGTTATAGATGCCCCACAGGCATTTGTTTCATAATCAATATAGTAATTAGGCAAGAAGCAAAAGTTAATTTCAAGGTTATTGCATGAAAAATAGTCTTGGTAACAGCAAGAGGATCCCAATTAACATGACGTGATTAGAATGTCTCATTATTTAGCAATTAAACTGGTTAACATTTGTACGTAATGCTAACCATGATGAATTACACCTTTGGCTGAGGATTTAATTAGATTTAGTGTTTTCATCATGTTTATACTTGTTTGGTTCCGCTAATGTATTAGGTTGTTTAGCCATATGTGTTATATTTCAAGATCAATGTATGAACAAGTGTGTTTGGAATCAAAAGAGGAGCATTGTTAACCAGAAATGATAGGAGGTTGTCTCTATTTTTGAAATCAAGAATTAATATCAACAAGAAATGAAATTCAAGTTGAAGGTCTCCATTGTTTGTTAAATTGAAGGAATTGACGATATAGATTGCCCATAGTTATTTTTTACATTATCAATAAAGTCATTTGAAAAGAAGAAAGAATTAATTTCAAGGTTATTGCGTGAAAAATAGTGTTGGTAACAACAAGAGAAGCCTAATTAACATGAGGTGATTAGAATGTCTCATTATTTGTGAATTAACCAGTTAACATTTGTACTACATGCAAACCATGATGAATGACACCGTTGGCTGATGGATTAAATTAGATTTATAGTTTTCATCGTGTTTATACTTCTTTGCTTCCATTAATATATTAGGTTGTTTAGCCACATGTGTTAAATTTCAAAATTAATGTGTCAAAAAGTGCGTTTGAAATCAAAAGAGGAGCCTTCATAACCATAAATGATGGGAGGAAATCTCTATTTTTGAATTCAACAATTAATATCAATAAGAAATGAAATTCAAGTTCAAGGAATTCATTATTTGTTAGATTGAATGAATTCACATTATAGATGCCCCACAGGCATTTGTTTCATAATCAATATAGTAATTAGGCAAGAAGCAAAAGTTAATTTCAAGGTTATTGCATGAAAAATAGTCTTGGTAACAGCAAGAGGATCCCAATTAACATGACGTGATTAGAATGTCTCATTATTTAGCAATTAAACTGGTTAACATTTGTACGTAATGCTAACCATGATGAATTACACCTTTGGCTGAGGATTTAATTAGATTTAGTGTTTTCATCATGTTTATACTTGTTTGGTTCCGCTAATGTATTAGGTTGTTTAGCCATATGTGTTATATTTCAAGATCAATGTATGAACAAGTGTGTTTGGAATCAAAAGAGGAGTATTGTTAACCAGAAATGATGGGAGGTTGTCTATATTTTTGAAATCAAGAATTAATATCAACAAGAAATGAAATTCAAGTTGAAGGTCTCCATTGTTTGTTAAATTGAAGGAATTGACGATATAGATTGCCCATAGTTATTTTTTACATTATCAATAAAGTCATTTGAAAAGAAGAAAGAATTAATTTCAAGGTTATTGCGTGAAAAATAGTGTTGGTAACAACAAGAGGAGCCTAATTAACATGAGGTGATTAGAATGTCTCATTATTTGTGATTTAAACCAGTTAACATTTGTACTAACTGCAAACCATGATAAATGTCACCTTTGGCTGATGGACTTAATTACATTTAGAGATTTCATCGTGTTTATACTTCTTTGATTCCATTAAAATATTAGGTTGTTTAGCCACATGTGTTATATTTCAAGAGCAATGTGTCAAAAAGTGTGTTTGAAATCCAAAGAGGAGCCTTTATAACCAGAAATGATGGGAGGAACTCTCTATTGTTGAATTCAACAATTAATATCAATAAGAAATGAAATTCAAGATCAAGGACTTCATTATTTGTTAGATTGAATGAATTCACGTTATAGATACCCCACAGGCATTTGTTTCATAATCAATATAGTAATTAGGCAAGAAGCAAAAGTTAATTTCAAGGTTATTTCATGAAAAATAGTCTTGGTAACAGCAAGAGGACCCCAACTAACATGAGGTGATTAGAATGTCTAATTATTTAGTAATTAAACCAGTTAACATTTATACGAAATGCTAACCATGATGAATTACACCTTTGGCTGAGGATTTAATTAGATTTAGTGTTTTCATGTTTATACTTGTTTGGTTTCGCTAATGTATTAGGTTGTTTAGCCATATGTGTTATATTTCAAGATCAATGTATGAACAAGTGTGTTTGGAATCAAAAGAGGAGCATTGTTAACCAGAAATAATGGGAGGTTGTCTCTATTTTTGAAATCAAGAATTACTATCAACAAGAAATGAAATTCAAGTTGAAGGTCTCCATTGTTTGTCAAATTGAAGGAATTGATGATATAGATTGCCCATTGGTATTTTTTACATTATCAATAAAGTCATTTGAAAAGAAGAAAAAATTAATTTCAAGGTTATTGCGTGAAAAATAGTGTTGGTAGCAACAAGAGGTGCCTAATTAACATGAGGTGATTAGAATGTCTCATTATTTGTGAATTAAACCAGTTAACATTTGTACTAAATGCAAACCATGATAAATGACACCTTTGGCTGATGGATTTAATTACATTTAGAGTTTTCATCCTGTTTATACTTCTTTGATTCCATTAATATATTAGGTTGTTTAGCCACATGTGTTATATTTCAAGATCAATGTGTCAAAAAGTGTGTTTGAAATCCAAAGAGGAGCTTTCATAACCAGAAATGATGGGAGGAACTCTCTATTTTTGAATTCAACAATTAATATCAATAAGAAATGAAATTCAAGATCAAGTACTTCATTATTTGTTAGATTGAATGAATTCACGTTATAGATGCCCCACAAGCATTTGTTTCATAATGAATATTAATTAGGCAAGAAGCAAAAGTTAATTTCAAGGTTATTGCGTGAAAAATAGTGTTGGTAGCAACAAGAGGAGCCTAATTAACATGAGGTGATTTAATTTGATTTAGAGTTTTCATCGTGTTTTCACTTGTTTGATTTCACTAATGTATTTGGTTGTTTAGCCATATGTGTTATATTTCACTATCAATGTATCAAAAAGTTAATTTTACGGTTATTGCATGAAAAATAGTCTTGGTAAAAACACGAGGATCCTAATTACCAGAAGGGGATTAGAAAGTCTCATTATTTAGGAATTAAACCAGTTAACATTTGTACCAAATGCATACCATAAAGAATGACTCCTTTAACTGATGGATTTAAATAGATTTAGGGATTCAATGGTGCTTATACTTGTTTGTTTCAATTACTTTACTAGGTTGTTTAGCCACATGTTTTATATTTCAAGATTATTGTTTCAAAAAGTTTGTTTGGAATCGAAAGAGGAGCCTTGTTAACATGAAATGACAAGAGGTACTCTCTATTTTTGAAATCAACAATTAATATCAATAAGAAATGAATTTCAAGATCAAGGACTCCATTGTTTGTTACATTGAATGAATACACGTTATAGATTGCTCGGAGGCATTTTCTTCATAATCAATATAGTGATTAAGGAAGAAGCAAAAGTTAATTTCAAGGTTATTGTATGAAAAATAATCTTGGTAATAGTAAGAGGATCCTACTTAACATAAAGTGATTAGAATGTCTCATTATTTAGCAATGAAACCAGTTAACATTTGTATGAAATGCAAATCATGATACCTTTGGCTGATTTAATTGGATTTACAGTTTTCATCGTGTTTTCACTTGTTTGATTTCGCTAATGTATTTGGTTGTTTAGCCATATGAATGACTCCTTCGAGTGGTAAATTTAATTAGATTTAGAGTTTTAATGGTGTTCATACTCATTTGTTTCAATTAATATACTAGGTTGTTAAGCCACATGTGTTATATTTCAAGATCAAGGTATCAAAAAGAGTGTTTGGAATCCAAAGAGGAGCCTTTTTAACTAGAATTGATGGGAGGTTGTCTCTATTTTTGAATTCAACAATTAATATCAATAAGAAATGAAATTCAAGATCAAGGTCTCCATTGTTTGTGAGATTGAATAAATTCACGTTATATATGCCCCATAGGCATTTTTTTTCATAATCAATATAGTAATTAGGGAAGAAGCAAAAGTTATTTTCTAGGTTATTGCATGAAAAATAGACTTGGTAACAACACGAGGAGCCTAATTAACATGAGGTGATTATAATGTCTCATTATTTAGCAATTAAACCAGTTAACATTTGTACGAAATGCAAACCATGATGAATTACACCTTTGGCTGAGGAGTTGATTATAGTTAGAGTTTTCATCATGTTTATACTTGTTTGATTCTGCTAATGTATTAGGTTGTTCAGCCATATGTGTTATATTTCAAGATCAATGTATCAACAAGTGTGTTTGGAATCAAAAGAGGATCCTTGTTAACCAGAAATGATGAGAGGTCGTCTCTATTTTTGAAATCAACAATTAATATCAATAAGAAATGAAATTCAAGTTGAAGGTCTCCATTGTTTGTTAAATTGATGGAATTGACGATACAAATGGCCCATAGGTATTTTTTTTTCATAATCAATATAGTCATTTTAAAAAGAAGCAAAAAATTAATTTCAAGGTTATTTCGTGAAAAAATAGGCTTGGTAACAACAAGAGGAGCCTAATTAACATGAGATGATTAGAATGTCTCATTATTTGTGAATTAAACTAGTTAACATTTGTACTAAATGCAAACCATGATGAATGACACCTTTGGATGATGGATTTAATTAGATTTAGAGAGTTTTCATCATGTTTATACTTCTTTGATTCCATTAAACATATTAGGTTGTTTAGCCACATGTGTTATATTTCCAAATTAATGTTTCAAAAAGTGTGTTTGGAATCAAAAGTGGAGCCTCGTTAACCAGAGATTATTGGAGGCACTCTCTATTTTTTGAATTCAACAATTAATATCAATAAGAAATGAAATTCAAGATCAAGGACTCCATTGTTTGCTAGATTGAATGAATTCACGTTATAGATGGCCCATAGGCATTTTTTTTCATTCTCAATGTAGTCATTTGGGAATAAGCAACAGTTAATTTCAAGGATATTGCATGAAAAAATAGTCTTAGTAACAATAAAAGGAGCCTAATTAACATGAGGTGATTAGAGAATAGCTCATTATTTGGCAATTAAACCAGTTAACATTTGCACGAAATGCAAACCATGATGGATGACAGCTTTGGCTCATGGATTTAATTAGATTTAGAGTTTTCATCGTGTTTTTACTTGTTTGATTTCACTAATGTATTTGGTTGTTTAGCCATATGTGTCATATTTCAAGATCAATGTTTCAAAAAGTTAATTTCAAGGTTATTGCATGAAAGATAGTCTTGGTAAAAACACAAGGATCCTAATTACCATAAGGGTATTAGAAAGTCTCATTATTTAGGAATTAAACCATATAACATTTGTACCAAATGCATACCATGAAGAATGACTCCTTTGACTGATGGATTTAAATAGATTTAGAGATTTAATGGTGCTTATACTTGTTTGTTTCAATTACTTTACTAGGTTTTTTAGCCATATGTTTTATATTTCAAGATTATTGTTTCAAAAAGTGTGTTTGGAATCGGAAAAGGAGCCTTGTTAACAAGAAATGATGGGAGGTACTCTCTATTTTTGAAATCAACAATTAATATCAATAAGAAATGAAATTCAAGATCAAGGACTCCATTGTTTGTTAGATTGGATGAATTCACGTTATAGATGCCCCATAGGCATTTTTTTTCATAATCAATATAGTAATTAGCGAAGAAGCAAAAGTTAATTTCAAGGTTATTGTATGAAAAATAGTCTTGGTAACAACAAGAGGAGCCTAATTCACATGAGGTGATTAGAAAGTCACATTATTTAGGAATTAAACTAGTTATCATTTGTCTGAAATGCATACCATGAAGAATGACTCCTTTGACTGATAGATTTAAATAGATTTAGATTTTGAATGGTGCTTATACTTGTTTGTGTCAATTACTATACTAGGTTGTTTAGCCACATGTGTTACATTTCAAGATCAATGCATTAAAAAGTTTTTTGGAATTAAAAGAGGAGCCTTGTTAACCAAAAATGATGGAAGGTACTCTCTATTTTTGAATTCAACAATTAATATAAAAAAGAAATGCAATTCAAGATCAAGGACACCATTATTTGTTAAATTGAATGAATACACGTTATAGATTGCCCCTAGGCATTTTTTTCATAATCAATATAGTCATTAAGGAAGAAGCAAAAGTTAATCTCAAGGGTATTGCATGAAAAATAGTCTTGGTAACCACAAGAGGAGTCTAATTAACATAAGGTGATTAGAATGTCTCATTATTTAGGAATTAAACTAGTTAACATTTCTAGGAAATGCAAAACATGATGAATGACACCTTTGGCTGATGGATTTAATTAGATTTAGAGGTTTTATCGTGTTTATACTTTTTTGATTCAATTAATATATTAGGTTGTCTAGCCACATGTGTTATATTTCAAGATCAATGTATCAAAAAGTTTTTTTGGAATCAAAACAAGAGCCTTGTTAACCCGAAATATGGGGAGGTATTTTCTGATTTTGAATTCCACTATTAATATCAATAAGAAATGAAATTCAAGATCAACGACTCCATTGTTAGTTAAATTGAATGACTAAACGTTATAAATTTCCTGTAGGAATTTTTTTCATAATCAATATAGTCATTAAGGAAGAAGCAAAAGTTAATCTCAAGGTTATTGCATGAAAAATAGTCTTGGTAACAACAAAAGGAGCCTAATTAACATGAGGGGATTAGAATATCTCATTATTTAGAAATTAAACCAGTTAACATTTGTACAAAATACAAACCATGATGAATGACACCTTTGGCTGATTTAATTGGATTTACAGTTTTCATTGTGTTTTCACTTGTTTGATTTCGCTAATGTATTTGGTTGTTTAGCCATATGTGATATATTTCAAGATCAATGTATCAAAAAGTTAATTTCAAGGTTATTGCATGAAAAATAGTCTTGGTAACAACAAGAGGATCCTAATTACCAGAAGGGGATTAGAATGTCTCATTATTTAGGAATTAAACCAGTTAACATTTGTACTAAATGCATACTATAAAGAATGACTCCTTTGACTGATGGATTTAAATAGATTTAGAGATTCAGTGGTGCTTACACTTGTTTGTTTCAATTATTTTACTAGGTTGTTCAGCCACATGTGTTATATTTCTGGATTATTGTTTCATCATGTTTATAGTTGTTTGATTCCATTTATATATTAGGTTGTTTAGCCACATGTGTTATATTTCAACATCATCGTATCAAAAAGTTTTTTTGGAATTAAAAGAGGAGCCTTGTTAACCAGAAATGATGGGAGGAACTCTCTATTTTTGAATTCAATAATTAATATCAATAAGAAATGAAATTCAAGATCAAGGGCTCCATTGTTTATTAGATTGAATGAATTCACGTTATAGATGCCCCATACGCATTTTTTTTATATATTCAATATAGTAATTAGCGAAGAAGCAAAAGTTAATTTCAAGGTTATTGCATGAAAAATAGTCTTGGTAATAACCAGAGGAGCCTAATTTACATGAGGTGATTCGACTATCTCATTATGTTCCAATTAAACCAATTAACATTTGTACGAAATGCAAACCATGATGAATGACACCTTTGGCTGATGGATTTAATTAGATTTAGAGTTTTCATCGTGTTTTTACTTGTTTGATTTCACTAATGTGTTTGGTTGTTTAGCTATATGTGTTATATTTCAAGATCAATGTATCAAAAAGTTTTTTTGGAATCAAAAGAGGAGCCTTGTTAACCAAAAATGAAGGGAGGTACTCCCTATTTTTGAATTCAACAATTAATATAAAAAAGAAATGCAATCCAAGATCAAGGACTCCATTATTTGTTAAATTGAATGAATACACGTTATAGATTGCCCCTAGGCATTTTTTTCATAATCAATATAGTCATTAAGGAAGAAGCAAAAGTTAATCTTAAGGGTATTGCATGAAAAATATTCTTGGTAACCACAAGAGGAGTCTAATTAGCATGAGGTGATTAGAATGTCTCATTATTTAGGAATTAAACTAGTTAACATTTGTACGAAATGCAAACCATGATGAATGACACCTTTGGCAACTGGATTTAATTAGATTTAGTGTTTTCATCATGTTTATAGTTGTTTGATTCCATTAATATATTAGGTTGTTTAGCCACATGTGTTATATTTCAACATCCTCGTATCAAAAAGTTTTTTTGGAATTAAAAGAGGAGCCTTGTTAACTAGAAATGATGGGAGGAACTCTCTATTTTTGAATTCAACAATTAATATCAATAAGAAATGAAATTCAAGATCAAGGACTCCATTGTTTCTTGGATTGAACGAATTCACGTTATAGATGCCCCATAGGCATTTTTTTTCATAATCAATATAGTCATTAGGGAGGAAGCAAAAAGTTAATTTCAAGGTTATAGCATGAAAAATAGTCTTGGTAACAACAAGAGGAGCCTAATTTACATGAGGTGATTCGAATGTCTCATTATTTTCCAATTAAACCAATTAACATTTGTACGAAATGCAAACCATGATGAATGACACCTTTGGCTGATTTAATTAGATTTACAGTTTTCATCGTGTTTTCACTTGGTTGATTTCGCTAATGTATTTGGTTGTTTAGCCATATGTGATATATTTCAAGATCAATGTATCAAAAAGTTAATTTCAAGGTTATTGCATGAAAAATAGTCTTGGTAACAATAAGAGGATCCTAATTACCATAAGGGGATTAGAATGTCTCATTATTTAGGAATTAAACCAGTTAACATTTATACCAAATGCATACCATGAAGAATGACTCCTTTGACTGATGGATTTAAATAGATTTAGAGATTCAGTGGTGCTTATACTTGTTTGTTTCGATTATTTTACTAGGTTGTTCAGCCACATGTGTTATATTTCTGGATTATTGTTTCATCATGTTTATAGTTGTTTGATTTCATTAATATATTAGGTTATTTAGCCACATGTGTTATATTTCAACATCATCGTATCAAAAAGTTTTTTTGGAATTAAAAGAGGAGCATTGTTAACCTGAAATGATGGGAGGAACTCTCTATTTTTGAATTCAATAATTAATATCAATAAGAAATGAAATTCAAGATCAAGGACTCCATTGTTTATTAGATTGAATGAATTCACGTTATAGATGCCTCATAGGCATTTTTTTTTTATAATCAATATAGTAATTAGTGAAGAAGCAAAAGTTAATTTCAAGGTTATTACATGAAAAATAGTCTTGGTAACAACAAAAGGAGCCTAATTAACATGAAGTGATTAGAATGTCTCATTATTTAGGAATTAAACTAGTTAAGATTTGTATGAAATGCAAATCATGATGAATGACTCCTTTGACTAATAGATTTAAATAGACTTAGAGTTTTAATGGTGTTTATACTTGTTTGTTTCAATTAATATACAAATATGTTTAGCCACATGTGTTATATTTCAAGATCAGTGTATCAAAAAATGTGTTTGGAATCAAAAGTGGAGCCTTGTTCACCAGAAATGACGGGAGGTACCGTCTATTTTTGAATTCAACAATTAATATCAATATGAAATGAAATTCAAGATCAAGGACTCCATTGTTTGTTAAATTGAATGAATACACATTATAGATTGCCTGTAGGCATTTTTTTCATAATCAATATAGTCATTAGGGAAGAAGCAAAAGTTAATCTCAAGGTTATTTTATGGAAAATAGTCTTGGTAACAACAAGAGGAGGCTAATTGACATGAGGTGATTAGAATGTCTCATTATTTAGGAATTAAACTAGTTGACATTTGTACGAAATGCAAACCATGATGAATGACACCTTGGCTGATGGATTTAATTAGATTTAGAATTTTAATGGTGCTTATACTTTTTTGATTCAATTAATATATTAGATTGTCTAGCCACGTGTGTTATATTTCAAGATCAATGTATTAAAAATTTTTTTGGAATCAAAAGAGGAGCCTTGTTAACCAAAAATGATGGGAGGTACTCTCTATTTTTGAATTCAACAATTAATATCAATAAGAAATGAGATTCAAGATCAAGGACTCCATTGTTTCTTAGATTGAATGACTGCAAGTTATAAATGCCCCATAGGCATTTTTTATCATAATCAATATAGTCATTAGGGAGGAAGCAAAAAGTTAATTTCAAGGTTATAGCATGAAAAATAGTCTTGGTAACAACAAGAGGAGCCTAATTTACATGAGGTGATTCGAATATCTCATTATTTTCCAATTTAAACCAATTAACATTTGTACGAAATGCAAACCATGATGAACGACACCTTTGGCTGATGGATTTAATTAGATTTAGAGTTTTCATCATGTTTTTACTTGTTTGATTTCACTAATGTGTTTAGTTGTTTAGCCATATGTGTTATATTTTAAGATCAATGCATTAAAAAGTTTTTTTTGGAATCAAAAGAGGAGCCTTGTTAACCAAAAATGATGGGAGGTACTCTCTATTTTTGAATTCAACAATTAATATCAATAAGAAATGAGATTCAAGATCAAGGACTCCATTGTTTCTTAGATTGAATGACTGCAAGTTATAAATGCCCCATAGGCATTTTTTATCATAATCAATATAGTCATTAGGGAGGAAGCAAAAAGTTAATTTCAAGGTTATAGCATGAAAAATAGTCTTGGTAACAACAAGAGGAGCCTAATTTACATGAGGTGATTCGAATATCTCATTATTTTCCAATTAAACCAATTAACATTTGTACGAAATGCAAACCATGATGAACGACACCTTTGGCTGATGGATTTAATTAGATTTAGAGTTTTCATCATGTTTTTACTTGTTTGATTTCACTAATGTGTTTAGTTGTTTAGCCATATGTGTTATATTTTAAGATCAATGCATTAAAAAGTTTTTTTTGGAATCAAAAGAGGAGCCTTGTTAACCAAAAATGATGGGAGGTACTCTCTATTTTTTAATTAAACAATTAATATCAATAAGAAATGAAATTCAAGATCAAGGACTCCATTGTTTCTTAGATTGAATGAATTCACGTTATATATGCGCCATAGGCATTTTTTTTCATAATCAATATAGTCATTAGGGAGGAAGCAAAAAGTTAATTTCAAGGTTATAGCATGAAAAATAGTCTTGGTAACAACAAGAGGAGCCTAATTTACATGAGGTGATTCGAATGTCTCATTATTTTCCAATTAAACCAATTAACATTTGTACAAAATGCAAACCATGATGAATGACACCTTTTGCTGAGGGATTTAATTAGATTTAGAATTTTCATCATGTTTTTACTTGTTTGATTTCACTAATGTGTTTGGTTGTTTAGCCATATGTGTTATATTTCAAGATCAATGTATCAAAAAGTTTTTTTGGAATCAAAAGAGGAGCCTTGTTAACCAAAAAAGATAGGAGGTACTCTCTATTTTTGAATTCAACAATTAATATAAAAAAGAAATGCAATTCAAGATCAAGGACTCCATTATTTGTTAAATTGAATGAATACACGTTATAGATTGCCGCTAGGCATTTTTTTCATAATCAATATAGTCATTAAGGAAGAAGCAAAAGTTAATCTCAAGGGTATTGCATGAAAAATAGTCTTGGTAACCACTGGAGGAGTCTAATTAACATGAGGTGATTAGAATGTCTCATTATTTAGGAATTAAACTAGTTAACATTTGTACTAAATGCAAACCATGATGAATGACACCTTTGGCAGATGGATTTAATTAGATTTAGTGTTTTCATCATGTTTATAGTTGTTTGATTCCATTAATATGTTAGGTTGTTTAGCCACATGTGTTATATTTCAACATCCTCATATCCAAAAGTTTTTTTGGAATTAAAAGAGGCGCCTTGTTAACTAAAAATGATGGGAGGAACTCTCTACTTTTGAATTCAATAATTAATATCAATAAGAAATGAAATTCAAGATCAAGGACTCCATTGTTTGTTAGATTGATTGAATGAATTCACGTTATAGATGCCCTATAGGCATTTTTTTTTCATAATCAATATAGTCATTAGGGAAGAAGCAAAAAGTTAATTTCAAGGTTATTTCATGAAAAATAGTCTTGGTAACAACAAGAGGATCCTAATTACCATAAGGTGATTAGAATGTCTCATTATTTAGGAATTCAACTAGTTAAGATTTGTACAAAATGCAAATCATGATGAATGACTCCTTTAAGTGGTGGTAGATTGAAATAGATTTAGAGTTTTTTAATGGTGTTCATACTCGTTTGTTTCAATTAATATACTAGGTTGTTGAGTCACATGGGTTATATTTCAAGATCAATGTATCAAAAAGTGTGTTTGGAATCCAAAGAAGAGCCTTGTTAACCAGAAATGATGGGAGGTTTTCTCTGTTTTTGAATTCGACAATTAATATCAATAAGAAATGAAATTCAAGATCAAGGACTCCATTGTTTGTTAGATTGAATGAATTCACGTTATAGATGCCCCATAGGCATTTTTTTCATAATCAATATAGTCATTAGGGAAGAAGCAAAAAGTTAATTTCAAGGTTATGGCATGAAAAATAGTCTTCGTAACAGCAAAAGGATCCTAATTATCATAAGGTGGTTAGAATGTCTCATTAATTAGGAATTTAACCAGTTAAGATTTGTACGAAATGCAAATCATGATGAATGACTCCTTTGATTGATAGATTTAAATAGACTTAGAGTTTTAATGGCATTTATACTTGTTTGTTTCAATTAATATACTAAGATGTTTAGCCACATGTGTTATATTTCAAGATTAGTGTATCAAAAAATGTGTTTGGAATCAAAATTGGAGCCTTGTTAACCAAAAATGATGGGAGGTACTCTCTATTTTTGAATTCAACAATTAATATCAATAAGAAATAAAATTTAAGATCAAGGACTCCATTGTTTGTTAAATTGAAAGAATACACCTTATAGATTGCCCGTAGGCATTTTTTTCGTAATCAATATAGTCATTAAGGAAGAAGCAAAAGTTAATCTCAAGGTTATTGCATGAAAAATAGTCTTGGTAATAGAAAGAGGAGCCTAATTAACATGAGGTGATTTAAATGTCTCCTTATTTAGGAATTAAACTAGTTAACATTTGTATGAAATGCAAACCATGATGAATGACACCTTTGGCTGATGGATTTAATTAGATTTAGAGTTTTAATGGTGTTTATCCATTTTTGATTCAATTAATATATTAGGTTGTCTAGCCACATGCGTTATATTTCAAGAGCAATGTATCAAAAAATTTTTTGGAATCAAAAGAGGTTGTTAACCAGAAATGATGGGAGGTACTCTCTATTTTTGAATTCAACAATTAATATCAAAAATAAATGAAATTCAAGATAAAGGACTCCATTGTTTGTTAAATTGAATGAATACAGTTATAGATTGCCCATAGGCATTTTTTTCATAATCAATATAGTCATTAAGGAAGAAGCAAAAGTGAATCTCAAGGGTATTGCATGAAAAATAGTGTTGGTAACCACGAGAGGAGTCTAATTAACATGAAGTGATTAGAATGTCTCATTATTTTGGAATTAAACCAGTTAACATTTGTACGAAATGCAAACCAAGATGAATGACACCTTTGGCTAATGGATTTTAACCAGTTAAGATTTGTACAAAATGTAAATCATAATGAATGACTCCTTTGAGTGGTAGATTTAAATAGATTTAGAGTTTTAATGGTGTTGATACTCGTTTGTTTCAAATTAATATACTAGCTTGTTGAGCCGCATGTGTTATATTTCAAGATCAATGTATCAAAAAGTGTGTTTGGAATCCAAAGAGGAGCCTTGTTAACAAGAAATGAGGGGATGTTGTCTTTATTTTTTAATTCAATAATTAATATCAATAAGAAATGAAATTCAAGATCAAGGACTCCATTGTTTGTTAGATTGAATAAATTCACGTTATATATGCCCGATAGGCATTTTTTTCATAATCAATATAGTAATTAACGAAGAAGCAAAAGTTAATTTCAAGGTTCTTGCATCAAAAATAGTCTTGGTAACAACAAGAGGAGCCTAATTAACATGAGGCGATTTGAATGTCTCATTATTTACCAATTAAACCAGTTAAAATTTGTACGAAAAGCACACCATGATGAATTGCACCTTAGGCTGAGGAGTTGATTATAGTAAGAGTTTTCATCGTGTTTATACTTGTTTCATTCTGCTCATGTATTAGGTTGTTCAGCCATCTATGTTATTTTTCAAGATCAATGTGTCAACAAGTGTGTTTGGAATCAAAAGAGGATCTTTGTTAACCAGAAATGATAGGAGGTTGTCTCTATTTTTGAAATCAACAATTAATATAAATAAGAAATGAAATTCAAGTTGAAGGACTCCATTGTTTGTTAAATTGATGGAATTGACGATATAGATAGCCCATAGGTATGTTTTCCATAATCAATATAGTTATTTGAAAAGAAGCAAAAATTAATTTCAAGGTTATTGCGTGAAAAATAGTATTGGTAACAACAAGGGAAGCCTAATTAACATGAGGTGATTAGAATATCTCATTATTTGTGAATTAAACCAGTTAACATTTGTACGAAATGCAAACCATGATGAATGATACCTTTGGCTGATGGATTTAATTAGATTTAGAGTTTTCATCGTGTTTATATTTGTTTGATTCCATTAATATATTAGGTTGTTTAGCCACATGTATTGTATTTCAAGATTAATGTTTCAAAAAGTGTGTTTGGAATCAAAAGTGGAGCCTTGTTAACCAGAGATGATGGGAGGCACTCTCTATTTTTGAATTCAACAATTAATATCAATAAGAAATGAAATTCAAGATCAAGGACTCCATTGTTTGTTAGATTGAATAAATTCACGTTATAGACGGGCCATAGGCATTTTTTTCATTCTAAATATAGTCATTTGGGAATAAGGAACAATTAATTCAAGGTTATTGCATAGAAAATAGTCTTGGTAACAACAAGAGGAGCCTAATTCACGTTATAAATGCCCCATAAGCATTTTTTTCACAATGAATATAGTCATTAAGAATGAAGCAAAGAGTTAATTTCAAGGTTATTACATGAAAAATAGTCTTGGTAATAGCAAGAGGATCCTAAATACCATAAGGTAATTAGAATGACTCATTATTTAGGAATTTAACCAGTTAAGATTCGTACAAAATGCAAATCATGATGAATGACTGCTTTTGAATGGTAGATTTAAATAGATTTAGAGTTTTTTTAATGGTGTTCATACTCGTTTGTTTCTATTAATATACTAGGTTGTTGAGCCACATGCATTATATTTCAAAATCAATGCATTAAAAAGTGTGTTTGGAATGCAAAGAGGAGCCTTGTTAACTAGAAATGATAGGAGGTTTTCTCTATATTTGAATTCAACAATTAATATCAATAAGAAATGAAATTCAAGATCAAGGACTCCATTGTTTGTTAGATTGAATAAATTCACGTTATATATGCCCCATAGGCATTTTTTTCATAATCAATATAGTAATTAGGGAAGAAGCAAAAGTTAATTTCAAGTTTATTGCATGAAAAATAGTCTTGGTAACAACAAGAGGAGCCTAATTAACATGAGGTGATTAGAATGTCTCATTATTTAGCAATTAAACTAGTTAACATTTGTACGAAATGCAAACTATGATGAATTACACCATTGGCTGAGGAGTTGATTGTAGTTAGAGTTTTCATTGTGTTTATACTTGTTTGATTCTACTAATGTATTAGGTTGTTCAGCCATATGTGTTATATTTCACGATCAATGTATCAACAAGTGTGTTTGGAATCAACAGAGGAGCCTTGTTAACCAGAAATGATGGGAGGTTGTCTCTATTTTTGAAATCAATAATTAATATCAATAAGAAATGAAATTCAAGTTGAAGGTCTCCATTTTTTATTAAATTGATGGAATTGACGATTTAGATGGCCCGTAGGTAAGTTTTTCATAATCAATATAGTCATTTGAAAAAGAAGAGCAAAAATTAATTTCAAGGTTATTGCGTGGAAAATAGTCTTGGTAACAACAAGAGGAGCCTAAATTAACATGAGGTGATTACAATATCTCATTATTTGTGAATTAAACTAGTTAACATTTGTACTAAATGCAAACCATGATGAACGACACCTTTAGCTGATGGATTTAATTAGATTTAGAGTTTTCATCGTGTTTATACTTCTTTGATTCCATTAATATATTAGGTTGTTTAGCCACATGTGTTGTATTTCAAGAGTAATGTTTCAAAAAGTGTGTATGGAATGAAAAGTGGAGCCTTGTTAACTAGAGATTATGGGAGGCACTCTTTGTTTTTGAATTCAACAATTAATATCAATAAGAAATGAAATTCAATATCAAGGACTCCATTGTTTGTTAGATTGAATGAATTCACGTTATTGATGCGCCATAGGCTTTTTTTTCATAATCAATATAGTCATTAGGGAAGAAGCAAAAGTTAATTTCAAGGTTATTGCATGAAAAATAGTCTTGGTTACAGCAAGAGGTGGCTAATTAACATGAGGTGACTAGAATGTCTCATTATTTAGCAATTAAACTAGTAAACATTTGTATGAAATGCAAACCATGATGAATTACACCTTTGGCTGAGGATTTTATTAGATTTAGTCTTTTCATCGTGTTTATACTTGTTTGATTTTGCTAATGTATTGGGTTATTTGGCCATATGTGTTATATTTTAAGATCAATGTATCAACAAGTGTGTTTGGAATCAAAAAAGGAGCCTTGTTAAATAGAAATGATGGGAGGTTGTCTTTATTTTTGAAATCAACAATTAATATCAATAAGAAATGAAATTCAAGTTGAAGGTCTCCATTGTTTGTTAAATTGAAGGAATTGACAATATAGATCACCCATAGGTATTTTTTTCATTATCAATAAAGTCATTTGAAAAGAAGAAAAAATTAATTTCAAGGATATTCCGTGAAAAATAGTCTTGGTAACAATAAGAGGAGCCTAATTAATATGAGGTGATTAGAATGTGTCATTATTTGTGAATTAAACCAGTTAACATTTGTACTAAATGCGAACCATATGTTATATTTCAATATCAATGTGTCAAAAAGTGTGTTTGGAATCAAAAGAGGAGCCTTCTTAACCAGAAATGATGAGAGGTACTCCCTATTTTTTAATTCAACAATTAATATCAATAAGAAATGAAATTGAAGATCAAGGACTCCATTGTTTGTTTAAATTGAATGAATTCACATTATCGATGCCCCATAGGCATTTTTTTTCATAATCAATATAGTGATTGGGGAAGAAGCAAAAGTTAATTTCAAGGTTATTGCATGAAAACTAGTCTTGGTATCAACATGAGGAGCCTAATTAACATGAGGTGAATAGAATGTCTCATTATTTAGGAATTAAACCAGTTAACATTTGTATGAAATGCATACCATGATGAATAACTCCATTGACTGATGGATGGAAATAGATTTAGAGTTTTAATGGTGCTTATACTTGTTTGAGTCAATTAATATACTATGTTGTTTAGCCACATGTGTTATATTTCAAGGTGAAAGTTTTCAAAAAAAGTGTGTTTGGAATCAATGTGGAGCCTTGTTAACCAGAAATGATGGGAGGTACTCTCTATTTTTGAATTCAACAATGAATATCAAAAGGAAATGAAATTCAAGATCAAGGACTCCATTGTTTGTTATATTGAGTGAATTTACGTTATAGATGGGCCATAGGAATTTGTTTCATAATCAATATAGTAATTAGGGAAGAAGCAAAAGTTAATTTCAAGGTTATTGCATGAAAAATAGTCATGGTAACTGCAAGAGGTGGCTAATTAACATGAGGTGACTAGAATGTCTCATTATTTAGCAATTAAACTAGTAAACATGTTTACAAAATGCAAACCATGATGAATGACACCTTTGACTAATAGATTTAAATAGATTTAGAGTTTTTTAATGGTGTTTATAGTATTTTTGATTCAATTAATATTTTAGGTTGTCTTGCCACATATGTTTATATTTCAAGATCAATGTATTAAAAAGTGTGTTTGGAATCAACAGAAAAGCCTTGTTACCAAAAATGATGGGAGGTTGTCTCTATTTTTGAATTCAACGATTAATATCAATAAGAAATGAAATTCAAGATCAAGGACTCCATTGTTTGTTAGATTGAATAAATTCACGTTATATATGCCCCATAGGCATTTCTTCATAATCAATATAGTAATTAGGGAAGAAGAAAAAGTTAATTTCAAGGTTATTGCATGAAAAATAGTCTTGGTAACAACAAGAGGAGCCTAATTAACATGAGGTGATTAGAATGTCTCATTATTTAGCAATTAAACCAATTAACATTTGTACGAAAAGCAAACCATGATGAATGACACCTTTGGCTGATGGATTTAATTAGATTTAGTGTTTTAATGGTCTTTATACTTTTTTTATTTAATTAATATATTAGGTTGTCTAGCTACATGTGTTATATTTCAAGATCAATGTATCAAAAAGTTTTTTTGGAATCAAAAGAGGAGCCTTGTTAACCAGAAATGATGGGAGGTACTCTCTATTTTTGAAATCAACAATTAATATCAATAAGAAATGAAATTCAAGTTGAAGGTCTCCATTGTTTGTTAAATAGATGGTACTAACGATATAGATGGCCCATAGGTATTTTTTTTCATAATCATTATAATCTTTTGAAAAGAAGCAAAAATTAATTTCAAGGTTATTGCGTGAAAAATAGTCTTAGTAATAATAAGAGGAGCCTAAATAACATGAGGTGATTAGAATGTCTCATTATTTAGCAATTAAAGTAGAAAAAATTTGTACGAAATGCAAACCATGATGAATGACACCTTTGACTGATAGATTTAAATAGATTTAGAGTTTTAATGGTATTTATGGTATTTTGATTCAATTAATATATTAGGTTATCTCGGCACATATGTTATATTTCAAGATCAATGTATCAAAAAATGTGTTTGGAATCAACAGAAAAGCCTTGTTAACCAAAAATGATGGGAGGTTGTCTCTATTTTTCAATTCAATAATTAATATCAACAAGAAAAGAAATTCAAGATCAAGGACTCCATTGTTTGTTAGATTGAATAAATTCACGTTATATGTGCCCCATAGGCATTTTTTTCATAATCAATATAGTAATTCGGGAAGCAAAAGTTAATTTCAAGGTTATTGCATGAAAAATAGTCTTAGTAACAACAAGAGGAGCGTAATTAACATGAGGTGATTAGAATGTGTCATTATTTAGCAAGTAAACCAGTAAACATTTGTACGAAATGCAAACCATGATGAATTACACCATTGGCTGAGGAGTTGATTAATGTTAGAGTTTTCATTGTGTTTATACTTGTTTGATTCTGCTAATGTATTAGGTTGTTGAGCCATATGTGTTATATTTCAAGATCAATGTATCTACAAGTGTGTTTGGAATCAAAAGGGGAGCCTTGTTAACTAGAAATGATGGGAGGTTGCCTCTATTTTTGAAATCAACATTTAATATCAATAAGAAATGAAATTCAAGTTTAAGGACTCCATTGTCTGTTAAATTGATGGAATTGACGATATAGATGGCCCATAGGAATTTTTTTCATAATCAATATAGTCATTTGACAAGAAGCAAAAATTAATTTCTAGGTTATTGCGTGAAAAATAGTCTTAGTAACAACAAGAGGGGCATAATTAACATGAGGTGATTAGAATGTCTCATTATTTGTGAATTAAACCAGTTAACATTTGTACTAAATACAAAACATGATGAATGACACCTTTGGCTGATGGATTTAATTAGATTGAGAGTTTTCATCGTGTGGATTTGATTAGATTTAGAGTTTTAATGGTGTTTATACTTGTTTGTGTCAATTAAGATACTTAATTGTTTAGACATATGTGTTATGTTTCAAGATTAATGTTTCAAAAAGTGTTTTTGGCATCAAAAGTGAAGCCTTGTTAACCATAAATGATGGGAGGTACACTCTATTTTTGAATTCAACAATTCATATCAATAAGAAATGAAATTCAAGATCAAGGACTCCATTGTTTGTTAGATTGAATGAATTTCCATTATAGATGGCCCATAGGCATTTTTTTCATTCGTAATATCATTGGGGAGGAAGCAAAAGTTAATTTCAAGGTTATTGCATGAAAAATAGTCTTGGTAACAACAAGAGGAGCCTAATTAACATGAGGTGATTAGAATGTCTCATTATTTAGCAATTAAACCAATTAACATTTGTACGAAAAGCAAACCATGATGAATGACACCTTTGGCTGATGGATTTAATTAGATTTAGTGTTTTAATGGTCTTTATACTTTTTTTATTTAATTAATATATTAGGTTGTCTAGCTACATGTGTTATATTTCAAGATCAATGTATCAAAAAGTTTTTTTGGAATCAAAAGAGGAGCCTTGTTAACCAGAAATGATGGGAGGTACTCTCTATTTTTGAAATCAACAATTAATATCAATAAGAAATGAAATTCAAGTTGAAGGTCTCCATTGTTTGTTAAATAGATGGTATTAACGATATAGATGGCCCATAGGTATTTTTTTTCATAATCATTATAATCTTTTGAAAAGAAGCAAAAATTAATTTCAAGGTTATTGCGTGAAAAATAGTCTTAGTAATAATAAGAGGAGCCTAAATAACATGAGGTGATTAGAATGTCTCATTATTTAGCAATTAAAGTAGAAAAAATTTGTACGAAATGCAAACCATGATGAATGACACCTTTGACTGATAGATTTAAATAGATTTAGAGTTTTAATGGTATTTATGGTATTTTGATTCAATTAATATATTAGGTTATCTCGGCACATATGTTATATTTCAAGATCAATGTATCAAAAAATGTGTTTGGAATCAACAGAAAAGCCTTGTTAACCAAAAATGATGGGAGGTTGTCTCTATTTTTCAATTCAATAATTAATATCAACAAGAAAAGAAATTCAAGATCAAGGACTCCATTGTTTGTTAGATTGAATAAATTCACGTTATATGTGTGCCCCATAGGCATTTTTTTTCATAATCAATATAGTAATTCGGGAAGCAAAAGTTAATTTCAAGGTTATTGCATGAAAAATAGTCTTAGTAACAACAACAAGAGGAGCGTAATTTAACATGAGGTGATTAGAATGTGTCATTATTTAGCAAGTAAACCAGTAAACATTTGTACGAAATGCAAACCATGATGAATTACACCATTGGCTGAGGAGTTGATTAATGTTAGAGTTTTCATTGTGTTTTTTATACTTGTTTGATTCTGCTAATGTATTAGGTTGTTGAGCCATATGTGTTATATTTCAAGATCAATGTATCTACAAGTGTGTTTGGAATCAAAAGGGGAGCCTTGTTAACTAGAAATGATGGGAGGTTGCCTCTATTTTTGAAATCAACATTTAATATCAATAAGAAATGAAATTCAAGTTTAAGGACTCCATTGTCTGTTAAATTGATGGAATTGACGATATAGATGGCCCATAGGAATTTTTTTCATAATCAATATAGTCATTTGACAAGAAGCAAAAATTAATTTCTAGGTTATTGCGTGAAAAATAGTCTTAGTAACAACAAGAGGGGCATAATTAACATGAGGTGATTAGAATGTCTCATTATTTGTGAATTAAACCAGTTAACATTTGTACTAAATACAAAACATGATGAATGACACCTTTGGCTGATGGATTTAATTAGATTGAGAGTTTTCATCGTGTGGATTTGATGATAGATTTAGAGTTTTAATGGTGTTTATACTTGTTTGTGTCAATTAAGATACTTAATTGTTTAGACATATGTGTTATGTTTCAAGATTAATGTTTCAAAAAGTGTTTTTGGCATCAAAAGTGAAGCCTTGTTAACCATAAATGATGGGAGGTACACTCTATTTTTGAATTCAACAATTCATATCAATAAGAAATGAAATTCAAGATCAAGGACTCCATTGTTTGTTAGATTGAATGAATTTCCATTATAGATGGCCCATAGGCATTTTTTTCATTCGTAATATAGTCATTGGGGAGGAAGCAAAAGTTAATTTCAAGGTTATTGCATGAAAAATAGTCTTGGTAACAACAAGAGGAGCCGCATTAACATGAGGTGATTAGAATGTCTCGTTATTTAGGAATTAAACCGGTTAACATTTGTACGAAATGCAAACCATAATGAATGACACCTTTGACTGAGGATTTAATTAGATTTAGAGTTTTCATCATGTTTATACTTGTTTGATTCAATTAATATATAAGGTATTTTAACCATATCTACTATATTTCAAGATCAATGTATCAAAAAGTTTTTTTGGAATCAAAAGAGGAGCCTTGTTAACCAGAAAAGATGGGAGGTATTCTCTATTTTTGAATTCAACAATTAATATCAATAAGAAATGAAATTCAAGATCAAGGACTCCATTGTTTGTTAGATTGAATGAATTCACGCTATAGATGCCTCAAAGGCATTTTTTTCATAATCAATATAGTTATTAGGGAAGAAGCAAAGAGATAATTTCAAGGTTATTGCATGAAAAATAGTCTTGGTAACAATAAGAGGAGCCTAATTAACATGAGGTGATTAGAAAGTCTCATTATTTAGGAATTAAACCAATTAACATTTGTACGAAATGCAAACCATGATGAATGACACCTTTGACTGATGGATTTTATTAGATTTAGAGTTTTCATCGTGTTTTTACTTGTTTGATTTCGCTAATGTATTTGGTTGTTTAGCCATATGTGTTATATTTTAAGATCAATGTATCAAAAAGTTAATTTCAAGGTTATTGCATGAAAAATAGTCTTGGTAACAAGAAGAGGATCCTAATTGCCATGAGGTGATTAGAATGTCTCATTATTTAGGAATTAAACCAGTTAACATTTGTACCAAATGCATACCATGAAGAATGACTCCTTTGACTGATGGATTTAAATAGATTTACAGATTTAATAGTGCTTATACTTGTGTGTGTCAATTAATATACTAGGCTGTTTAGCCACATGTGCTATATTTCAAGATTAATGTTTCAAAAAGTGTGTTTGAAATCAAAAGTGGAGCCTTGTTAACCAGAGATGATGGGAGGTACACTTTCTTTTTGAATTGAACAATTAATATAAAAAAGAAATGAAATTCAAGATCAAGGACTCCATTGTTTGTTAGATTGAATGAATTCCCATTATAGATGGCCCATAGACATTTTTTACATTCACAATATAGTCATTGGGGAAGAAGCAAAAGTTAATTTCAAGGTTATTGCATGAAAAATAGTCTTGGTAACAACAAGAGGAGCCTAATTAACATGAGGTGATTAGAATGTCTCATTATTTAAGAATTAAACCGATTAACATTTGTACGAAATGCAAACCATGATGAATGAAACCTTTGGCTGAGGATTTAATTGTTTACCACATGTGTTATATTTCAAGATCAATGTATCAAAAAGTTTTTTTGGAATCAAAAGAGGAGCCTTGTTAAACAGAAATCATGGTAGGTATTTTCTGTTTTTGAATTCAACAATGAATATCAATAAGAATAGAAATTCAAGATCAAGGACTCCATTGTTTGTTAGATTGAATGAATTCACGCTATAGATGCCCCATAGGCATTTTTTTCATAATCAATATACTAATTAGGGAAGAAGCAAAAGTTAATTCAAGGTTATTGCATGAAAAATAGTCTTGGTAACAATAAGAGGAGCCTAATTAACATGAGGGGGGTTAGAATGCCTCATTATTTAGCAATTAAACTAGTTAACATTTGTACGAACTGCAAACCATGATGAATGACACCTTTGACTGAGGATTTAATTATATTTAGAGTTTTGATTGTGTTTATACTTGTTTGATTCCATTAATATATTAGGTTGTTCAGCAACATGTATTATATTTCAAGATCAATGTATCCAAAACTTTTTTTGGAATCAAAAGAGGAGCCTTGTTAACCAGAAATGATAGGAGGTATTCTCTGTTTTTGAATTCAATAATTAATATCAATAAGAAATAAAATTCAAGATCAAGGACTCCATTGTTTGTTAGATTGAATGAATTCACGTTATAGATGCCCCATAGGCATTTTTTTCATAATCAATATAGTCATTAGGGAAGAAGCAAAGAGTTAATTTCAAGGTTATTGCATGAAAAATAGTCTTGGTAACAACAAGAGGAGCCTAATTGACATGAGGTGATTAGAATGTCTCATTATTTATCAATTAAACCAGTTAACATTTGTACGAAATGCAAACCATAATGAATGACACCTTTGGCTGAGGATTTAATTAGATTTAGAGTTTTCATCATGTTTATACTTGTTTGATTCAATTAATATATTAGGTTGTTTACCGAATGTGTTATATTTCAAGATCAATGTATCAAAAAGTTTTTTTGGAATCAAAAGAGGAGCCTTGTGAAACAGAAATCATGGGAGGTATTTTCTGTTTTTGAATTCAACAATGAATATCAATAAGAATTGAAATTGAAGATCAAGGACTCCATTGTCTGTTAGATTGATTGAATTCACATTATAGATGGCCCATAGGCATTTTTTTCATTCGCAATATAGTCATTGGGGAAGAAGCAAAAGTTAAATTCAAAGTTATTGCATGAAAAATAGTCTTGGTAACAATAAGTGGAGCCTAATTAACATGAGGGGGGTTAGAATGTCTCATTATTTAGCAATTAAACTAGTTAACATTTGTACGAAATGCAAACTATGATGAATGACACCTTTGACTGAGGATTTAATTAGATTTAGAGTTTTCATTGTGTATATACTTGTTTGATTCCATTAATATATTAGGTTGTTTAGCCACATGTATTATATTTCAATATTAATGTATCAAAAACGTTTTTTGGAATCAAAAGAGGAGCCTTGTTAACCAGAAATGATGGGAGGTATTCTCTGTTTTTGAATTCAACAATTAATATCAATAAGAAATAAAATTCAAGATCAAGGACTCCATTGTTTATTAGATTGAAGGAATTCACATTATAGATGCCCTATAGGCATTTTTTTCATAATCAATATTGTCATTAGGGAAGAAGCAAAAAGTTAATTTCAATGTTATTGCATGAAAAATAGTCTTCCTAACAGCAAGAGGATCCTAATTAACTATGGTGATTAGAATGTCTCATTATTTAGGAATTTAATTAGTTAAGATTTGTACAAAATCCAAATCATGATGAATGACTCCTTTGAGTAGTAGATTTAAATAGATTTAGAGTTTTAATGGTGTTCATACTCGTTTGTTTCAATTAATATTCTAAGTTCTTTAGCCACACGTGTTATATTCCAGGATCAATGTATCAAAAAATTTTTTCGAATCAAAAGAGGACCCCTCGTTAACCAGAAATGATGGGAGGTATTATCTATTTTGAATTGAACGATTAATATAAATAAGAAATGAAATTCAAGATCAAGGACAACATTGTTTGTTAGATTGAATGAATTCACGTTATAGAATCCCCATAGGCATTTTTTTCATAATCAATATTGTCATTAGGGAAGAAGCAAAAAGTTAATTTCAAGGTTATTGCATGAAAAATAGTTTTGCTAACAGCAAGAGGATCCTAATTAACTAAGGTGATTAGAATGTCTCATTATTTAGGAATTTAATTAGTTAAGATTTGTACAAAATGCAAATCATGATGAATGGCTCCTTTGAGTGGTAGATTTAAATAGATTTAAAGTTTTAATGGTGTTCATACTCGTTTGTTTCAATTAATATTCTAAGTTGTTTAGCCACACGTGTTATATTCCAGGATTAATGTATCAAAAAAATTTTTCGAATCAAAAGAGGAGCCTTGTTAACCGGAAATGATGGGAGATATTCTCTATTTTTGAATTGAACAATTAATATAAATAAGAGATGAAATTCAAGATCAAGGACAACATTGTTTGTTAGATTGAATGAATTCACATTATAGAATCCCCATAGGCATTGTTTTCATAATCAATATAGTAATTAGGGAAGAAGCAAAAAGTTAATTTCAAGGTTATTTTGTGAAAAATAGTCTTGGTAACAGCAAGAGGATCCTAATTACCACAAGGTGATTAGAATGTCTCATTATTTAGGAATCCAACCAGTAAGACTTGTACAAAATGCAAATCATGATGAATGACTCCTTTGAGTGGTAGATTTAAATAGATTTAGAGTTTTAATGGTATTCATACTCGTTTACTTCAATTAATATTCTAAGTTGTTTAGCCACGTGTTATATTCCAAGATCAATGTATCAGAAGGTTTTTTTGGAATGAAAAGAGGAGGCTTGTTAAACAGAAATCATGGGAGGTATTCTCTATTTTTGAATTCAACAATTAATATCAATAAGAAATGAAATTCAAGATCAAGGACTCCATTGTTTGTTAGATTGAATGAATTCATGCTATAGATGCCCCATAGGCATTTTTTTCATAATCAATATACTAATTAGGGAAGAAGCAAAAGTTAATTCAAGGTTATTGCATGAAAAATAGTCTTGGTAACAATAAGAGGAGCCTAATTAACATGAGGGGGGTTAGAATGTCTCATTATTTAGCAATTAAACTAGTTAACATTTGTACGAAATGCAAACCATGATGAATGACACCTTTGACTGAGGATTTAATTAGATTTAGAGTTTTGATTGTGTTTATACTTGTTTGATTCCATTAATATATTAGGTTGTTTAGCAACATGTATTATATTTCAAGATCAATGTATCCAAAACTTTTTTTGGAATTAAAAGAGGAGTCTTGTTAACCAGAAATGATGGGCGGTATTCTCTGTTTTTGAATTCAACAATTAATATCAATAAGAAATAAAATTCAAGATCAAGGACTCCATTGTTTGTTAGATTGAAGGAATTCACGTTATAGATGCCCCATAGGAATTTTTTTCATAATCAATATAGTCATTAGGGAAGAAGCAAATAGTTAATTTCAAGGTCATTGCATGAAAAATAGTCTTGCTAACAGCAAGAGGATCCTAATTACCACAAGGTGATTAGAATGCCTCATTATTTAGGAATTTAACCAGCTAAGATTTGCACAAAATGCAAATCATGATGAATGACTCCTTTGAGTGTTAGATTTAAATAGATTTAGAGTTTTAATTGTGTTTATACTCGTTTGTTTCAATTAATATTCTAAGTTGTTTAGCCACACGTGTTATGTTCCAGTATCAATGTATCAAAAAGTTTTTTTGGAATCAAAAGAGGAGCCTTGTTAACCAGAAATGTTGGGAGGTATTCTCTATTTTTGAATTCAACAATTAATATAAATAAGAAATGAAATGCAAGATCAAGGACAACATTGTTTGTTAGGTTGAATGAATTCACGTTATGGATTCCCCATAGGCATTTTTTTCATAATCAATATAGTCATTAGGGAAGAAGCAAAAAGTTAATTTCAAGGTTATTGCATGAAAAATAGTCTTGGTAATAGTTAGAGGATCCTAATTACCATAAGGTGATTAGAATGTCTCATTATTTAGGAATCCAACCAGGTAAGATTTGTACAAAATGTAAATCATGATGAATGACTCCTTTGAGTAGTAGATTTAAATAGATTTAGAGTTTTAATGGTGTTCATACTCCTTTGTTTCAATTAATATTCTAGGATGTTTAGCCACATGTGTTATATTCCAAGATCAATGTATCAAAAAGTTTTTTTGGAATCAAAAGAGGAGCCTTGTTAAACAGAAATGATGGGAGGTATTCTCTGTTTTTCAATTCAATAATTAATATCAATAAGAAATGAAATTCAAGATCAAGGAATCCATTGTTTGTTAGGTTGAATGAATTCACGCTATAGATGCCCCATAGGTATTTTTTTCATAATCAATATAGCAATTAGGGAAGAAGTGAAAGTTAATTTCAAGGTTATTGCATGAAAAATAGTCTTGGTAACAATAAGAGGAGCCTAATTAACATGAGGGGGGTTAGCATGTCTCATTATTTAGCAATTAAACTAGTTAACATTTGTATGAAATGGAAAACATGATGAATGACACCTTTGACTGAGGATTTAATTAGATTTAGAGTTTTCATTGTGTTTATACTTGTTTGATTCTATTAATATAATAGGTTATTTAGCCACATGTATTATATTTTAAGATCAATGTATCAAAAACTTTTTTGGAATCAAAAGAGGAGCCTTGTTAACCAGAAATGATGGGAGATATTCTCCGTTTTTGAATTCAACAATTAATATCAATAAGAAATAAAATTCAAGATCAAGGACTCCATTGTTTGTTAGATAGAAGGAATTCACGTTATAGATGCCCCATAGGCATTTTTTTCATAATCAATATAGTCATTAAGGAAGAAGCAAAAAGTTATTTTCAAGGTTATTGCATAAAAAATAGTCTTGCTAACAGCAAGAGTATCCTAATTACCACAGGTTGATTAGAATGTCTCATTATTTAGGAATTAATCCAGTTAAGATTTGTACAAAATGCAAATCATGATGAATGACTCCTTTGACTGGTAGATTTCAATAAATTTAGAGTTTTAATGGTGTTCATACTCGTTTGTTTTTCAATTAATATTCTAAATTGTTTAGCCACGCGTGTTATATTCCAGGATCAATGTATCAACAAGTTTTTTTTGGAATCAAAAGAGGAGCCTTGTTAACCAGAGAAATAATGGGAGGTATTCTCTATTTTTGAATTCAACAATTAATATAAATAAGAAATGAAATTCAAGATCAAGGACAACATTGTTTGTTAGATTGAATGAATTCACATTATAGATTCCCCATAGGCATTTTTTTTTATAATCAATATAGTCATTAGGGAAGAAGCAAAAAGTTAATTTCAAGGTTATTGCGTGTGAAAAATAGTCTTGGTAATAGTAAGAGGATCCTAATTACCATAAGGTGATTAGAATGTCTCATTATTTAGGAATCCAACCAGGTAAGATTTGTACAAAATGCAAATCATGATGAATGACTCCTTTGAGTGGTAGATTTGAATAGATTTAGAGTTTTAATAGTGTTCATACTCCTTTGTTTCAATTAATATTCTAGGATGTTTAGCCACATGTGTTTATATTCCAAGATCAATGAATCAAAATTTTTTTTTTGGAATAAAAAAAAGAGGAGCCTTTTTTAAACAAAAATGATGGGAGGTATTCTCTGTTTTTTTCAATTCAATAATTAATATCAATAAGAAATAAAATTCAAGATCAAGGAATCCATTGTTTATTAGATTGAATGAATTCACGCTATAGATGCCCCATAGGCATTTTTTTTTTCATAATCAATATAGTAATTAGGGAAGAAGTAAAAGTTAATTTCAAGGTTATTGCATGAAAATTAGTCTTGGTAACAATAAGAGGAGCCTAATTAACATGATGGGGGTTAGAATGTCTCATTATTTAGCAATTAAACGAGTTAACATTTGTACGAAATGCAAACCATGATGAATGACACCTTTGGCTGATGGATTTTATTAGAGATTTAGAGTTTTCATCGTGTCTTTACTTGTTTGATTTCACTAAAGTATTTGGTTATTTAGCAATATGTGTTATATTTCAAGATCAATGTATCAAAATGTTAATTTCAAGGTTATTGCATGAAAAATAGTCTTGGTAACAACAAAAGGATCCTAATAACCTTGAGGAGATTAGAATGTCTCATTATTTAGGAATTAAACTAGTTAACATTTGTACCAAATGCATACCATGAAGAATGACTCCTGTGACTGCTAGATTTAAATAGATTTAGATATTTAATGCTGCTTATACTTGTTTGTGTCAATTAATATACTAGGTTGTTTAGCCACATGTGTTATATTTCAAGATTAATGTTCCAAAAAGTGTATTTGAAATCAAAAGTGGAGCCTTGTTAACCAGAAATGATGGGAGGTACACTCTATTTTTGAATTGAACAATTAATCTAAAAAAGAAATGAAATTAAAGATCAAGGACTCCATGGTTTTGTTAGATTGAATGAATTCCCATTATAGATGGCCCATAGGAATTTTTTTTATTCGCAATATAGTCATTGGGGAAGAAGCAAAAGTTAATTTTCAAGGTTATTGCATGAAAAAAATAGTCTTTGGTAACAACAAGAGGAGCCTAATTAACATGAGGTGATTAGAATGTCTCATTAATTAGGAATTAAACCAGTTAATATTTGTACAAAATGCAAACCATGATGAATGACACCTTTGGTTGAGGATTTAATTAGATTTAGAGTTCTCATCATGTTTATACTTATTTGATTCAATTAATATATTAGGTTGTTTAACCACATGTGTTATATTTCAAGATCAATGCATCAAAATGTTTTTTAGCAATCAAAAGAGGATCCTTGTTAAGCAGAAATGATGGCAGGTATTCTCTGTTTTTGAATTCAACAAGTAATATCAATAAGAAATGAAATTTAAGATCAAGGACTCCATTGTTGTTGGATTGAAGGAATTCACGCTATAGATGCCCCATAGCCATTTTTTTCATAGTCAATATAGTCATTATTGAAGAAGCAAAAGTTAATTTCAAGGTTATTGCATGAAAAATAGTCTTGGTAACAACAAAAGGAGCCTAATTAACACGAGGTGATTAGAATGTCCCATTATTTAGCAATTAAACCAGTTAACATTTGTACAAAATGCAAACCATGATGAATGACACCTTTGGCTAATGGATTTTATTAGATTTAGATTTTTCATTGTGTTTTTACTTGTTTGACTTCGCTAGTTTATTTGCTTGTTTAGCCATATGTGTTATATTTCAAGATCAATGTATCAAAACGTTAATTTCAAGGTCATTGTATGAAAAATATTCTTGGTAACAACAAGAGGATCCTAATTACCATGAGGTGATTAGAATATCTCATTATTTTGGAATTAAATCAGTTAACATTTATACCAAATGCATACCATGAAGAATGACTCCTTTGACTGATGGATTTAAGCAGATTTAGAGATTTAATGGATCTTATACTTGTTTGTGTCAATTAATATACTAGGTTGTTTAGCCACATGAGTTATATTTCAAGATTAATGTTTCAAAAAGTGTGTTTGAAATCAAAAGTTGAGCCTTGTTAACCAGAAATGATGGCAGGTACACTCTATTTTGGAATTGAACAATTAATATAAAAAAGAAATGAAATTCAAGATCAAGGACTCCATTGTTTGTTAGATTGAATGAATTCACATTGTAGATGCCCCATAGGCATTTTTTTCATAATCAATATAGTCATTAGGGAAGAAGCAAAAAGTTAATTTCAAGGTTATTGCATGAAAAATAGTCTTGCTAGTAGCAAGAGGATCCTAATTACCATAAGGTGATTAGGATGTCTCATTATTTAGGAATCCAACCAGGTAAGATTTGTACAAAATGCAAATCATGATGAATGACTCCTTTGAGTGGTAGATTTGAATAGATTTAGAGTTTTAATGGTGTTCATACTCCTTTGTTTCAATTAATATTCTAGGATGTTTAGCCACACGTGTTATATTCCAAGATCAATGTATGAAAAAAGTCTTTTTTGGAATCAAAAGAGGAGCCTCGTTAAACAGAAATGATGGGAGGTATTCTCTGTTTTTCAATTCAACAATTAATATCAATAAGAAATGAAATTCAAGATCAAGGAATCCATTATTTGTTAGGTTGAATGAATTCACGCTATAGATGCCCCATATGGATTTTTTTCATAATCAATATAGTAATTAGGGTAGAAGTAAAAGTTAATTTCAAGGTTATTGCATGAAAAATAGTCTTGGTAACAATAAGAGGAGCCTAATTAACATGAGGGGGGTTAGCATGTCTCATTATTTAGCAATTAAACGAGTTAACATTTGTACGAAATGCAAACCATGATGAATGACACCTTTGACTGATGGATTTTATTAGATTTAGAGTTTTCATCGTGTTTTTACTTGTTTGATTTCACTAAAATATTTGGTTATTTAGCCATATGTGTTATATTTCAAGATCAATGTATCAAAATGTTAATTTCAAGGTTATTGCAAGAAAAATAGTCTTGGTAACAACAAGAGGATCCTAATAACCATGAGGAGATTAGAATGTCTCATTATTTAGGAATTAAACTAGTTAACGTTTGTACCAAATGCATACCATAAAGAATGACTCCTGTGACTGATGGATTTAAATAGATTTAGATATTTAATGGTGCTTATACTTGTTTGTGTCAATTAATATACTAGGTTGTTTAGCCACATGTGTTATATTTCAAGATTAATGTTTCAAAAAGTGTGTTTGAAATCCAAAGTGGAGCCTTGTTAACCAGAAATGATGGGAGCTACACTCTATTTTTGAATTGAACAATGAATATAAAAGAGAAATGAAATTAAAGATCAAGGACTCCATGGTTTGTTAGATTGAATGAATTTCCATTATAGATGGCCCATAGGAATTTTTTTTATTCGCAATATAGTCATTGGGGAAGAAGCAAAAGTTAATTTCAAGGTTATTGCATGAAAAATAGTCTTGGTAACAACAAGAGGAGCCTAATTAACATAAGGTGATTAGAATGTCTCGTTAATTAGGAATTAAACCGGTTAATATTTGTACAAAATGCAAACCATGATGAATGACACATTTGGTTGAAGATTTATTTAGATTTAGAGTTCTCATCATGTTTATACTTATTTGATTCAATTAATATATTAGGTTGTTTAACCACATGTGTTATATTTCAAGATCAATGCATCAAAATGTTTTTTAGCAATCAAAAGAGGATCCTTGTTAAACAGAAATGATGGCAGGTACACTCTATTTTTGAATTGAATAATTAATATCAAAAAGAAATGAAATTCAAGATCAAGGACTCCATTGTTTGTTAGATTGAATGAATTCACATTATAGATGCCCCATAGGCATTTTTTTCATAATCAATATAGTCATTAGGGAAGAAGCAAAAAGTTAATTTCAAGGTTATTGCATGAAAAATAGTCCTGCTAACAGCAAGAGGAACCTAATTACCATAAGGTAATTAGAATGTCTCATTATTTAGGAATTCAACTAGTTATGATAATGTACAAAATGCAAATCATGATGAATGACTCCTTTGAGTGGTAGATTTAAATAGATTTAGAATTTTCATGGTGTTCATACTCGTTTGTTTCAATTAATATTCTAGGTTGTTTAGCCACATGTGTTATATTCCAAGATCAATGTAGCAAAAAGTTTTTTTGGAATCAAAAGTGCAGCCTTATTAATCAGAAATGATGGGAGGTATTCTCTGTTTTTGAATTCAACAATTAATATCAATAAAAAATGAAATTCAAGATCAAGGACTCCATTGTTTGTTAGATTGAATGAATTCACATTAAAAATGGCCCATAGACATTTTTTTTATTCACAATATAGTCATTGGCGAAGAAGCAAAAGTTAATTTCAAGGTTATTGCATGAAAAATTATCTTGGTAACAACAAGAGGAGCCTAATTAACATGGGGTGAATAAAATGTCTCATTATTTTGCAATTAAACTAGTTAACATTTGTACGAAATGCAAACCATGATGAATGACACCATTAGCTAATGGATATAATTAGATTTAGAGTTTTAATGGCGTTTATACTTTTTTGATTGAATTAAAATATAAGGTTGTCTAGCCACATGTTTTTTATTTCAAGATCAATGTGTCACAAAGATTTTTTGAAATCAAAAGAGGAGCCTTGTTAACCCATGGGAGGTAAAATTAGAAATATCATAAGGGAGATAATGTTTTTATATTTTCAAGGTTATATTAGGCATGAAAATAATCAATATAGTAATTAGGGAAGAAGCAAAAGTTAATTTCAAGGTTATTGCATGAAAAACAGTCATGGTAACAACAAGAGGAGCCCAATTAACATGATAGGGGGTTAGAATGTCTGATTATTTAGCAATTAAACTAGTTAGCATTTGTACGAAATGCAAACCATGATGAATGACACCTTTGGTTGAGGATTTAATTAGATTTAGAGTTTTCAATGTGTTTATACTTGTTTGATTCCATTAATACATTAGGTTGTTAACCACATGTGTTATATTTCAAGATCAATGTATCAAAAGTTTTTTTGGAATCAAAAGAGGAGCCTTGTTAACCAGAAATGATGGGAGGCATTCTCTGTTTTTGAATTCAACAATTAATATCAATAAGAAATAAAATTCAAGATCGAGAACTCCATTGTTTGTTAGATTGAATGAATTCACGCTATAAATGCCCCATAGGCATTTTTTTCATAATCAATATAGTCATTAGGGAAGAAGCAAAGAGTTAATTTCAAGGTTATTGCAAGAAAAATAGTCTTGGTAACAACAAGAGGAGCCTAATTAAGATGAGGTGATTAGAATGTCTCATTATTTAGCAATTAAACCAGTTAATATTTGTACGAAATACTAAACCATGATGAATGACACCTTTGGCTTCAGGATTTTATTAGATTTAGAGTTTTCATCGTGTTTTTACTTGTTTGATTTTGGTAATGTATTTGGTTGTTTAGCCATATGTGTTATATTTCAAGATCAATGTATCAAAAAGTTAATTATAAGGTTATTGCATGAAAAATAGTTAGCATTTGTACGAAATGCAAACCATGATGAATGACACCTTTGGTTGAGGATTTAATTAGATTTAGATTTTTCATTGTGTTTATACTTGTTTGATTCCATTAATACATTTGGTTGTTAACCACATGTGTTATATTTCAAGATCAATGTATCAAAAGGTTTTTTGGAATCAAAAGAGGAGCCTTGTTAACCAAAAATGATGGGAGGCATTCTCTGTTTTTGAATTCAATAATTAATATCAATAAGAAATAAAATTCAAGATCACGGACTCCATTATTTGTTAGATAGAATGAATTCACGCTATAAATGGCCCATAGGCATTTTTTTCATAATCAATATAGTCATTAGGGAAGAAGCAAAGAGTTAATTTCAAGGTTATTGCATGAAAAATAGTCTTGGTAACTACAATAGGAGCCTAATTTACATGAGGTGAATAGAATGTCTCATTATTTTGTAATTAAACCAGTTAACATTTGTACGAAATACAAACCATGATGAATGACACCATTGGCTGATGGATATAATTAGATTTAGAGTTTTAATGGTGTTTATACTTTTTTGATTCAATTAATATATAAGGTTGTCTAGCCACATGTTTTATATTTCAAGATCAATGTGTCACAAAGATTTTTTGAAATCGAAAGAGGAGCCTTCTTAACCAAAAATTATGGGAGGTACTCTTTATTTTTGAACTCAACAATTAATATCAATAAGAAATGAAATTCAAGATCAAGGATTCCATTGTTTGTTATATTGAATGATTTAACGTTATAGATACCCCATAGGCATTTTTTCATAATCAATATAGTAATTAGGGAAGAAGCAAAAGTTAATTTCAAGGCTATTGCATGAAAAATAGTCATGGTAATAACAAGAGGAGCCCAATTAACATGAGGGGGGTTAGAATCTCTCATTATTTAGCAATTAAACTAGTTAGCATTTGTACGAAATGCAAACCATGATGAATGACACCTTTGGCTGAGGATTTAATTAGATTTAGAGTTTTCATTGTGTTTATACTTGTTTGATTCCATTAATACATTAGGTTATTAACCACATGTGTTATATTTCAAGATCAATGTATCAAAAAGTTTTTTTGGAATCAAAAGAGGAGCCTTGTTAACCAGAAATGATGGGAGGTATTCTCTGTTTTTGAATTCAACAATTATTATCAATAAGAAATAAAATTCAAGATCAAGGACTCCATTGTTTGTTAGATTGAATGAATTCACGCTATAAATGCCCCATAGGCATTTTATTCATAATCAATATAGTCATTAGGGAAGAAAGAAAGAGTTAATTTCAAGGTTATTGCATGAAAAATAGTCTTGGTAACAACAAGAGGAGCCTAATTAAGATGAGGTGATTAGAATGTCTCATTATTTAGCAATTAAACTAGTTAATATTTGTACGAAATGCAAACCATGATGAATGACACCTTTGGCTTCAGGATTTCATTAGATTTAGAGTTTTCATCGTCTTTTTACTTGTGTGATTTCACTAATGTATTTGGTTGTTTAGCCATAGGTGTTATATTTCAAGATCAATGTATCAAAAAGTTAATTACAAGGTTATTGCATAAAAAAATACTTTTGCTAAGAAACAAGAGGATCCTAATTACTATGAGGTGATTAGAATGTTTCATTATTTGGGAATTAAACTAGTTAACATTTGTACCAAATGCATACCATGAAGAATGACTCCTTTGACTGATGGATTTAAATAGATTTAGATATTTAATGGTGCTTATACTTGTTTGTGTCAATTAATATACTAGGTTGTTTAGCCACATGTGTTATTATTTCAAGATTAATGTTTCAAAAAGTGTGTTTCAAATCAAAAGTGGAGCCTTGTAAACCAGAAATGATGGGAGGTATACTTTATTTTTTAATTCAACAATTAATATCAATAAGAAATGAAATTCAAGATCAAGGACTCCATTGTTTGTTAGATTGAATGAATTCACGCTATAAATGCCCCATATGCATATTTTTCATAATCAATATAGTCATTAGGGAAGAAGCAAAGAGTTAATTTCAAGGTTATTGCATGAAAAATAGTCTTGGTAACAACAAGAAGAGCCTAATTAAGATGAGGTGATCAGAATGTCTCATTATTTAGCAATTAAACTAGTTAAAATTTGTACAAAATGGAAACCATGATGAATGACACCTTTGGCTTCAGGATTTTATTAGATTTAGAGTTTTCATCGTGTTTTTACTTGTTTGATTTCGCTAATGTATTTGGTTGTTTAGCCATATGTGTTATATTTCAAGATCAATGTATCAAAAAGTTAATTATAAGGTTATTGCATGAAAAATAGTCTTGGTAACAACAACAGGATCCTAATTACCATGAGGTGATTAGAATGTCTCATTATTTCGGAATTAAACCAGTTAACATTTGTACCAAATGCATACCATGACGAATGACTCCTTTGACTAATGGATTTAAATAGACTTAGATATTTAATGGTGCTTATACTTGAGTGTGTCAATTAATATTCTAGGTTGTTTAGCCACATGTGTAATGTTTCAAGATTAATATTTCAAAAAGTGTGTTTGAAATCAAAAGTGGAGCCTTGTTAACTAGAAATGATGGGATGTACACTCTATTTTTTAAGTCAACAATTAACATCAATAAGAAATGAAATTGAAGATGAAGGACTCTATTGTTTGTTAGATTGAATGAATTGACATTACAGATGGCCCATAGGCATTTTTTTCATTCGCAATAAAGTCATTGGGGAAGAAGCAAAAGTTAATTTCAAGGTTATTGCATGAAAAATAGTCTTGGTAACAACAAGAGGAGCCTAATTAACATAAGGTGATTGGAATGTCTCGTTATTTAGGAATCAAACCAGTTAACATTTGTATGAAATGCAAACCATGATGAATGACACGTTTTGCTGAGGATTTAATTAGATTTAGAGTTTTCATCATGTTTATACTTGTTTGATTCAATTAATATATTAGGTTGTTTAACCACATGTGTTATATTTCAAGATCAATGTATCAAAAAAGTTTTTTTGGAATCAAAAGAGGAGCGTTGTTAACCAGAAATGATGGGAGGTATTCTCTGTTTTTGAATTCAACAATTAATATCAATAAGAAATAAAATTCAAGATCAAGGACTCCATTGTTTGTTAGATTGAATGAATTCACGCTATAAATGCCCTATAGGCATTTTTTTCATAATCAATATAGTCATTAGGGAAGAAGCAAAGAGTTAATTTCAAGGTTATAGCATGAAAAATAGTCTTGGTAACAACAGGAGGAGCCTAATTAACATGAGGTGATTAGAATGTCTCATTATTTATCAATTAAACCAGTTAACATTTGTACGAAATGCAAACCATAATGAATGACACCTTTAGCTGATGGATATAATTAGATTTAGAGTTTTAATGGTGTTTATACTCTTTTGATTGAATTAATATATAAAATTGTCTAGCCACATGTGTTATATTTCAAGATCAATGTATCACAAAGATTTTTTGAAATCAAAAGAGGAGCCTTGTTAACCAAAAATCATGGAAGGTACTCTCTATTTTTGAATTCAACAATTAATATCAATAAGAAATGAAATTCAAGATCAAGGACGCCATTGTTTGTTAGATTGAATGAATTCACGTTATAGATGCCCCATAGGCATTTTTTTCATGGTCAATATAGTCATTAGGGAAGAAGCAAAATGTTAATTTCAAGGTTATTGCATGAAAAATAGTCTTCGTAACAACAAGAGGAGCCTAATTAACATAAGGTGAGTAGAATGTCTCATTATTTAGGAATTAAACTAGTTAACATTTGTACGAAATACAAACCATGATGAATGACACCTTTGGCTGATGGATATAATGAGATTTAGAGTTTTAATGGCGTTTATGCTTTTTTGATTCTATTAATATATAAGGTTGTCTTGCCACATGTGTTATATTTCAAGATCAATGTATCACAAAGATTTTCTGAAATCAAAAGAGGAGCCTGGTTAACCAAAAATCATGGGAGGTGCTCTCTATTTTTGAATTCAACAATTAATATCAATAAGAAATGAAATTCAAGATAAAGGGGTCCATTGTTTGTTATATTGCATGAATTAACGTTATAGATGTCCTATGGGCATTTTTTCATAATCAATATAGTAATTAGGGAAGAAGCAAAAGTTAATTTCAAGGTTATTGCATGAAAAATAGTCTTGGAAACAACAAGAGGAGCCCAATTAACATGAGGGGGATTAGAATGTCTCTTTATTTAGCAATTAAACTAGTTAACATTTGTACGAAAGGAAAACCATGATGAATGACACCTTTGGCTGAGGATTTAACTAGATTTAGAGTTTTCATTTTGTTTATACTTGTTTGATTCGATTAATATATGAGGTTGTTTGGCCACATGTGTTATATTTCAGGATCAATGTATCGAAAAGTTTTTTTGGAATCAAAAGAGGAGCCTTGTTCACCAGAAATGATGGGAGGTATTCTCTATTTTTGGATTCAACAATTAATATCAATAAGAAATGAAATTCAAGATCAAGGATTCCATTGTGTGTTAGATTGAATGAATTCACGTTATAGATGCCCCATAGACATTTTTTTCATAATCAATATAGTCATTAGGGAAGAAGCAAAAAGTTAATTTCAAGGTTATTGTAGGAAAAATTGTCTTGCTAAATGCAAGACGATCCTAATTACCATAAGGTGATTAGAATGTCTCATTATTTAGGAATTCAACCAGTTAACATTTGGATGAAATGCAAATGATGATGAATGACTCCTTTGAGCGTTAGATTTAAATAGATTTAGAGTTTTCATGGTGTTCATACTAGTTTGTTTCAATTAATATTCTAGGTTGTTTAGCCACATGTGTTATATTCCAAGATCAATGTATCAAAAAGTATTTTTGGAATCAAAAGAGGACCTTGTTAACCAAAAATGATGGGAGGTATTCTCTGTTTTTGAATTCAACAATTAATATCAATAAGAAATGAAATTCTAGATCAAGGACAACATTGTTTGTTAGATTAATGAATTCACGCTATAGATGCCCCATAGGCATTTTTTTCATAATCAATATAGTCCTTAGGGAAGAAGCAAAAAGTTAATTTCAAGGTTATTGCATGAAAAATTGTCTTGGTAACAACAAGAGGAGCCTACTTAACATGAGGTGATTACAATGTCTTGTTATTTAGGAATTAAACCAGTTAACATTTGTACGAAATGCAAACCATGATGAATGTCAACTTTGGCTGATGGATTTAATTAGATTTAGAGTTCTAATGGTGTTTATACTTGTTTGTGTCAATTAATATACTAGGTTGTTTAGCCACATGTGTTATATTTCAAGATTAATGATTCAAAAAGTGTGTTTGAAAACAAAAGTAGAGCCTTGTTAACCAGAAATGATGGGAGGTACACTTTATTTTTGAATTGAGCAATTAATATTAATAAGAAATGAAATTCAAGATCAAGGACTCCATTGTCTGTTAGATTGATTGAATTCACATTATAGATGGCCCATAGGCATTTTTTTCATTCGCAATATAGTCATTGGCGAAGAAGCAAAAGTTAATTTCAAGGTTATTGCATGAAAAATAGTCTTGGTAACAACAAGAGGAGCCTAATTAACATGAGGTGATTAGAATGTCTCGTTATTTAGGAATTAAACCGGTTGACATTTGTACGAAATGCAAACCATGATGAATGACACCTTTGGCTGAGGATTTAATTAGATTTAGTGTATTCATCATGTTTATACTTTTTTTATTCAATTAATATATTAGGTTTTTTAACCACATGTGTTATATTTCAAGATCAATGTATCAAAAAGTTTTATTGGAATCAAAAGAGGAGCCTTGTTAACCAAAAATGATGGGAGGTATTATCTGTTTTTGAATTCAATAGTTAATATTAATAAGAAATGACATTCAAGATCAAGGACTCCATTGTTTGTTAGGTTGAATGAATTCACATTATAGATGGCCCATAGGCATTTTTTTCATTCGCAATATAGTCATTTGGGAAGACACAAAAGTTAATTTGAAGGTTATTGCATGAAAAATAGTCTTGGTAACAACAAGAGAAGCCTAATTAACATGAGGTGATTAGAATGTCTTGTTATTTAGGAATTAAACCGGTTAACATTTGTACCAAATGCAAACCATGATGAATGACACCTTTGGCTGAGGATTTAATTAGATTTAGAGTTTTTACCATGTTTATACTTATTTAATTCAATTAATATATTAGGTTGTTTAACCACATGTGTTATACTTCAAGATCAATGTATCAAAAAGTTTTTTTGGAATCAAAAGAGGAGACTTGTTATCCAGAAATGATGGGAGGTATTCTCTATTTTTGAATTCAATAATTCATATCAATAAGTAATGAAATTCAAGATCAAGTACTCCATTGTTTGTTAGATTGAATGAATTCACATTGTAGATGCCCCATAGGCATTTTTTTTATAATCAATATAGTCATTAGGGAAGAAGCAAAGAGTTAATTTCAACGTTATTGCATGAAAAATAGTCTTGGTAACAACAAGAGGAGCCTGATGAACATGAGGTGATTAGAATGTCTCATTATTTAGCAATTAAACTAGTTAACATTTGTGCTATATTTCAAGATTATTGTTTCAAAAAGTGTGTTTGGAATCAAAAGAGGACCCTTGTTAACTAGAAATGACGGGAGGTACTCTCTATTTTTGAATTCAATAATTAATATGAATAAGAAATGAAATTTAAGATCAAGGACTCCATTGTTTGTCAGATTGAATGAATTCACATTATAAATGGCCCTCAGGCATTTTTTTCATAGTCACTATAGTCATTAAGGAAAAAGCAAAAGTTAATCTCAGGGTTATTACATGAAAAATCATCTTGGTAACAACAAGAGGAGCCTAATTATCATGAGGTGATTAGAATGTCTCAGTATTATGGAATTAAACCGGTTAACATTTGTACCAAATGCATACCATGATGAATGACTCCATTCACTAATGGATCGAAAGTGGTGCCTTGTTAACCATAAATGATGGGAGGTACTCTCAATTTTTGAATTCAATAATTAATATCAATAAGAAATAAAATTCAAGATCAAGGACTCCATTTTTTGTTAAATTGAACGAATTCACATTATAGATGGCCCATAGGCAATTTTTTAATAATCAATATAGTCATTAAGGAAGAAGCAAAAGTTAATCTCAAGGTTATTGCATGAAAAATCATCTTAGTAACAACAAGTGGAGCCTAATTAACATGAGGTGATTAGAATGGCTCGTTATTTAGGAATTAAATCGGTTAACATTTGTACGAAATGCTTACCATAAAGAATGACTCCTTTGACTGATAGATTTAAATAGATTTAGAGATTTAATGGTGCTTATACTTGTTCGTTTCAATTAATATACTAGGTTGTTTTGCAACATGTGTTATATTTCAAGATTATTGTTTCAAAAAGTGTGTTTGGAATCAAAAGTGCAGCCTTGCTAACCATAAATGATGGTAGGTACACTCTATTTTATAATTCATCAATTAATATCAATAAGAAAGGAGATTCAAGATGAAGGACTCCATTGTTTGTTATATTAAATGAATTCACATTGTAGATGACCCATAGGCATTTTTTTCATTCGTAATATAGTCATTAGGGAAGGAGCAAAAGTTAATTTAAAGGTTATTGCATGAAAAATAGTCTTGGAAACAACAAGAGGAGCCTAATTAACATGCGGTCATTAGAATGTCTCGTTATTTAGGAATTAAACCGGTTCACATTTGTACGAAATCCAAACCACGATGAATGAAACCTTTGGCTAATAATTTAGTGAGATTTAGAGCTTTCATCATGTTTATTCTTTTTTGATTCAATTAATATATTAGGTTGTTTAACCACATGTGTTATACTTCAAGATCAATGTATCAAAAAGTTTTTTTTTTAATCAAAAGAGGAGCCTTGTTATCCAGAAATGATGGGAGGTATTCTCTGTTTTTGAATTCAACAATTAATATCAATAAGAAATAAAATTCAAGATCAAGGACTCCATTGTTTGTTAGATTGAATGAATTCACGCTATAAATGCCCCATAGGCATTTTATTCATAATCAATATAGTCATTAGGGAAGAAAGAAAGAGTTAATTTCAAGGTTATTGCATGAAAAATAGTCTTGGTAACAACAACAGGAGCCTAATTAACATGAGGTGATTAGAATGTCTTGTTATTTAGGAATTAAACCGGTTAACATTTGTACGAAATGCAAACCATGATGAATGACACCTTTGGCTGAGGATTTAATTAGATTTAGAGTTTTCATCATGTTTATACTTTTTTGATTCAATTAATATTTTAGGTTGTTTAACCACATGTGTTATACTTCAAGATCAATATATCAAAAAAAATTTTTGGAATCAAAAGGGGAGCCTTGTTATCCAGAAATGATGGGTGGTATTCTCTGTTTTTGAATTCAATAATTAATATTAGTAAGAAATGAAATTCAAGATCAAGGACTCCATTGTTTGTTAGATTGAATGAATTCACGTTATAGATGCCCCACAGGCATTTTTTTCATAATCAATATAGTCATTAGGGAAGAAGCAAAGAGTTAATTTCAAGGTTATAGCATGAAAAAGAGTCTTGGAAACAACAAGAGGAGCCTCATTAACATGAGGTGATTAGAATGGCTCGTTATTTAGGAATTAAATCGATTAACATTTGTACGAAATGCTTACCACAAAGAATGACTCCTTTGACTGATAGATTTGAATAGATTTAGAGATTTAATGGTGCTTATACTTGTTCGTGTCAATTAATATACTAGGTTGTTTTGCCCCATGTGTTATATTTCAAGATTATTGTTTCAAAAAGTGTCTTTGGAATCAAAAGGGCAGCCTTGCTAACCAAAAATGATGATGGGTACACTCTATTTTTGAATTCATCAATTAATATCAATAAGAAAGGAGATTCAAGATCAAGGACTCCATTGTTTGTTAGATTAAATGAATTCACATTATAGATGGCCCATAGGCATTTTTTTCATTCGCAATATAGTCATTGGGGAAGAAGCACAAGTTAATTTCAAGGTTATTGCATGAAAAATAGTCTTGGTAAGAACAAGAAGAGCCTAATTAACATGAGGTGATTAGAATGTCTCGTTATTTAGGAATTAAACCGGTTAACATTTGTACGAAATGCAAACCATGATGATTGACACCTTTTGCTGAGGATTTAATTAGATTTAGAGTTTTCATCATGTTTATACTTGTTTGATTCAATTAATATATTAGGTTGTTTAACCACATGTGTTGTACCTCAAGATCAATGCATCAAAAAGTTTTTTTGGAATCAACAGAGGAGCCTTGTTATCCAGAAATGATGGTAGGTATTCTCTGTTTTTGAATTCAATAACTAATATCAATAAGAAATGAAATTCAAGATCAAGGACTCCATTGTTTGTTAGATTGAATGAATTCACGTTATAGATGCCCTATAGACATTTTTTTCATAATCAATATAGTCATTAAGGAAGAAGCAAAGAGTTAATTTCAACGTTAATGACTCCATTGTCTGTTAGATTGAATGAATTCACATTATAAACAGCCCATAGGCATTTTTTTCATAGTCACTATAATCATTAAGGAAGAAGCAAAAGTTAATCTCAAGGTTATTGCATGAAAAATCATCTTGGTAACAGCAAGAGGAGCCTAATTATCATGAGGTGATTAGAATGTCTCGGTATGTAGGAATTAAACCGGTTAACATTTGTACCAAATGCATACCATGATGAATGACTCCATTGACTGATGGATATACTTGTTTGTTTCAATTAATATACTAGGTTGTTTAGCCACATGTGTTATATTTCAAGATTATTGTTTCAAAAAGTGTGTTTGGAATCAAAAGTGGTGCCTTGTTAACCGTAAATGATGGGAGGTACACTCTATTTTTGAATTCAACAATTAATATCAATAAGAAATAAAATTCAAGATCAAGGACTCCATTGTTTGTTAGATTGAATGAATTCACATTATAGATGGTGCATAGTCATTTTTTTAATAATCAATATAGTCATTAAGGAAGAAGCAAAAGTTAATCTCAAGGTTATTGCATGAAAAATCATCTTGGTAACAACAAGAGGAGCCTCATTAACATGAGGCAATTAGAATGGCTCATTATTTAGGAATTAAATCGGTTAACATTTGTATGAAATGCTTACCATAAAGAATGACTCCTTTGACTGATAGATTTAAATAGATTTAGAGATTGAATGGTGCTTATCCTTGTTCGTTTCAATTAATATACTAGGTTGTTTTGCCACATGTGTTATATTTCAAGATTATTGTTTCAAAAAGTGTGTTTGGAATCAAAAGGGCAGCCATGCTAACCATAAATGATGGTAGGGACACTCTATTTTTGAATTCATCAATTAATATCAATAAGAAAGGAGATTCAAGATCAAGGACTCCATTGTTTGTTAGATCAAATGAATATACATTATAGATGACCCATATGGCATTTTTTTTTCTTCACAATATAGTCATTGGGGAAGAAGCACAAGTTAATTTCGAGGTTATCGCATGAAAAATAGTCTTGGTAAGAACAAGAGGAGCCTAATTAACATGAGGTGAATAGAATGTCTCGTTATTTAGGAATTAAACCGGTTAACATTTCTACGAAATGCAAACCATGATGAATGACACCTTTGGCTGAGGATTTAATTAGATTTAGAGTTTTCATCATGTTTATACTTGTTTGATTCAATTAATATATTAAGTTGTTTAACCACATGTGTTATATTTCAAGATCAATATATCAAAAAAAATTTTTGGAATCAAAATAGGAGCCTCGTTAACCAAAAATGATGGGAGGTATTCTCTGTTTTTGAATTCAACAATTAGTATCAATAAGAAATGAAATTCAAGTTCAAGAACTCCATTGTTTGTTAGATTGAATGCATTCACATTATAGATGGCCTATAGACATTTTTTTCATTCGCAATATAGTCATTGGGGAAGAAGAAAAATTTAATTTCAATGTTATTGCATGAAAAATAGTCTTGGTAACAACAAGAGGAGCCTAATTAAGATGAGGTGATTAGAATGTCTCGTTATTTAGGAATTAAACCGGTTAACATTTGTACAAAATGCAAACCATGATGAATGACACCTTTGGCTGAGGATTTAATTAGATTTAGAGTTTTCATCATGTTTATTCTTGTTTGATTCAATTAATATATTAGGTTGTTTAACCACATGTGTTATACTTCAAGATCAATGTATCAAAAAGTTTTTTTGAAATCAAAAGAGGAGCCTTGTTATCCAGAAATGATGGGAGGTATTCTTTATTTTTGAATTCATCAATTAATATCAATAAGAAATGAAATTCAAGAGCAAGGACTCCATTGTTTGTTAGAGTGAATGAATTCACATTATAGATGGCCCATAGGCATTTTTTTCATTCACAATATAGTCATTGGGGAAGTAGCAAAATTTAATTTCAAGGTTATTACATGAAAACTAGTCTTGGTAACAACAACAGGAGCTTAATTAAAATGAGGTTATTAGAATGTCTTGTTATTTAGGAATTAAACCGGTTAATATTTGTACGAAATGCAAACCATGATGAATGACACATTTGGCTGAGGATTTAATTAGATTTAGAGTTTTCATCATGTTTTTACTTGTTTGATTCAATTAATATATTAGGTTGTTTAACCATATGTGTTGTACTTCAAGATTAATGCATCAAAAAGTTTTTTTGGAATCAAAAGTGGAGCCTTGTTATCCAGAAATGATGGGAGGTATTCTCTATTTTTGAATTCATCAATTAATATCAATAAGATATGAAATTCAAGATCAAGGACTCCATTGTTTGTTAGATTGAATGAATTCACATTATAGATGGCCCATAGGCATTTTTTTCATTTGCATTATAGTCATTGGGGAAGAAGCAAAAGTTAATTTCAAGGTTATTGCATGAAAAATAGTCTTGGTAAGAACAAGAGGAGCCTAATTAACATGAGGTGATTAGAATGTCTTGTTATTTAGGAATTAAGCCGGTTAACATTTGTACGAAATGCAAACCATGATGAAAGATACCTTTTGCTGACGATTTAATTAGATTTAGAGTTTTCATGATGTTTATACTTGTTTGATTCAATTAATATATTAGGTTGTTTAACCACATGTGTTATACTTCAAGATCAATGCATCAAAAAGTTTTTTTAAAATCAAAAGAGGAGCCTTGTTATCCAGAAATGATGGGAGGTACTCTCTATTTTTGAATTCAACAATTAATATTAATGAGAAATAAAATTCAAGATCAAGGACTCCATTGTTTGTTAGATTGAATGAATTCACATTATATATGGCCCATATGCATTTTTTTAATAATCAATATAGTCATTAGGGAAGAAGCAAAGAGTTAATTTCATGGTTATAGCATGAAAAATAGTCTTGGTAACAACAGGAGGAGCCTAATTAACATGAGGTGATTAGAATGGCTCGTTATTTAGCAATTAAATCGGTTAACATTTGTACAAAATGCTTACCATAAAGAATGACTCCTTTGCCTCATAGATTTTAATAGATTTAGAGATTTAATGGTGCTTATACTTGTTCATTTCAATTGATATATTAGGTTATTTTGCCACATGTGTTTTATTTCGAAATTATTGTTTCAAAAAGTGTGTTTGGAATCAAAAGGGCAGTCTTGCTAACCATAAATGATGGTAGGTACACTCTATTTTTGAATTCATCAATTAATATCAATAAGAAAGGAGATTCAAGATCAAGGACTCCATTGTTTGTTAGATTAAATGAATTCACATTATAGATGGCCCATAGGCATTTTTTTCATTTGCAATATAGTCATTGGGGAAGAAGCACAAGTTAATTTCAAGGTTATTGTATGAAAAATAGTCTTGGTAAGAACAAGAGGAGCCTAATTAACATTAGGTGATTAGAATGTCTCGTTATTTAGGAATTAAACCGGTTAACATTTGTACGAAACGCAAACCATGATAAATGACACCTTTGGCTCAGTATTCAAATAGATTTAGAGTTTTCATCATGTTTATACTTGTTTGATTCAATTAATATATTAGGTTGTTTAACCACATGTGTGATATTTCAAGATCAATGTATCAAAAAATGTTTTTGGAATCAAAAGAGGAGCCTTGTTCACCAGAAATGATGGGAGGTATTCTCTGTTTTTGAATTCAACAATTAATATCAATAAGATATGAAATTCAAGATCCAGGACACCATTGTTTGTTAGATTGAATGCATTCACATTATAGACGGCCCATAGGCAATTTATTCCTTCGCAATATAGTCATTGGGGAAGAAGCAAAATTTAATTTCAAGGTTATTGCATGAAAAATAGTCTTGGTAACAAAAAGATGAGCCTAATTAAGATGAGGTGATTAGAATGTCTCGTTATTTTGGAATTAAACCGGTTAACATTTGTACGAAATGCAAACCATGATGAATGACACCTTTGGCTGAGGATTTAATTAGATTTTGAGTTTTCATCATGTTTATACTTGTTTGATTCAATTAATATATTAGGTTGTTTAACCACATGTGTTGTACTTCAAGATCAATGCATCAAAAAGTTTTTTTGGAATCAACAGAGGAGCCTTGCTATCCAAAAATGATGGTAGGTGTTCTCTGTTTTTGAATTCAATAATTAATATCAATAAGAAATGAAATTCAAGATCAAGGACTTTATTGTTTGTTAGATTGAATGAATTGACATTATAGATGCCCTATAGGCATTTTTTTCATAATCAATATAGTCATTAAGGAAGAAGCAAAGAGTTAATTTCAAGGTTATAGCATGAAAAATAGTCTTGCTAACAACAAGAGGAGCCTCATTCACATGAGGTGATTAGAATGTCTCATTATTTAGTAATTAAACTAGTTAACATTTGTGCTATATTTCAAGATTATTGTTTCAAAAAGTGTGTTTGGAATCAAAAGAGAAGCCTTGTTAACCAGAAATGACGTGAGGTACTCTCTATTTTTGAATTCAATAATTAATATCAATAAGAAATGAAATTTAAGATCAAGGACTCCATTGTTTGTTAGATTGAATGAATTCACATTATAAATGGCCCATAGGCATTTTTTTCATAGTCACTATAGTCATTAAGGAAGAAGCAAAAGTTAATCTCAAGGTTATTGCATGAAAAATCATCTTGGTAACAACAAGAGGAGCCTAATTATCATGAGGTGAGTAGAATGTCTCGGTATTTAGGAATTAAACCGGTTAACATTTGTACCAAACGCATACCATGATGAATGACTCCATTCATTGATGGATTGAAATAGATTTAGAGTTTTAATAGTGCTTATACTTTTTTGTTTCAATTAATATACTAGGTTGATTAGCCACATGTGCTATATTTCAAGATTATTGTTTCAAAAAGTGTGTTTGGAATCAAAAGAGAAGCCTTGTTAACCAGAAATGACGTGAGGTACTCTCTATTTTTGAATTCAACAATTAATATCAATAAGAAATAAAATTCAAGATCAAGGACTCCATTGTTTGTTAGATTGAATGAATTCACATTATAGATGGCCCATAGGCATTTTTTTAATAATCAATATGGTCATTTAAGGAAGAAGCAAAAGTTAATCTCAAGGTTATTGCATGAAAAATCATCTTGGTAAAAACAAGAGGAGCCTAATTAACATGAGGTGATTAGAATGGCTCGTTATTTAGGAATTAAATCGGTTAACATTTGTACGAAATGCTTACCATAAAGAATGACTCCTTTGACTGATAGATTTAAATAGATTTAGAGATTGAATGGTGCTTATCCTTGTTCGTTTCAATTAATATACTAGGTTGTTTTGCCACATGTGTTATATTTCAAGATTATTGTTTCAAAAAGTGTGTTTGGAATCAAAAGGGCATCCTTGCTAACCATAAATCATGGTAGCGACACTCTATTTTTGAATTCATCAATTGATATCAATAAGAAAGGAGATTCAAGATCAAGGACTCCATTGTTTGTTAGATTAAATGAATTCACATTATAGATGGCCCATAGGCATTTTTTTCATTCGTAATATAGTCATTGGGGAAGAAGCACAAGTTAATCTCAACGTTATGGCATGAAAAATAGTATTGGTAAGAACAAGAGGAGCCTAATTAACATTAGGTGATTAGAATGTCTCATTATTAGGAATTAAACCGGTTAACATTTGTACGAAACGCAAACCATGATAAATGACACTTTTGGCTCAGTATTCAAATAGATTTAGAGTTTTCATCATGTTTATACTTGTTTGATTCAATTAATATATTAGGTTGTTTAACCACATGTGTGATATTTCAAGATCAATGTATAAAAAAATGTTTTTGGAATCAAAAGAGGAGCCTTGTTCACCAGAAATGATGGGAGGTATTCTCTGTTTTTGAATTCAACAATTAATATCAATAAGATATGAAATTCAAGATCCAGGACACCATTGTTTGTTAGATTGAATGCATTCACATTATAGACAGCCCATAGGCAATTTTTTCCTTCGCAATATAGTCATTGGGGAAGAAGCAAAAGTTAATTTCAAGGTTATTGCATGAAAAATAGTCTTGGTAACAACAAGAGGAGCCTAATTAACATTAGGTGATTAGAATGTCTCGTTATTTAGGAATTAAACCGGTTAACATTTGTACGAAATGCAAACCATGATGAATGACACCTTTGGCTGAGGATTTAAATAGATTTAGAGTTTTCATCATGTTTATACTTGTTTGATACAATTAATATATTAGGTTGTTTAACCAGATGTGTTATATTTCAAGATCAATGTATCAAAAAATTTTTTTGGAATCAAAAGAGGAGCCTTGTTCAGCAGAAATGATGGGAGGTATTCTCTGTTTTTGAATTCAACAATTAATATCAATAAGATATGAAATTCAAGATCCAGGAATCCATTGTTTGTTAGATTGAATGCATTCACATTATAGACGGCCCATAGGCAATTTTTTCCTTCACAATATAGTCATTAGGGAAGAAGCAAAAGTTAATTTCAAGGTTATTGCATGAAAAATAGTCTTAGTAAAAACAAGAGGGGCCTAATTAAGATGTGGTGATTAGAATGTCTCGTTATTTTGGAATTAAACCGGTTAACATTTGTACGAAATGCAAACCATGATGAATGACACCTTTGGTTGAGGATTTAATTAGATTTAGAGTTTTCATCATGTTTATACTTGTTTGATTCAATTAATATATTAGGTTGTTTAACCACATGTGTTATACTTCAAGATCAATGCATCAAAAAGTTTTTTTTAAATCAAAAGAGGAGCCTTGTTATCCAGAAATGATGGGAGGTACTCTCTCTTTTTGAATTCAACAATTAATATCAATAAGAAATAAAATTCAAGATCAAGGACTCCATTGTTTGTTAGATTGAATGAATTCACATTATATATGGCCCATATGCATTTTTTTAATAATCAATATAGTCATTAGGGAAGAAGCAAAGAGTTAATTTCATGGTTATAACATGAAAAATAGTCTTGGTAACAATAGGAGGAGACTAATTAACATGAGGTGATTAGAATGGCTCGTTATTTAGCAATTAAATCGGTTAACATTTGTACGAAATGCTTACCATAAAGAATGACTCCTTTGACTCAGAGATTTAATGGTGCTTATACTTGTTCATTTCAATTGATATATTAGGTTATTTTGCCACATGTGTTATATTTCAAAATTATTGTTTCAAAAAGTGTGTTTGGAATCAAAAGGGCTGTCTTGCTAACCATAAAAGATGGTAGCTACACTCTATTTTTGAATTCATCAATTAATATCAATAAGAAAGGAGGTTCAAGATCAGGGACTCCATTGTTTGTTAGATTAAATGAATTCACATTATAGATGGCCCATAGGCATTTTTTTCATTCGCAATATAGTCATTGGGGAAGAAGCACAAGTTAATTTCAAGGTTATTGTATGAAAAATAGTCTTGGTAAGAACAAGAGGAGCCTAATTAACATTAGGTGATTAGAATGTCTCGTTATTTAGGAATTAAACCGGTTAACATTTGTACGAAACGCAAACCATGATCAATGACACCTTTGGCTCAGTATTCAAATAGATTTAGAGTTTTCATCATGTTTATACTTGTTTGATTCAATTAATATATTAAGTTGTTTAACCTCATGTGTGATATTTCAAGATCAATGTATCAAAAAATGTTTTTGGAATCAAAAGAGGAGCCTTGTTCACCAGAAATGATGGGAGGTATTCTCTGTTTTTGAATTCAACAATTAATATCAATAAGATATGAAATTCAAGATCCAGGACACCATTGTTTGTTAGATTGAATGCATTCACATTATAGACGGCCTATAGGCAATTTTTTCCTTCGCAATATAGTCATTGGGGAAGAAGCAAAAGTTAATTTCAAGGTTATTGCATGAAAAATAGTCTTGGTAACAACAAGAGGAGCCTAATTAAGATGAGGCGATTAGAATGTCTCGTTATTTAGGAATTAAACCGGTTAACATTTGTACGAAATGCAAACCATGATGAAGGACACCTTTGGCTGAGGATTTAATTAGATTTAGAGTTTTCATCATGTTTATACTTGTTTGATTCAATTAATATATTAGGTTGTTTAACCACATGTGTTGTACCTCAAGATCAATGCATCAAAAAGTTTTTTTGGAATCAAAAGAGGAGCCTTGTTATCCAGAAATGATGGTAGGTATTCTTTGTTTTTGAATTCAATAACTAATATCAATAAGAAATGAAATTCAAGATCAAGGACTCCATTGTTTGTTAGATTGAATGAATTCACGTTATAGATGCCCTATAGACATTTTTTTCATAATCAATATAGTCATTAAGGAAGAAGCAAAGAGTTAATTTCAACGTTAATGACTCCATTGTCTGTTAGATTGAATGAATTCACATTATAAACTGCCCATAGGCATTTTTTTCATAGTCACTATAATCATTAAGGAAGAAGCAAAAGTTAATCTCAAAGTTATTGCATGAAAAATCATCTTGGTAACAGCAAGAGGAGCCTAATTATCATGAGGTGATTAGAATGTCTCGGTATGTAGGAATTAAAACGGTTAACATTTGTACCAAAGGCAAACCATGATGAATGACACCTTTGGCTGAGGATTTAAATAGATTTAGAGTTTTCATCATGTTTATACTTGTTTGATTCAATTAATATATTAGGTTGTTTAACCACATGTGTTATATTTCAAGATGAATGTATCAAAAAAATTTTTTGGAATCAAAAGAGGAGCCTTGTTCACCAGAAATGATGGGAGGTATTCTCTGTTTTTGAATTCAACAATTAATATCAATAAGATATGAAATTCAAGATCCAGGAATCCATTGTTTGTTAGATTGAATGCATTCACATTATAGACGGCCCATAGGCAATTTTTTCCTTCGCAATATAGTCATTAGGGAAGAAGCAAAAGTTACTTTCAAGGTTATTGCATGAAAAATAGTCTTAGTAAAAACAAGAGGAGCCTAATTAAGATGTGGTGATTAGAATGTCTCGTTATTTTGGAATGAAACCGGTTAACATTTGTACGAAATGCAAATCATGATGAATGACACCTTTGGTTGAGGATTTAATTAGATTTAGAGTTTTCATCATGTTTATACTTGTTTGATTCAATTAATTTATTAGGTTGTTTAACCACATGTGTTATACTTCAAGATCAATGCATCAAAAAGTTTTTTTTAAATCAAAAGAGGAGCCTTGTTATCCGGAAATGATGGGAGGTACTCTCTCTTTTTGAATTCAACGATTAATATCAATAAGAAATAAAATTCAAGATCAAGGACTCCATTGTTTGTTAGATTGAATGAATTCACATTATATATGGCCCATATGCATTTTTTTAATAATCAATATAGTCATTAGGGAAGAAGCAAAGAGTTAATTTCATGGTTATAGCATGAAAAATAGTCTTGGTAACAATAGGAGGAGCCTAATTAACATGAGGTGATTAGAATGGCTCGTTATTTAGCAATTAAATCGGTTAACATTTGTACGAAATGCTTACCATAAAGAATGACTCTTTTGACTCATAGATTTTAATAGATTTAGAGATTTAATGGTGCTTATACTTGTTCATTTCAATTGATATATTAGGTTATTTTGCCACATGTGTTATATTTCAAAATTATTGTTTCAAAAAGTGTGTTTGGAATCAAAAAGGCTGTCTTGCTAACCATAAATGATGGTAGGTACACTCTATTTTTGAATTCATCAATTAATATCAATAAGAAAGGAGGTTCAAGATCAGTCACTCCATTGTTTGTTAGATTAAATGAATTCACATTATAGATGGCCCATAGGCATTTTTTTCATTTGCAATATAGTCATTGGGGAACAAGCACAAGTTAATTTCAAGGTTATTGTATGAAAAATAGTCTTGGTAAGAACAAGAGGAGCCTAATTAACATTAGGTGATTAGAATGTCTCGTTATTTAGGAATTAAACCGGTTAACATTTGTACGAAATGCAAACCATGATGAATGACACCTATGGCTGAGGATTTAAATAGATTTAGAGTTTTCATCATGTTTATACCTATTTGATTCAATTAATATATTAGGTTGTTTAACCACATGTGTTATATTTCAAGATCAATGTATCAAAAAAAATTTTTGGAATCAAAAGAGGATCCTTGTTCACCAGAAATGATGGGAGGTATTCTCTGTTTTTGAATTCAACAATTAATATCAATAAGATATGAAATTCAAGATCCAAGACTCCATTGTTTGTTAGATTGAATGCATTCACATTATAGACGGCCCATAGGCAATTTTTTCCTTCGCAATATAGTCATTGGGGAAGAAGCAAAAGTTAATTTCAAGGTTATTGCATGAAAAATAGTCTTGGTAACAAAAAGAGGAGCCTAATTAAGATGAGGTGATTAGAATGTCTCGTTATTTTGGAATTAAACCGGTTAACATTTGTACGAAATGCAAACCATGATGAATAACACCTTTGGCTGAGGATTTAATTAGATTTAGAGATTTCATCATGTTTATACTTGTTTGATTCAATTAATATATTAGGTTGTTTAACCACATGTGCTGTACTTCAAGATCAATGCATCAAAAAGTTTTTTTTGGAATCAACAGAGGAGCCTTGTTATCCAGAAATGATGGTAGGTGTTCTCTGTTTTTGAATTCAATAATTAATATCAATAAGAAATGAAATTCAAGATCAAGGACTCTATTGTTTGTTAGATTGAATGAATTGACGTTATAGATGCCCTATAGGCATTTTTTTCATAATCAATATAGTCATTAGGGAAGAAGCAAAGAGTTAATTTCAAGGTTATAGCATGAAAAATAGTCTTGCTAACAACAAGAGGAGCCTCATTAACATGAGGTGATTAGAATGTCTCATTATTTAGTAATTAAACTAGTTAACATTTGTGCTATATTTCAAGATTATTGTTTCAAAAAGTGTGTTTGGAATCAAAAGAGAAGCCTTGTTAACCAGAAATGACGTGAGGTACTCTCTATTTTTGAATTCAATAATTAATATCAATAAGAAATGAAATTTAAGATCAAGGACTCCATTGTTTGTTAGATTGAATGAATTCACATTATAAATGGCCCATAGGCATTTTTTTCATAGTCACTATAGTCATTAAGGAAGAAGCAAAAGTTAATCTCAAGGTTATTGCATGAAAAATCATCTTGGTAACAACAAGAGGAGCCTAATTATCATGAGGTGAGTAGAATGTCTTGGTATTTAGGAATTAAACCGGTTAACATTTGTACCAAACGCATACCATGATGAATGACTCCATTCATTGATGGATTGAAATAGATTTAGAGTTTTAATAGTGCTTATACTTTTTTGTTTCAATTAATATACTAGGTTGATTAGCCACATGTACTATATTTCAAGATTATTGTTTCAAAAAGTGTGTTTGGAATCAAAAGAGAAGCCTTGTTAACCAGAAATGACGTGAGGTACTCTCTATTTTTGAATTCAATAATTAATATCAATAAGAAATGAAATTTAAGATCAAGGACTCCATTGTTTGTTAGATTGAATGAATTCACATTATAAATGGCCCATAGGCATTTTTTTCATAGTCACTATAGTCATTAAGGAAGAAGCAAAAGTTAATCTCAAGGTTATTGCATGAAAAATCATCTTGGTAACTATAAGGGGAGCCTAATTATCATGAGGTGATTAGAATGTCTCGGTATTTAGGAATTAAACCGGTTAACATTTGTACCAAACGCATACCATGATGAATGACTCCATTCATTGATGGATTGAAATAGATTTAGAGTTTTAATAGTGCTTATACTTGTTTGTTTCAATTAATATACTAGGTTGTTTAGCCACATGTGTTATATTTCAAGATTATTGTTTCAAAAAGTGTGTTTCGAATCAAAAGTGGTGCCTTGTTAACCGTAAATGATGGGAGGTACTCTCTATTTTTGAATTCAACAATTAATATCAACAAGAAATAAAATTCAAGATCAAGGACTCCATTGTTTGTTAGATTGAATGAATTCACATTATAGATGGCCCATAGGAATTTTTTTTTAATAATCAATATGGTCATTTAAGGAAGAAGCAAAAGTTAATCTCTAGGTTATTGCATGAAAAATCATCTTGGTAAAAACAAGATAAGCCTAATTAACATGAGGTGATTAAATTGGCTCGTTATTTAGGAATTAAATCGGTTAACATTTGTACGAAATGCTTACCATAAAGAATGACTCCTTTGACTGATAGATTTAAATAGATTTAGAGATTGAATGGTGCTTATCCTTGTTCGTTTCAATTAATATACTAGGTTGTTTTGCCACATGTGTTATATTTCAAGATTATTGTTTCAAAAAGTGTGTTTGGAATCAAAAGGGCAGCCTTGCTAACCATAAATCATGGTAGCGACACTCTATTTTTGAATTCATCAATTAATATCAATAAGAAAGGAGATTCAAGATCAGGGACTCCATTGTTTGTTAGATTAAATGAATTCACATTATAGATGGCCCATAGGCATTTTTTTCATTCGCAATATAGTCATTGGGGAAGAAGCACAAGTTAATTTCAAGGTTATGGCATGAAAAATAGTCTTGGTAAGAACAAAAGGAGCCTAATTAACATGAGGTGATTAGAATGTCTCGTTATTTAGGAATTAAACCGGCTAACATTTGTTCGAAATGCAAACCATGATGATTAACACCTTTTGCTGAGGATTTAATAAGATTTTATGTTTTCATCATGTTTATACTTGTTTGATTCAATTAATATATTAGGTTGTTTAACCACATGTGTTATATTTCAAGATCAATGTATCAAAAAGTTTTTTTGGAATCAAAAGAGGAGCCTTGTTAACCAGAAATGATGGGAGGTATTCTTTGTTTTTGAATTCAACAATTAATATCAATAAGAAATGAAATACAAGATCAAGGACTCCATTGTTTGTTAGATTGAACGCATTCACATTATTGACGGCCTATCGGCATTTTTTTCATTCGCAATATAGTCATTGGGGAAGAAGCAAAAGTTAATTTCAAGGTTATTGCATGAAAAATAGTCTTGGTAACAACAAGAGGAGCCTAATTAAGATGAGGTGATTAGAATGTCACGTTATTTAGGAATTAAACCGGTTAACATTTGTACGAAATGCAAACCATGATGAATGACACCTTTGGTTGAGGATTTAATTAGATTTAGAGTTTTCATCATGTGTATACTTGTTTAATTCAATTAATATATTAGGTTGTTTAACCACATGTGTTATACTTCAAGATCAATGTATCAAAAAGTTTTTTTGTAATCAAAAGAGGAGCCTTGTTATCCAGAAATGATGAGAGGTATTCTCTGTTTTTGAATTCATCAATTAATATCAATAAGAAATGAAATTCAAGATCAAGGACTCCATTGTTTGTTAGATTGAATGAATTCATATTATAGATGGCCCAGAGGCATTTTTTTCATTCACAATATAGTCATTGGGGAATTAGCAAAAGTTAATTTCAAGGTTATTACATGAAAAATAGTCTTGGTAAGAACAAGAGGAGCCTAATTAACATGAGGTGATTAGAATGTCTTGTTATTTAGGAATTAAACCGGTTAACACATTGTACGAAATGCAAACCATGATGAATGATACCTGTGGCTGAGGATTTAATTAGATTTAGAGTTTTCATCATGTTTATACTTGTTTGATTCAATTAATATATTAGGTTGTTTAACCACATGTGTTATACTTCAAGATCAATGTATCAAAAAAATTTTTTGGAATCAAAAGAGGAGCCTTGTTCACCAGAAATGATGGGAGGTATTCTCTGTTTTTGAATTCAACAATTAGTATCAATAAGATATGAAATTCAAGATCCAGGAATCCATTGTTTGTTAGATTGAATGCATTCACATTATAGAAGGCCCATAGGCAATTTTTTCCTTTGCAATATAGTCATTGGGGAAGAAGCAAAAGTTAATTTCAAGGTTATTGCATGAAAAATAGTCTTGGTAACAACAAAAGGAGCCTAATTAAGATGAGGTGATTAGAATGTCTCGTTATTTTGGAATTAAACCAGTTAACATTTGTACAAAATGCAAACCATGATGAATGACACCTTTGGCTGAGGATATAATTAGATTTAGAGTTTTCATCATGTTTATACTTGTTTGATTCAATCAATATATTAGGTTGTTTAACCACATATGTTCTACTTGAAGATCAATGCATCAAAAAGTTTTTTTTCAATCAAAAGAGGAGCCTTGTTATCTAGAAATGATGGGAGGTACTCTCTCTTTTTGAATTCAACAATTAATATCAATAAGAAATAAAATTCAAGATCAAGGACTCCATTGTTTGTTAGATTGAATGAATTCACATTATATATGGCCCATATGCATTTTTTAAATAATCAATATAGTCATTAGGGAAGAATCAAAGTGTTAATTTCATGGTTATAGCATGAAAAATAGTCTTGGTAACAATAGGAGGAGCCTAATTAACATGAGGTGATTAGAATGGCTCGTTATTTAGCAATTAAATCGGTTAACATTTGTACGAAATGCTTACCATAAAGAATGACTCCTTTGACTCATAGATTTTAATAGATTTAGAGATTTAATGGTGCTTATACTTGTTCATTTCAATTGATATATTTGGTTATTTTGCCACATGTGTTATATTTCAAAATTATTGTTTCAAAAAGTGTGTTTGGAATCAAAAGGGCAGTCTTGCTAACCATAAATGATGGTAGGTACACTCTATTTTTGAATTCATCAATTAATATCAATAAGAAAGGAGATTCAAGATCAAGGACTCCATTGTTTGTTAGATTAAATGAATTCACATTATAGATGGCCCATAGGCATTTTTTTCATTTGCAATATAGTCATTGGGGGAAGAAGCACAAGTTAATTTCAAGGTTATTGTATGAAAAATAGTCTTGGTAAGAACAAGAGGAGCCTAAATAACATTAGGTGATTAGAATGTCTTGTTATTTAGGAATTAAACCGGTTAACATTTGTACGAAATGCAAACCATGATGAATGACACCTTTGGCTGAGGATTTAAATAGATTTAGAGTTTTCATCATGTTTATACTTGTTTGATTCAATTAATATATTAGGTTGTTTAACCACATGTGTTATATTTGAAGATCAATGTATCAAAAAAATTTTTTGGAATCAAAAGAGGAGCCTTGTTCACCAGAAATGATGGGAGGTATTCTCTGTTTTTGAATTCAACAATTAATATCAATAAGATATGAAATTCAAGATCCAGGAATCCATTGTTTGTTAGATTGAATGCATTCACATTATAGAAGGCCCATAGGCAATTTTTTCCTTCGCAATATAGTCATTGGGGAAGAAGCAAAAGTTAATTTCAAGGTTATTGCATGAAAAATAGTCTTGGTAACAACAAGAGGAGCCTAATTAAGATGAGGTGATTAGAATGTCTCGTTATTTTGGAATTAAACCGGTTAACATTTGTACGAAATGCAAACCATGATGAATGACACCTTTGGCTAAGGATTTAATTATATTTCGAGTTTTCATCATTGTTATTCTTGTTTGATTTCAATTAATATATTAGGTTGTTTAACCACATGTGTTCTATTTCAAGATCAATGTATCAAAAAGTTTTTTTTGGAATCAAAAGTGGAGCCTTGTTAACCAGAAATGATGAGAGGTATTCTCTGTTATTGAATTCAGCAATTAATATCAATAAGATATGAAATTCAAGATCAAGGACTCCATTGTTTGTTAGATTGAATGCATTCACATGATAGACGGCCCATAGGCATTTTTTTCATTCGTAGTATAGTCATTGGGGAAGAAGCAAAAGTTAATTTCAAGGTTATTGCATGAAAAATAGTCTTGGTAACAACAAGAGGTGCCTAATTAAGATGAGGTGATTAGCATGTCTCGTTATTTAGGAATTAAATCGGTTAGCATTTGTACGAAATGCAAACCATGATGAATGACACCTTTGGTTGAGGATTTAATTAGATTTAGAGTTTTCATCATGTTTATACTTGTTTGATTCAATCAATATATTAGGTTGTTTAACCACATATGTTCTACTTGAAGATCAATGCATCAAAAAGTTTTTTTTCAATCAAAAGAGGAGCCTTGTTATCTAGAAATGATGGGAGGTACTCTCTCTTTTTGAATTCAACAATTAATATCAATAAGAAATAAAATTCAAGATCAAGGACTCCATTGTTTGTTAGATTGAATGAATTCACATTATATATGGCCCATATGCATTTTTTAAATAATCAATATAGTCATTAGGGAAGAATCAAAGTGTTAATTTCATGGTTATAGCATGAAAAATAGTCTTGGTAACAATAGGAGGAGCCTAATTAACATGAGGTGATTAGAATGGCTCGTTATTTAGCAATTAAATCGGTTAACATTTGTACGAAATGCTTACCATAAAGAATGACTCCTTTGACTCATAGATTTTAATAGATTTAGAGATTTAATGGTGCTTATACTTGTTCATTTCAATTGATATATTTGGTTATTTTGCCACATGTGTTATATTTCAAAATTATTGTTTCAAAAAGTGTGTTTGGAATCAAAAGGGCAGTCTTGCTAACCATAAATGATGGTAGGTACACTCTATTTTTGAATTCATCAATTAATATCAATAAGAAAGGAGATTCAAGATCAAGGACTCCATTGTTTGTTAGATTAAATGAATTCACATTATAGATGGCCCATAGGCATTTTTTTCATTTGCAATATAGTCGTTGGGGAAGAAGCACAAGTTAATTTCAAGGTTATTGTATGAAAAATAGTCTTGGTAAGAACAAGAGGAGCCTAAATAACATTAGGTGATTAGAATGTCTTGTTATTTAGGAATTAAACCGGTTAACATTTGTACGAAATGCAAACCATGATGAATGACACCTTTGGCTGAGGATTTAAATAGATTTAGAGTTTTCATCATGTTTATACTTGTTTGATTCAATTAATATATTAGGTTGTTTAACCACATGTGTTATATTTGAAGATCAATGTATCAAAAAAATTTTTTGGAATCAAAAGAGGAGCCTTGTTCACCAGAAATGATGGGAGGTATTCTCTGTTTTTGAATTCAACAATTAATATCAATAAGATATGAAATTCAAGATCCAGGAATCCATTGTTTGTTAGATTGAATGCATTCACATTATAGAAGGCCCATAGGCAATTTTTTCCTTCGCAATATAGTCATTGGGGAAGAAGCAAAAGTTAATTTCAAGGTTATTGCATGAAAAATAGTCTTGGTAACAACAAGAGGAGCCTAATTAAGATGAGGTGATTAGAATGTCTCGTTATTTTGGAATTAAACCGGTTAACATTTGTACGAAATGCAAACCATGATGAATGACACCTTTGGCTAAGGATTTAATTATATTTCGAGTTTTCATCATTGTTATTCTTGTTTGATTCAATTAATATATTAGGTTGTTTAACCACATGTGTTCTATTTCAAGATCAATGTATCAAAAAGTTTTTTTGGAATCAAAAGTGGAGCCTTGTTAACCAGAAATGATGAGAGGTATTCTCTGTTATTGAATTCAGCAATTAATATCAATAAGATATGAAATTCAAGATCAAGGACTCCATTGTTTGTTAGATTGAATGCATTCACATGATAGACGGCCCATAGGCATTTTTTTCATTCGTAGTATAGTCATTGGGGAAGAAGCAAAAGTTAATTTCAAGGTTATTGCATGAAAAATAGTCTTGGTAACAACAAGAGGTGCCTAATTAAGATGAGGTGATTAGCATGTCTCGTTATTTAGGAATTAAATCGGTTAGCATTTGTACGAAATGCAAACCATGATGAATGACACCTTTGGTTGAGGATTTAATTAGATTTAGAGTTTTCATCATTGTTATTCTTATTTGATTCAATTAATATATTAGGTTGTTTAACCACATGTGTTATAGTTCAAGATCAATGTATCAAAAAAATTTTTTGGAATAAAAAAAAAGCCTTGTTAACCAGAAATGATGGGAGGTATTCTCTGATTTTGAATTCAACAATTAATATCAATAAGAAATGAAATACAAGATCAAGGACTCCATTGTTTGTTAGATTGAATGCATTCACATTATAGACGGCCCATTGGCATTTTTTTCATTCGCAATATAGTCATTGGGGAAGAAGCAAAAGTTAATTTCAAGGCTATTGCATGAAAAATAGTCTTGGTAACAACAAGAGGAGCCTAATTAAGATGAGGTGATTAGAATGTCACGTTATTTAGGAATTAAACCAGTTAACATTTATACGAAATGCAAACCATGATGAATGACACCTTTGGTTGAGGATTTAATTAGATTTAGAGTTTTCATCATGTTTATACTTGTTTGATTCAATTAATATATTAGGTTGTTTAACCACATGTGTTCTACTTCAAGATCAATGCATCAAAAAGTTTTTTTTTAAATCAAAAGAGGAGCCTTGTTATCCAGAAATGATGGGAGGTAGTCTCTCTTTTTGAATTCAACAATTAATATCAATAAGAAATAAAATTCAAGATCAAGGACTCCATTGTTTGTTAGATTGAATGAATTCACATTATATATGGCCCATATGCATTTTTTAAATAATCAATATAGTCATTAGGGAAGAATCTAAGAGTTAATTTCATGGTTATAGCATGAAAAATAGTCTTGGTAACAACAGGAGGAGCCTAATTAACATGAGGTGATTAGAATGGCTCGTTATTTAGCAATTAAATCGGTTAACATTTGTACGAAATGCTTACCATAAAGAATGACTCCTTTGACTCATAGATTTTAATAGATTTAGAGATTTAATGGTGCTTATACTTGTTCATTTCAATTGATATATTAGGTTATTTTGCCACATGTGTTATATTTCAAAATTATTGTTTCAAAAAGTGTGTTTGGAATCAAAAGGGCAGTCTTGCTAACCATAAATGATGGTAGGTACACTCTATTTTTGAATTCATCAATTAATATCAATAAGAAGGGAAATTCAAGATCAAGGACTCCATTTTTTGTTAGATTAAAAGAATTCACATTATAGATGGCACATAGGCATTTTTTTCATTTGCAATATAGTCATTGGGGAAGAAGCACAAGTTAATTTCAAGGTTATTGTATGAAAAATAGTCTTGGTAAGAACAAGAGGAGTCTAATTAACATTAGGTGATTAGAATGTCTCGTTATTTAGGAATTAAACCGGTTAACATTTGTACGAAATGCAAACCATGATGAATGACACCTTTGGCTGAGGATTTAAATAGATTTAGAGTTTTCATCATTTTTATACTTGTTTGATTTAATTAATATATTAGGTTGTTTAACCACATGTGTTATATTTCAAGATCAATGTATCAAAAAAATTTTTTGGAATCAAAAGAGGAGCCTTGTTCACCTAAAATGATGGGAGGTATTCTCTGTTTTTGAATTCAACAATTAATATCAATAAGATATGAAATTCAAGATCCAGGAATCCATTGTTTGTTAGATTGAATGCATTCACATTATAGAAGGCCCATAGGCATTTTTTTCATTCGCAATATAGTCATTGGGGAAGAAGCAAAAGTTAATTTCATGGTTATTGCATGAAAAATCGTCTTGGTAACAACAAGAGGAGCCTAATTAAGATGAGGTGATTAGAATGTCTCGTTATTTAGGAATTAAACCGGTTAACATTTGTACGAAATGCAAACCATGATGAATGACACCTTTGGCTGAGGATTTAATTAGATTTCGAGTTTTCATCATTGTTATTCTTGTTTGATTCAATTAATATATTAGGTTGTTTAACCACATGTGTTATATTTCAAGATCAATGTATCAAAAAGTTTTTTGGAATCAAAAGTGGAGCCTTGTTAACCAGAAATGATGAGAGGTATTCTCTGTTATTGAATTCAACAATTAATATCAATAAGATATGAAATTCAAGATTAAGGACTCCATTGTTTGTTAGATTGAATGCATTCACGTGATAGACGGCCCATAGGCATTTTCTTCATTCGTAATATAGTCATTGGGGAAGAAGCAAAAGTTAATTTCAAGGTTATTGCATGAAAAATAGTCTTGGTAACAACAAGAGGTGCCTAATTAAGATGAGGTGATTAGCATGTCTCGTTATTTAGGAATTAAATCGGTTAACATTTGTACAAAATGCAAACCATGATGAATGACACCTTTGGCTGAGGATTTAATTAGATTTAGAGTTTTCATCATTGTTATTCTTGTTTGATTCAATTAATATATTAGGTTGTTTAACCACATGTGTTATAGTTCAAGATCAATATATCAAAAAAAATTTTTGGAATCAAAAGAGGAGCCTTGTTAACCAGAAATGATGGGAGGTATTCTCTGTTTTTGAATTCAACAATTAATATCAATAAGAAATGAAATACAAGATCAATGACTCCATTGTTTGTTAGATTGAATGAATTCACATTATATATGGCCCATATGCATTTTTTAAATAATCAATATAGTCATTAAGGAAGAATCAAAGAGTTAATTTCATGGTTATAGCATGAAAAATAGTCTTGGTAACAATAGGAGGAGCCTAATTAACATGAGGTGATTAGAATGGCTCGTTATTTAGCAATTAAATCGGTTAACATTTGTACAAAATGCTTACCATAAGAATGACTCCTTTGACTCATAGATTTTAATAGATTTAGAGATTTAATGGTGCTTATACTTGTTCATTTCAATTGATATATTAGGTTATTTTGCCACATGTGTTATATTTCAAAATTATTGTTTCAAAAAGTGTGTTTGGAATCAAAAGGGTAATCTTGCTAACCATAAATGATGGTAGGTACACTCTATTTTTGAATTCATCAATTAATATCAATAAGAAATGAAATTCAAGATCAAGGACTCCATTGTTTGTTAGATTGAATGCATTCACATTATAGAAGGCCCATAGGTATTTTTTTCATTCGCAATAAAGTCATTGGGGAAGAAGCAAAAGTTAATTTCATGGTTATTGCATGAAAAATAGTCTTGGTAACAAGAAGAGGAGCCTCATTAACATGAGGTGATTAGAATGTCTCATTATTTCGCAATTAAACTAGTTAACATTTGTGCTATATTTGAAGATTATTGTTTCAAAAAGTGTGTTTGGAATCGAAAGAGGAGCCTTGTTAACCAGAAATGACGTGAGGTACTATCTATTTTTGAATTCAATAATTAATATCAATAAGAAATGAAATTTAAGATCAAGGACTCCATTGTTTGTTAGATTGAATGAATTCACATTATAAATTGCCCATAGGCATTTTTTTATAGTCACTATAATCATTAAGGAAGAAGCAAAAGTTAATCTCAAGGTTATTGCATGAAAAATCTTCTTGGTAACAGCAAGAGGAGCCTAATTATCATGAGGTGATTAGAATGTCTCGGTATGTAGCAATTAAATCGGTTAACATTTGTACCAAATGCATACCATGATGAATGACTCCATTCACTAATGGATTGAAATAGATTTAGAGTTTTAATAGTGCTTATACTTGTTTGTTTCAATTAATATACTACGTTGTTTAGCCACATGTGTTATATTTCAAGATTATTGTTTCAAAAAGTGTGTTTGGAATCGAAAGTGGTGCCTTGTTAACCATAAATGATGGGAGGTACTCTCTATTTTTGAATTCAATAATTAATATCAATAAGAAATAAAATTCAAGATCAAGGACTCCATTGTTTGTTAAATTGAATGAATTCACATTATAGATGGCCCATAGGCATTTTTTTAATAATCAATATAGTCATTAAGGAAGAAGCAAAAGTTAATCTCAAGGTTATTGCATGAAAAATCATCTTGGTAACAACAAGTGGAGCCTAATTAACATGAGGTGATTAAAATGGCTCGTTATTTAGGAATTAAATCGGTTAACATTTGTACGAAATGCTTACCACATAGAATGACTCCTTTGACTGATTGATTTAAATAGATTTAGAGATTTAATGGTGCTTAAACTTGTTCGTTTCAATTAATATACTAGGTTGTTTCACCACATGTGTTATATTTCAGGATTATTGTTTCAAAAAGTGTGTTTGGAATTAAAAGTGCAGCCTTGCTAACCATAAATGATGGTAGGTACACTCTATTTTATAATTCATCAATTAATATCAATAAGAAAGGAGATTCAAGATCAAGGACTCCATTGTTTGTTAGATTAAATGAATTCACATTATAGATGGCCCATAGGCATTTTTTTCATTTGCAATATAGTCATTGGGGAAGAAGCAAAAGTTAATTTCAAGGTTATTGCATGAAAAATAGTCTTGTAAGAACAAGAGGAGCCTAATTAACATGAGGTGATTAGAATGTCTCGTTATTTAGGAATTAATCCAGTTAACATTTGTACGAAATGCAAACAATGATTAATGACACCTTTGGCTGAGGATTTAATTAGATTTAGAGTTTTCATCATGTTTATACTTGTTTGATTCAATTAATATATTAGGTTGTTTAACCACATGTGTTATACTTCAAGATCAATGCATCAAAAAGTTTTTTTTTAAATCAGAAGAGGAGCCTTGTTATCCGAAAATGATGGGAGGTATTCTCTGTTTTTGAATTCAATACTTAATATCAATAAGAAATGAAATTCAAGATCAAGGACTCCATTGTTTGTTAGATTGAATGAATTCACATTATAGATGGCCCATAGGCATTTTTTTCATTCACAATATAGTCATTGGGGAAGTAGCAAAAGTTAATTTCAAGGTTATTACATGAAAAATAGTCTTGGTAACAACAACAGGAGCCTAATTAACATGAGGTGATTAGAATGTCTCCTTATTTAGGAATTAAACCGGTTAACATTTGTAAGAAATGAAAACCATGATGAATGACACCATTGGCTGATGGATATAATTAGATTTAGAGTTTTCATCATGTTTATACTTGTTTGATTCAATTAATATATTAGGTTGTTTAACTACATGTGTTATACTTCAAGATCAATGTATCAAAAAACTTTTTTGGAATCAAAACAGGAGCCTTATTATCCAGAAATGATGGGAGGTATTCTCTGTTTTTTAATTCAATAATTAATATCAGTACGAAATGAAATTCAAGATCAAGGACTCCATTGTTTGTTAGATTGAATGAATTCACATTATAGATGCCCCATATGCATTTTTTTCATAATCAATATAGTCATTAAGGAAGAAGCAAAGAGTTAATTTCAAGGGTATAGCATGAAAAATAGTCTTGGAAACAACAAGAGGAGCCTCATTAACATGAGGTGATTTGAATGTCTCATTATTTAGCAATTAAACTAGTTAACATTTGTGCTATATTTCAAGATTATTGTTTCAAAAAGTGTGTTTGGAATCAAAAAAAGGAGCCTTGTTAACCAGAAATGACGTGAGGTACTCTCTCTTTTGAATTCAATAATTAATATCAATAAGAAATGAAATTTAAGATCAAGGACTCCATTGTTTGTTAGATTGAATGAATTCACATTATAGATGGCCCATAGGCATTTTTTTAATAATCATTATAGTAATTAAGGAAGAAGCAAAAGTTAATCTCAAGGTTATTGCATGAAAAATCTTCTTGGTAAGAACAAGAGGAGCCTAATTAACATCAGGTGATTAGAATGGCTCGTTATTTAGGAATTAAATCGGTTAACATTTGTACGAAATGCTTACCATAAAGAATGACTCCTTTGACTGATAGATTTAAATAGATTTAGAGATTTAATGGTGCTTATACTTGTTCGTTTCAATTAATATACTAGGTTGTTTTGCCACATGTGTTATATTTCAAGATTATTGTTTCAAAAAGTGTGTTTGGAATCAAAAGGGCAGCCTTGCTAACCATAAATGATGGTAGGTGCACTTTATTTTTTGAATTCATCAATTAATATCAATAAGAAAGGAGATTCAAGGTCAAGGACTCCATTGTTTGTTAGATTAAATGAATTCACATTATAGATGGCCCATAGGTATTTTTTTCCATCGCAATATAGTCATTGGGGAAGAAGCACAAGTTAATTTTAAGGTTATCGTTTGAAAAATAGTCTTGGTAACAACAAGAGGATCCTAATTACCATGAGGTGATTAGAATGTCTCATTGTTTAGGAATTAAACCAGTTAACATTTGTACCAAATGCATACCATGTAGAATGACTCCTTTGAGTGGTAGTTTTAAATAGATTTAGAGTTTTCATGGTGTTCATACTCGTTTGTTTCAATTAATATTCTAGGTTGTTTAGCCACATGTGTTATATTCCAAGAGCAATGTATCAAAAAGTTTTTTTGGAATCAAAAGAGGATCCTTGTTAACCAGAAATGATGAGAGGTATTCTCTGTTTTTGAATTCAACAAGTAATATCAATAAGAAATGAAATTCGAGAGCAAGGATAACATTGTTTGTTAGATGGATGAATTCACATTATAGATGCCCTATAGGCATGTTTTTGATAATCAATATAGTCATTAAGGAAGAAGCAAAAAGTTAATTTCAAGGTTATTGTATGAAAAATAGTCTTCGTAACAACAACATGAGCCTAATTGGCATGAGGTGATTAGAATCTCTCATTATTTAGGAATGAAACCAGTTAACATTTGTACGAAATGCAAACCATCATGATTGACACCTTTGGCTGATGGATTTAATTAGATTTAGAGTTTTAATGGTGTTTATACTTGTTTGTGTCAATTAATATACTAGGTTGTTTAGCCACATGTGTTCTATATCAAGATTAATGTTTCAAAAAGTGTGTTTGAAAACAAAAGTGGAGCCTTGTTAACCAGAAATGATGGGAGGTACACTCTATTTTTGAATTCAATAATTAATATCAATAAGAAATGAAATTCAAGATCAACGACTCCATTATTTGTTAGATTGAATGAATTCACATTACAGATGGCCCATAGGCATTTTTTTTCATTCGTAATATAGTCATTGGAGAAGAAGCATAAGTTAATTTCAAGGTTATTGCATGAAAAATAGTCTTGGTAACAACAAGAGGATCCTAATTACCATGAGGTGATTAGAATGTCTCATTTTTTGGGAATGAAACCAGTTAACATTTGTACCAAATGCATACCATGAAGAATGACTCCTTTGACTGATGAATTTAAGTAGATTTAGAGATTTAATGGTGCTTATACTTGTTGGTGTCAATTAATATACTAGGTTGTTTAGCCACATGAGTTATATTTCAAGATTAATGTTTCAAAAAGTGTGTTTGAAATCAAAAGTGGAGCCATGTTATCCAGAAATGATGGGATGTACACTCTATTTTTGAATTGAACAATTAATATCAAAAAGAAATGAAATTCAAGATCAATGACTTCATTGTTTATTAGATTGAATGAATTCACATTATAGATGCCCCGTAGGCATTGTTTTCATAATCAATATAGTCATTAGGGAAGAAGCAAAAAGTTAATTTCAAGGTTATCGCATGGAAAATAGTCTTGCTAACAGCAAAAGGATCCTAATTACCATAAGGTGATCAGAATGTCTCATTATTTAGGAATTCAACTAGTTATGATTTGTACAAAATTCAAATCATGATCAATGACTCCTTTGAGTGGTAGATTTAAATAGATTTAAAGTTTTTGATGGTGTTCATACTCGTTTGTTTTAATTAATATTCTAGGTTGTTTAGCCACAAGTGTTATATTCCAAGAACAATGCATCAAAAAGTTTTTTTTTTTGAATCAAAAGAGGAGCCTTGTTAATCAGAAATGATGGGAGGTATTCTTTGTTTTTGAATTCAACAATTAATATCAATAAGAAATGAAATTCAAGATCAACAACTCCATTATTTGTTAGATAGAATGAATTCACATTATAGATGGCCCATAGGCATTTTTTTCATTCGCAATATAGTCATTGGGGAAGAAGCAAAAGTTAATTTCAAGATTATTGCATGAAAAATAGTGTTGGTAACAACAAGAGGATCCTAGTTACCATGAGGTGATTAGAATGTCTCATTATTTAGGAATTAAACCATTTAACATTTATACCAAATGCATACCATGAAGAATTTCTCCTTTGACTGATGGATTTAAGTAGATTTAGAGATTTAATAGTGCTTATACTTGTTTGTGTCAATTAATATACTAGGTTGTTTAGCCACATGAGTTATATTTCAAGATTAATGTTTCAAAAAGTGTGTTTGAAATCAAAAGTGGAGCCATGTTATCCAGAAATGATGGGAGGTACACTCTATTTTTGAATTGAACAATTAATATCAAAAAGAAATGAAATTCAAGATCAAGGACTCCATTCTTTATTAGATTGAATGAATTCACATTATAGATGCCCCGTAGGCATTGTTTTCATAATCAATATAGTCATTAGGGAAGAAGCAAAAAGTTAATTTCAAGGTTATCGCATGAAAAATAGTCTTGCTAACAGCAAGAGGATCCTAATTACCATAAGGTGATCAGAATGTCTCATTATTTAGGAATCAAAAGTGGAGCCTTGTTAACCAGAAATAGAGGGAGGTACCCTCTATTTTTGAATTCAATAATTAATATCAATAAGAAATGAAATTCAAGATAAAGCACTCCATTGTTTGTCAGATTGAATGAATTCACGTTATAGATGCCCCATAGGCATTTTTATCATTCTCAATGTAGTCATTTGGGAAGAAGCAAAAGTGAATTTCAAGGTTATTGCATGAAAAATAGTCTTGGTAACAACAAGTGGAGACTAATTAACATGAGGTGATTAGAATGTCTCGTTATTTATGAATTAAAGTAGTTGACATTGCTGCGAAATGCATACCATGATGAATGACTGATGGATTTAAATAGATTTAGAGTTTTAATGGTGCTTATACTTGTTTGTTTCAATTAATATATTAGGTTTTCTGGCCACATGTGTTATATTTCAAGATCAATGTATCGAAAAATTATTTTGGAATCAAAAAAGGAGCCTTGTTAACAAGAAGTGACGGGACATACTCTTTATTTTTGAATTCAACAATTCATATCAATAAGAAATGAAATTCAAGATCAAGGAGTCCATTGTTTGTTAGATTGAATGAATTCACGTTATAGATGCAACATAAGCATTTTATTCATTCTCAATATAGTCATTAGGGAAGAAGCAAAAGTTAATTTCGAGGTTATTGCATGAAAAATAATCTTCGTAACAACAAGAGTAGCCTAATTAACATGAGGTGATTAGAATGCCTCCGTATTTAGAAATTAAACTAGTTAACATTTCTATGAAATGCAAACCATGATGAATGACACCTTTGATTGATGAATTTAAATAGATTTAGAGTTTTAATGGTGCTTATACCTGTTTGTGTCAGTTAATATACTAGGTTATGTAGTCACATGTGTTATATTTCAAGATTAATGTTTCAAAATTTGTGTTTGGAATCAAAAGTGGAGCCTTGTTAACCAGACATGATGGGAGGTACTCTTTATTTTTGAATTCAACAATTAATATCAATAAGAATTGAAATTCAAGATCACGGATCGGATTGTTTGTTAGATTGAATGAATTCACGTTATAGATGGCCCATAAGCTTTTTTTTCATTCTCAATGTAGTCATTTAAGAAGAAATAAACGTGAATTTCAAGGTTAGTGCATGAAAAATAGTCTTGGTAACAACAAGAGGAGCCTAATTAACATGAGGTGATTAGAATGTCTTGTTATTTAGGAATTCAACTAGTTAACATTTGTACGAAATGGATACCGTGAAGAATGACACCTTTGATTGATGGATTTAAATAGATTTAGAGTTTTAATGGTGCTTATACTTGTTTGTTTCAATTAATATACTAGGTGGTTTAGCCACATGTGTTATATTTTAACATTAATGTTTCAAAAAGTGTGTTTGGAATCAAAAGAACAGCCTTGTTAAACAGAAATAGAGGGAGGTACCCTCTATTTTTGAATTCAATAAATAATATCAATAAGAAATGAAATTCAAGATAAAGCACTCTATTGTTTGTCAGATTGAATGAATTCACGTTATAGATGCCCCATAGGCATTTTTTTCATTCTCAATGTAGTCATTTGGGAAGAAGCAAAAGTGAATTTCAAGGTTATTGCATGAAAAATAGTCTTGGTAACAACAAGTAGAGCCTAATTAACATGAGGTGATTAGAATGTCTCGTTATTTATGAATTAAAGTAGTTGACATTTGTACGAAATGCATACCATGATGAATGACTGCTTTGACTCATGGATTTAAATAGATTTAGAGTTTTAATGGTACTTATACTTGTTTGTTTCAATTAATATATTAGGTTTTCTGGCCACATGTGTTATATTTCATGATCAATGTATCGAAAGGTTATTTTGGAATCAAAAAAGGAGCCTTGTTAACAAGAAGTGACGGGACGTACTCTTTGTTTTTGAATTCAACAATTCATATCAATAAGAAATGAAATTCAAGATCAAGGACTCCATTGTTTGTTAGATTGAATGAATTCACGTTATAGATGCAACATAAGCATTTTATTCATTCTCAATATAGTCATTAGGGAAGAAGCAAAAGTTAATTTCGAGGTTATTGCATGAAAAATAATCTTGGTAACAACAAGAGGAGCCTAATTAACATGAGGTGATTAGAATGTCTCCTTATTTAGAAATTAAACCAGTTAACATTTCTATGAAATGCAAACCATGATGAATGACACCTTTGATTGATTAATTTAAATAGATTTAGAGTTTTAATGGTGCTTATACCTGTTTGTATCAATTAATATACTAGGTTATGTCGTCACATGTGTTATATTTCAAGATTAAAGTTTCAAAAATTGTGTTTGGAATCAAAAGTGGAGCCTTGTTAACCAAACATGATGGGAAGTACTCTTTATTTTTGAATTCAATAATTAATATCAATAAAAATTGAAATTCAAGATCACGGATTGGATTGTTTGTTAGATTGAATGAATTCACGTTATAGATGGCCCATAAGCATTTTTTTCATTCTCAATGTAGTCATTTGAGAAGAAACAAACGTGAATTTCAAGGTTAGTGCATGAAAAATAGTCTTGGTAACAACAAGAGGAGCATATATAACATGAGGTGATTAGAATGTCTTGTTATTTAGGAATTCAACTAGTTAACATTTGTACGAAATGCATACCGTGAAGAATGACACCTTTGACTGATGGATTTAAATAGATTTAGAGTTTTAATGGTGTTTATACTTGTTTGTTTCAATTAATATACTAGGTGGTTTAGCCACATGTGTTATATTTCAACATTAATGTTTCAAAAAGTGTGTTTGGAATCAAAAGAGGAGCCTTGTTAAACAGAAATAGAGGGAGGTACCCTCTATTTTTGAATTCAATAATTAATATCAATAAGAAATGAAATTCAAGATAAAGCACTCCATTGTTGTCAGATTGAATGAATTCACGTTATAGATGCCCCATAGGCATTTTTTTCATTCTCAATGTAGTCATTTGGGAAGAAGCAAAAGTGAATTTAAAGGTTATTGCATGAAAAATAGTCTTGGTAACAACAAGTCGAGCCTAATTAACATGAGGTGATTAGAATGTCTCGTTATTTATGAATTAAAGTAGTTGACATTTGTACGAAATGCATACCATGATGAATGACTCCTTTGACTGATGGATTTAAATAGATTTAGAGTTTTAATGGTGCTTATACTTGTTTGTTTCAATTAATATATTATGTTTTCTGGCCACATGTGTTATATTTCAAGATCAATGTATCGAAAAGTTATTTTGGAATCAAAAGAGGAGCCTTGTTAACCAAAAATGACGGGACGTGCTCTCTATTTTTGAATTCAATAATTAATATCAATAAAAAATAAAACTCAAGATCAAGGACTCCATTATTTGTTAGATTGAATGAATTCCTGTTATTGATGCCACATAGGCATTTTGTTCATAATCAACATAGTAATTAGGGAAGAAGTAAAAGTTATTTTCAAGGTTATTGCATGAAAAATAGTCTTGGTAATAACAAGAGGAGCCTAATTAACATGAGGTGATTAGAATGTCTCATTATTTAGCAATTAAACCAGTTAACATTTTTCCAAAATGCAAACCGTGATAAATGACACCTTTGGCTAATGGATTTAATTAGATTTAGAGTTTTCATGGTGTTTATACTTTTTTAATTCAATTAATATATTAGGTTTTCTAACCACATGGGTTATATTTCAAGATCAACGTATCAAAAAGTTTTTGTGGAATCAAAAGAGGATTGTTAACCAGAAATGATGGGATGTACTCTCTATTTTTGAATTCAAGAATTAATATCAATAAGAAACGAAATTCAAGATAAAGGACTCCATTGTTAGTTAGATTGAATGAATTCACATTACTGATGGTCCATAGGCATTTTTTTCATAATCAATATAGTCATTAGTGAAGAAGCAAAAGTTAATTTCAAGGTTATTACATGAAAAATAGTCTTGGTAACAACAAGAGGATCCTAATTAACATGAGATGATTAGAATGTCCCGTTATTTAGGAATTACACCAGTTAACATTTGTACAAAATGCAAATCATGATGAATGAATCCTTTCACTGATAGATTTAAATAGATTTAGAATTTTAATGGTGTTTATATATGTTTGTTTCAATTAATATACTAGGTTGTTTAGCCACATGTGTTATATTTCAAGATCAATGTATCAAAAAGTTTTTTTGGAATCAAAAGAAAAGCCTTGTTAACCAAAAATGATGGGAGGTACCCTCTATTTTTGAATTCAACAATTAATATCAATAAGAAATGAAATATAAGATAAAGGACTCCATTGTTTGTTAGATTGAATGAATTCACATTATATTTGCCCCATAATCTTTCTTTTCATTCTCAATGTAGTCATTTGGGAAGAAGCAAAAGTGAATTTCAAGGTTATTGCATGAAAAATAGTCTTGGTAACAACAAGAGGAGCCTAATTAAAATGGGGTGATTAGAATGTCTTGTTATTTGGGAATTCAACTAGTTAACATTTGTACGAAATGCATACCATGAAGAATGACATCTTTGATTGATGGATTTAAATAGATTTAGAGTTTTAATGGTGCTTATACTTGTTTGTTTCAATTAATATACTAGGTTGTTTAGCCACATGTGTTATAATTCAAGATTAATGTTTCAAAAAGTGTGTTTGGAATCAAATGAAGAGCCTTGTTAACCAGAAATGAAGGGAGGTACCCTCTATTTTTGAATTCAACAATTAATATCAATAAGAAGTGAAATTCAAGATAAAGGACTCCATTATTTGTCAGATTGAATGAATTCACGTTATAGATGCCCCTTAGGCATTTTTTTCATTCTCAATGTAGTCATTTGGGTAGAAGCAAAAGTGAATTTCAATGTTATTGCATGAAAAATAGTCTTGGTAACAACAAGTGGAGCCTAATTAACATGAGGTGATTAGAATGTCTCCTTATTTGGGAATTAAACTAGTTGACATTTGTACAAAATGCATACATTGATGAATGACACCTTTGACTGATGGATTTGAATGGATTTAGAGTGTTAATGGTGCTTATACTTGTTTGTTTCAATTAATATACTAGGTTTTCTAGCCACATGTGTTATATTTCAAGATCAATGTATCGAAAAGCTTTTTTGGAATCAAAAGAGGAGCCTTGTTATCCAGAAATGAAGGGACGTGCTCTCTATTTTTGAATTCAACAATTAATATCAATAAGAAATGAAATTCAAGATCAAGAACTCCATTGTTTGTTAGATTGAATGAATTCCCGTTACTGATGCCCTATAGGCATTTTGTTCATAATCAACATAGTAATTAGGGAAGAAGCAAAAGTTAATTTCAAGGTTATTGCATGAAAAATAGTCTTGGTAATAACAAGATGAGCCTAATTAACATGAGGTGATTAGAATGTCTCATTATTTAGCAATTAAACTAGTTAACATTTTTACAAAATACAAACCGTGATAAATGACACCTTTGGCTAATGGATTTAATTAGATTTAGAGTTTTCATGGTGTTTATACTTTTTTAATTCAATTAATATATTAGGTTGTCTAGCCACATGTGTTATATTTCAAGATCAATGTATCAAAAATTTTTTTTGGAATAAAAAGAGGATCCTTGTTAACCAGAAATGACGGGAGGTACTCTCTATTTTTGAATTGAACAATTAATATTAATAAGAAATGAAATTCAAGATCAAGGACTCCATTGTTTGTTAGATTGAATGAATGCACATTACTGATGCCCCATAGGCATTGTTTTCATAATCAATATCGTCATTAGGGAAGAAGCAAAGGTTAATTTCAAGGTTATTGCATGAAAAATAGTCTTGGTAACAACAAGAGGATCCTAATTAGCATGAGGTGATTAGAATGTCCCGTTATTTAGGAATTACACCAGTTAACATTTGTACGAAATGCAAATCATGATGAATGAATCCTTTCACTGATAGATTTAAATAGATTTAGAATTTTAATGGTGTTTATACGTGTTTTTGTTTTAATTAATATACTAGGTTGTTTAGCCACATGTGTGTTATATTTCAAGATCAATGTATCAAAAGGTTTTTTTTGCAATCAAAAGAGGAGCCTTGTTAACTAGAAATGATGGGAGGTACCCTCTACTTTTCAATTCAACAATTAATATCAATAAGACATGAAATTCAAGATAAAGGACTCCATTGTTTGTTAGATTCAATGAATTCACGTTATATTTTCCCCATAGGCATTTTTTTCATTCTCAATGTAGTCATTTGGGAAGAAGCAAAAGTGAATTTCAAGGTTATTGCATGAAAAATAGTCTTGGTAACAACAAGATGAGCCTAATTAACATGAGGTGATTAGAATGTTTCATTATTTAGGAATTAAAATAGTTAACAATTGTACGAAATGCATACCATGAATAATGACTCCTTTGACAGATGGATTTAAATAGATTTAGAGTTTTAATGGTACTTATACTTGTTTGTTTCAATTAATATAGTAGGTTGTTTCGTGTCATGTGTTATATTTTAAGATTAATGTTTCAAAAAGTGTGTTTGGAATCAAAAGTGAAGCGTTGTTAACCAAAAATGATGGAAGGTACTCTCTATTTTCGAATTCAACAATTAATATCAATAAAAAATGAAATTCAAGATAAAGGACTCAATTGTTTGTTAGATAGAATGAATTCACGTTATAGATACCCCATAGGCATTTTTTTCATTCTCAATATAGTCATTAGGGAAGAAGCAAAAGTTAATTTCAAGGTTATTGCTTGAAAAATATTCTTGGTATCAAGAAGAGAAGCCTAATTAACATGAGGCAATTAGAATGTCTCATTATTTACGAATTAAACCAGTTAACATTTGTACAAAATGTAAACCATGATGATTGACACGTTTGGATGATGGAGTTAATTAGATTTAGAGTGTTAATGGTTTTTATACTTTTTTGATTCAATTAATATATTAGGTTGTCTAGCCACGTGTGTTATATTTCAAGATCAATGTATCAAAATGATTTTTTGTGATCAAAAGAGGAGCCTTGTTAACTAGAAATGATGGGGGGTACACTGTATTTTTGATTTCAACAATTAATATCAATAAGAAATGAAATTCAAGATCAAGGACTCCATTGTTTGTTACATTGAATGATTTCACGTTATTGATGCCCCAAAGTCATTTTTTTCGTAATCAATATAGTAATTAGGGAAGAAGCAAAAGTTAATTTCAAGGTTATTGCTTAAAAAATAATCTTGGTAACAACGATAGGAGCCTAATTGACATGAGGTGGTTAGAATGTCTCATTATTTAGCAATTAAACCAGTTAGCATTTTTATGAAATGCAAACCATGATGAATGACACCTTTGGCTCATGGATTTAATTAGATTTAGAGTTTTAATGGTGTTTATAGTTATTTGCTTCAATAAATATACTAGGTTGTTTAGCCATATATGTTATATTTCAAGATCAATGTATCAAAAAGTTTTTTTGGAATCACAAGAGGAGCATTGTTAACCAGAAATGATGGGAGGTACTCTCTATTGTTGAATTCAACAATTAATATCAATAAGAAATGAAATTCAAAATCAAGGACTCCATTGTTTGTTAGATTGAATGAATTCACGTTATAGATGCCCCGTAGGTATTTTTTTTCATAATCAATATAGTAATTAGGGAAGAAGCAAAAGTTAATTTCAAGGTTATTGCATGAAAAATAGTCTTGGTAACAACAAGAGGAGCCTAATTAACATGGGGTGATGACAATGTCTCGTTATTTAGGAATTAAACTAGTTAACATTTGTACGAAATGCATACCATGAAGAATGACTCATTTGACAGATGGATTAAAATAGATTTAGAGTTTTAATGGTTCTTATACTTGTTTGTTTCAATTAATGTACTAGGTTGTTTAGCGACATGTGTTATATTTCAAGATTAATGTTTCAAAAAGTGTGTTTGGAATCAAAAGTGAAGTCTTGTTAAGCAAAAATGATGGAAGGTACTCTTTATTTTTGAATTGAACAATTAATATCAATAAGAAATGAAATTCAATATAAAGGACTCCATTGTTTGTTAGATAGAATGAATTCACGTTATAGATGCCCCATAGGCATTTTTTTTCATTCTCAATATAGTCATTAGGGAAGAAGCAAAAGTTAATTTCAAGGTTATTGCATGAAAAATAGTCTTGGCATAAAGAAGAGAAGCCTAATTAACATGAGGCAATTAGAATGTCTCATTATTTAGGAATTAAACCAATTAACAGTTGTACGAAATGCAAACCATGATGATTGAAACCTTTGGGTGATGGATTTAATTAGATTTAGAGTTTTAAACGGTTTTTATACTTTTTTGATTCAATTAATATATCAGGTTGTCTAGCCACATATGTTATATTTCAAGATCAATGTATCAAAATGTTTTCTTATAATCAAAAAAGGAGCCTTGTTAACCAGAAATGATGGGAGGTACACTGTATTTTTGACTTCAACAATTAATATCAATAAGAAATGAAATTTAAGATCAAGGACTCCATTATTTGTGAGATTGAATGAATTCACATTATAGATGCCCCGTAGGCATTTTTTTCGTAATCAGTATAGTAATTAGGGAAGAAGCAAAAGTTAATTTCAAGGTTATTGCATGAAAAATAATCTTGGTAACAACAATAGGAGTCTAATTGACATGAGGTGGTTAGAATGTCTCATTATTTAGCAATTAAACCAATTAGCATTTTTACAAAATGCAAATCATGATGAATGATTCCTTTCACTGATAGATTTAAATAGATTTAGAATTTTAATAGTGTTTATACTTGTTTGTTTCAATTTATATACTAGGTTGTTTGGCCATATGTTTTATATTTGATGATCAATGTATCAAAAAGTTTTTTTGGAATCAAAAGAGGATCCTTGTTAACTAAAAATGAAGGGACGTATTCTCTATTTTTGAATTCAACAATTAATATCAATAAGAAATGAAATTCATGATCAAGGACTCCATTGTTTGTGAGATTGAATGAATTGATGTTATTGATGCCCCATAGGCATTTTTTTCATAATCAATCTAGTGATTAGGGAAGAAGCAAATGTTAATTTCTAGGTTATTGCATGTAAAATTGTCTTGGTAACAACAAGAGGAGCCTAATTAACATGAGGTGATTAGAATGTCTCGTTATTTAGGAATTACACTAGTTAACATTTGCACGAAATGAAAACTGTGATGAATGACACCATTGACTGATGGATTTAAATAGATTTAGAGATTTAATGGTGCTTATACCTGTTTGTTTCAATTTATATACTAGAATGTGGAGCCACATGTGTTATATTTCAAGATTAATGTTTCAAAATGTGTGTTTGGAATGAAAAGTGGAGCCTTGTTAATCAGAAATGATGGGAGGTAGTCTCTATTTTTGAATTCAATAATTAATATCAATAAGACATGAAATTCAAGATAAAGGACTCCATTGTTTGTTAGATTGAATGAATTCACGTTATAGATTCCCCATTGGCATTTTTTTCATTCTCAATATAGTCATTAGGGAAGAAGCAAAAGTTAATGTCTAGGTTATTGCATGAAAAATAGTCTTGGTAACAACAAGAGGAGCCTAATTAACATGAGGTGATTAGAATGTACCGTTATTTAGGAATTACACCAGTTAACATTTGTACGAAATGAAAATGATGATGAATGACACCTTTGACTGATGGATTTAAATAGATTTAGAGATTTAATGGTGCTTATACTTGTTTGTTTTATTTAATATACTAGGTTGTGTAGCCACATGTCTTATATTTGAAGATTAATGTCTCAAAAAGTGTGTTTGGAATCAAAAGTGGAGCCTTGTTAACCAGAGATGATGGGAGGTACTCTCTATTTTTGATTTCAACAATTAATATCAATAAGAAATGAAATTCAAGATCAAGGACTCCATTGTTTGTTAGATTTAATGAATTCACGCTATAGATGGCCCATAGTCATTTTTGTCGTAATCAATAAAGTAATTAGGGAAGAATCACAAGTGAATTTCAAGGTTATTGCATGAAAAATAATCTTGGTAACAACTATAGGAGCCAAATTGACATGAGGTGGCTAGAATTTCTCATTATTTAGCAATTTAACCTGATAGCATTTTTACGAAATGCAAACCATGATGAATGACACCTGTGGTTGATGGATGTAATTAGATTTAGAGTTTTAATGGTGTTTATACTTGTTTGCTTCAATAAATATACTAGGTTGTTTAGCCACAAGTGTTATATTTCAATATCAATGGATCAAAAAGTTTTTTTGGAATCAAAAAAGGAGTCTTGTTAACCAGAAATGATGGGAGGTACTCTCTATTTTTGATTTCAACAACTAATATCAAATAGAAATGAAATTGAAGATCAAGGACTCCATTGTTTGTTAGATTGAATGTGTTCACGTTGTAGATGCCCTATAGGCATTTTTTTCATAATTAATATAGTCATTAGGGAAGAAGCAAAAGTTAATTTCAAGGTTATTGAATGAAAACTAGTCTTGGTAACAACAAGAGGATCCTAATTACCGTAAGGTGATTAGAATCTCTCTTTTTTTAAGAATTTAACCAGTTAAGATTTGTACGAAATGCAAATCATGATGAATGACATCTTTGACTGATAGATTTAAATAGATTTAGAGTTTTAATGGTGTTCATACTTGTTTGTTTCAATTGATATACTTGGTTGTTTAGTCACATGTGTTATATTTCAAGATCAATGTATCAAAAAGTTTTTTTGGTATCAAAAAAGGAGCCTTGTTAACCAAAAACGATGGGAGGGTACTCTTTATTTTTAAATTCATCAATTAATATCAATAAGAAACAAAATTCAAGATCAAGGACTCCATTGTTTGTTAGATTGAAAGAATTCACACAATAGATGGCCCATACGCATTTTGTTCATTCTCAATATAGTCATTAGGGAAGAAGCAAAAGTTAATTTCAAGGTTATTGAATGAAAACTAGTCTTGGTAACAACAAGAGGATCCTAATTACCGTAAGGTGATTAGAATCTCTTTTTTTTTTTTTTAGGAATTTAACCAGTTAAGATTTGTACGAAATGCAAATCATGATGAATGACATCTTTGACTGATGATAGATTTAAATAGATTTAGAGTTTTAATGGTGTTCATACTTGTTTGTTTCAATTGATATACTTGGTTGTTTAGTCACATGTGTTATATTTCAAGATCAATGTATCAAAAAGTTTTTTTGGTATAAAAAAAGGAGCCTTGTTAACCAAAAACGATGGGAGGTACTCTTTATTTTTAAATTCATCAATTAATATCAATAAGAAAAAAATTCAAGATCAAGGACTCCATTGTTTGTTAGATTGAAAGAATTCACACAATAGATGGCCTATAGGCATTTTGTTCATTCTCAATATAGTCATTTGGGAAGAAGCAAAAGTTAATTTCAAGGTTATTGCATGAAAAATAATCTTGGTAACAACAATAGGAGCGTAATTGACATAAGGTGGTTAGAATGTCTCATTATTTAGCAATTAAACCAGTTAGCATTTTTACGAAATGCAAACCATGATGAATGACACCTTTGGTTGATGGATTTAATTAGATTTAGAGTTTTAATGGTGTTTATACTTGTTTGCTTCAATAAATATACTAGGTTGTTTAGCCACATGTGTTATCTTTCAAGATCAATGTATCAAAAGGTTTTTTTGCAATCACAAGAGGAGTCTTGTTAACCAGAAATGATGGGAGGTACTCTCTATTTTTGATTTCAACAATTAATATCAAATAGAAATGAAATTCAATATCAAGGACTCCATTGTTTGTTAGATTGAATGAATTCACGTTGTAGATGCCCCATAGGCATTTTTTTCATAATTAATATAGTCATTAGGGAAGAAGCAAAAGTTAATTTCAAGGTTATTGAATGAAAACTAGTCTTGGTAACAACAAGAGGATCCTAATTACCGTAAGGTGATTAGAATCTCTCTTTTTTTAAGAATTTAACCAGTTAAGATTTGTACGAAATGCAAATCATGATGAATGACATCTTTGACTGATAGATTTAAATAGATTTAGAGTTTTAATGGTGTTCATACTTGTTTGTTTCAATTGATATACTTGGTTGTTTAGTCACATGTGTTATATTTCAAGATCAATGTATCAAAAAGTTTTTTTGGTATCAAAAAAGGAGCCTTGTTAACCAAAAACGATGGGAGGTACTCTTTATTTTTAAATTCATCAATTAATATCAATAAGAAACAAAATTCAAGATCAAGGACTCCATTGTTTGTTAGATTGAAAGAATTCACACAATAGATGGCCCATACGCATTTTGTTCATTCTCAATATAGTCATTAGGGAAGAAGCAAAAGTTAATTTCAAGGTTATTGAATGAAAACTAGTCTTGGTAACAACAAGAGGATCCTAATTACCGTAAGGTGATTAGAATCTCTTTTTTTTTTTAGGAATTTAACCAGTTAAGATTTGTACGAAATGCAAATCATGATGAATGACATCTTTGACTGATAGATTTAAATAGATTTAGAGTTTTAATGGTGTTCATACTTGTTTGTTTCAATTGATATACTTGGTTGTTTAGTCACATGTGTTATATTTCAAGATCAATGTATCAAAAAGTTTTTTTTGTATAAAAAAAAAGGAGCCTTGTTAACCAAAAACGATGGGAGATACTCTTTTATTTTTAAATTCATCAATTAATATCAATAAGAAAAAAATTCAAGATCAAGGACTCCATTGTTTGTTAGATTGAAAGAATTCACACAATAGATGGCCTATAGGCATTTTGTTCATTCTCAATATAGTCATTTGGGAAGAAGAAAAAGTTAATTTCAAGGTTATTGCATGAAAAATAATCTTGGTAACAACAATAGGAGCGTAATTGACATAAGGTGGTTAGAATGTCTCATTATTTAGCAATTAAACCAGTTAGCATTTTTACGAAATGCAAACCATGATGAATGACACCTTTGGTTGATGGATTTAATTAGATTTAGAGTTTTAATGGTGTTTATACTTGTTTGCTTCAATAAATATACTAGGTTGTTTAGCCACATGTGTTATCTTTCAAGATCAATGTATCAAAAGGTTTTTTTGCAATCAAAAGAGGAGCCTTGTTAACCAGAAATGATCGGAGGTACTCTCTATTTTTTGATTTCAACAATTAATATCAAATAGAAATGAAATTCAATATCAAGGACTCCATTGTTTGTTAGATTGAATGAATTCACGTTGTAGATGCCCCATAGGCATTTTTTTCATAATTAATATAGTCATTAGGGAAGAAGCAAAAGTTAATTTCAAGGTTATTGAATGAAAACTAGTCTTGGTAACAACAAGAGGATCCTAATTACCGTAAGGTGATTAGAATCTCTCTTTTTTTAGGAATTTAACCAATTAAGATTTGTACAAAATGCAAATCATGATGAATGACATCTTTGAGTGATAGATTTAAATATATTTAGAGTTTTAATAGTGTTCATACTTGTTTGTTTCAATTGATATACTTGGTTGTTTAGCCACATGTGTTATATTTCAAGATCAATGTATCAAAAAGCTTTTTTGGTATCAAAAGAGGAGCCTTGTTAACCAAAAACAATGGGAGGTACTCTCTTTATTTTTGAATTCATCAATTAATATCAATAAGAAATAAAAATTCAAGATCAAGGACTCCATTGTTTGTTAGATTGAATGAATTCACGCAATAGATGGCCCATAGGCATTTTTTTCATTCTCAATATAGTCATTTGGGAAGAAGCAAAAGTTAATTTCAAGGTTATTGAATGAAAACTAGTTTTGGTAACAACAAGAGGATCCTAATTACCGTAAGGTGATTAGAATCTCTTTTTTTTTTTAGGAATTTAACCAGTTAAGATTTGTACGAAATGCAAATCATGATGAATGACATCTTTGACTGATAGATTTAAATAGATTTAGAGTTTTAATGGTGTTCATACTTGTTTGTTTCAATTGATATACTTGGTTGTTTAGTCACATGTGTTATATTTCAAGATCAATGTATCAAAAAGTTTTTTTGGTATCAAAAAAGGAGCCTTGTTAACCAAAAACGATGGGAGGTACTCTTTATTTTTAAATTCATCAATTAATATCAATAAGAAACAAAATTCAAGATCAAGGACTCCATTGTTTGTTAGATTGAAAGAATTCACACAATAGATGGCCCATAGGCATTTTGTTCATTCTCAATATAGTCATTAGGGAAGAAGCAAAAGTTAATTTCAAGGTTATTGAATGAAAACTAGTCTTGGTAACAACAAGAGGATCCTAATTACCGTAAGGTGATTAGAATCTCTTTTTTTTTTTAGGAATTTAACCAGTTAAGATTTGTACGAAATGCAAATCATGATGAATGACATCTTTGACTGATAGATTTAAATAGATTTAGAGTTTTAATGGTGTTCATACTTGTTTGTTTCAATTGATATACTTGGTTGTTTAGCCACATGTGTTATATTTCAAGATCAATGTATCAAAAAAGTTTTTTTGGTATAAAAAAAAGGAGCCTTGTTAACAAAAAAACGATGGGAGGTACTCTTTATTTTTAAATTCATCAATTAATATCAATAAGAAAAAAATTCAAGATCAAGGACTCCATTCTTTGTTAGATTGAAAGAATTCACACAATAGATGGCCTATAGGCATTTTGTTCATTCTCAATATAGTCATTTGGGAAGAAGCAAAAGTTAATTTCAAGGTTATTGCATGAAAAATAATCTTGGTAGGTAACAACAATAGGAGCGTAATTGACATAAGGTGGTTAGAATGTCTCATTATTTAGCAATTAAACCAGTTAGCATTTTTATGAAATGCAAACCATGATGAATGACACCTTTGGTTGATGGATTTAATTAGATTTAGAGTTTTAATGGTGTTTATACTTGTTTGCTTCAATAAATATACTAGGTTGTTTAGCCACATGTGTTATCTTTCAAGATCAATGTATCAAAGGTTTTTTTTTGCAATCAAAAGAGGAGCCTTGTTAACCAGAAATGATCGGAGGTACTCTCTATTTTTTATTTCAACAATTAATATCAAATAGAAATGAAATTCAATATCAAGGACTCCATTGTTTGTTAGATTGAATGAATTCACGTTGTAGATGCCCCATAGGCATTTTTTTCATAATTAATATAGTCATTAGGGAAGAAGCAAAAGTTAATTTCAAGGTTATTGAATGAAAACTAGTCTTGGTAACAACAAGAGGATCCTAATTACCGTAAGGTGATTAGAATCTCTCTTTTTTTAGGAATTTAACCAATTAAGATTTGTACAAAATGCAAATCATGATGAATGACATCTTTGAGTGATAGATTTAAAATATATTTAGAGTTTTAATAGTGTTCATACTTGTTTGTTTCAATTGATATACTTGGTTGTTTAGCCACATGTGTTATATTTCAAGATCAATGTATCAAAAAGTTTTTTTGGTATCAAAAAAGAGGAGCCTTGTTAACCAAAAACAATGGGAGGTACTCTTTATTTTTGAATTCATCAATTAATATCAATAAGAAATAAAAATTCAAGATCAAGGACTCCATTGTTTGTTAGATTGAATGAATTCACGCAATAGATGGCCCATAGGCATTTTTTTTTTCATTCTCAATATAGTCATTTGGGAAGAAGCAAAAGTTAATTTCAAGGTTATTGAATGAAAACTAGTCTTGGTAACAACAAGAGGATCCTAATTACCGTAAGGTGATTAGAATCTCTTTTTTTTTTTTAGGAATTTAACCAGTTAAGATTTGTACGAAATGCAAATCATGATGAATGACATCTTTGACTGATAGATTTAAATAGATTTAGAGTTTTAATGGTGTTCATACTTGTTTGTTTCAATTGATATACTTGGTTGTTTAGCCACATGTGTTATATTTCAAGATCAATGTATCAAAAAGTTTTTTTGGTATAAAAAAAGGAGCCTTGTTAACCAAAAACGATGGGAGGTACTCTTTATTTTTAAATTCATCAATTAATATCAATAAGAAAAAAATTCAAGATCAAGGACTCCATTCTTTGTTAGATTGAAAGAATTCACACAATAGATGGCCTATAGGCATTTTGTTCATTCTCAATATAGTCATTTGGGAAGAAGCAAAAGTTAATTTCAAGGTTATTGCATGAAAAATAATCTTGGTAACAACAATAGGAGCGTAATTGACATAAGGTGGTTAGAATGTCTCATTATTTAGCAATTAAACCAGTTAGCATTTTTATGAAATGCAAACCATGATGAATGACACCTTTGGTTGATGGATTTAATTAGATTTAGAGTTTTAATGGTGTTTATACTTGTTTGCTTCAATAAATATACTAGGTTGTTTAGCCACATGTGTTATCTTTCAAGATCAATGTATCAAAAGGTTTTTTTGCAATCAAAAGAGGAGCCTTGTTAACCAGAAATGATCGGAGGTACTCTCTATTTTTTATTTCAACAATTAATATCAAATAGAAATGAAATTCAATATCAAGGACTCCATTGTTTGTTAGATTGAATGAATTCACGTTGTAGATGCCCCATAGGCATTTTTTTCATAATTAATATAGTCATTAGGGAAGAAGCAAAAGTTAATTTCAAGGTTATTGAATGAAAAACTAGTCTTGGTAACAACAAGAGGATCCTAATTACCGTAAGGTGATTAGAATCTCTCTTTTTTTTAGGAATTTAACCAATAAAGATTTGTACAAAATGCAAATCATGATGAATGACATCTTTGAGTGATAGATTTAAATATATTTAGAGTTTTAATAGTGTTCATACTTGTTTGTTTCAATTGATATACTTGGTTGTTTAGCCACATGTGTTATATTTCAAGATCAATGTATCAAAAAGTTTTTTTGGTATCAAAAGAGGAGCCTTGTTAACCAAAAACAATGGGAGGTACTCTTTATTTTTGAATTCATCAATTAATATCAATAAGAAATAAAATTCAAGATCAAGGACTCCATTGTTTGTTAGATTGAATGAATTCACGCAATAGATGGCCCATAGGCATTTTTTTCATTCTCAATATAGTCATTTGGGAAGAAGCAAAAGTTAATTTCAAGGTTATTGAATGAAAACTAGTCTTGGTAACAACAAGAGGATCCTAATTACCGTAAGGTGATTAGAATCTCTTTTTTTTTTTAGGAATTTAACCAGTTAAGATTTGTACGAAATGCAAATCATGATGAATGACATCTTTGACTGATAGATTTAAATAGATTTAGAGTTTTAATGGTGTTCATACTTGTTTGTTTCAATTGATATACTTGGTTGTTTAGTCACATGTGTTATATTTCAAGATCAATGTATCGAAAAGTTTTTTTGGTATAAAAAAAGGAGCCTTGTTAACCAAAAACGATGGGAGGTACTCTTTATTTTTAAATTCATCAATTAATATCAATAAGAAAAAAATTCAAGATCAAGGACTCCATTGTTTGTTAGATTGAAAGAATTCACACAATAGATGGCCTATAGGCATTTTGTTCATTCTCAATATAGTCATTTGGGAAGAAGCAAAAGTTAATTTCAAGGTTATTGCATGAAAAATAATCTTGGTAACAACAATAGGAGCGTAATTGACATAAGGTGGTTAGAATGTCTCATTATTTAGCAATTAAACCAGTTAGCATTTTTACGAAATGCAAACCATGATGAATGACACCTTTGGTTGATGGATTTAATTAGATTTAGAGTTTTAATGGTGTTTATACTTGTTTGCTTCAATAAATATACTAGGTTGTTTAGCCACATGTGTTATCTTTCAAGATCAATGTATCAAAAGGTTTTTTTGCAATCAAAAGAGGAGCCTTGTTAACCAGAAATGATCGGAGGTACTCTCTATTTTTTGATTTCAACAATTAATATCAAATAGAAATGAAATTCAATATCAAGGACTCCATTGTTTTGTTAGATTGAATGAATTCACGTTGTAGATGCCCCATAGGCATTTTTTTTCATAATTAATATAGTCATTAGGGAAGAAGCAAAAAGTTAATTTCAAGGTTATTGAATGAAAACTAGTCTTGGTAACAACAAGAGGATCCTAATTACCGTAAAGGTGATTAGAATCTCTCTTTTTTTAGGAATTTAACCAATTAAGATTTGTACAAAATGCAAATCATGATGAATGACATCTTTGAGTGATAGATTTAAATATATTTAGAGTTTTAATAGTGTTTCATACTTGTTTGTTTCAATTGATATACTTGGTTGTTTAGCCACATGTGTTATATTTCAAGATCAATGTATCAAAAAGTTTTTTTGGTATCAAAAGAGGAGCCTTGTTAACCAAAAACAATGGGAGGTACTCTTTATTTTTGAATTCATCAATTAATATCAATAAGAAATAAAATTCAAGATCAAGGACTCCATTGTTTGTTAGATTGAATGAATTCACGCAATAGATGGCCCATAGGCATTTTTTTCATTCTCAATATAGTCATTTGGGAAGAAGCAAAAGTTAATTTCAAGGTTATTGAATGAAAACTAGTCTTGGTAACAACAAGAGGATCCTAATTACCGTAAGGTGATTAGAATCTCTTTTTTTTTTTAGGAATTTAACCAGTTAAGATTTGTACGAAATGCAAATCATGATGAATGACATCTTTGACTGATAGATTTAAATAGATTTAGAGTTTTAATGGTGTTCATACTTGTTTGTTTCAATTGATATACTTGGTTGTTTAGTCACATGTGTTATATTTCAAGATCAATGTATCGAAAAGTTTTTTTGGTATAAAAAAAAGGAGCCTTGTTAACCAAAAACGATGGGAGGTACTCTTTATTTTTAAATTCATCAATTAATATCAATAAGAAAAAAAATTCAAGATCAAGGACTCCATTGTTTGTTAGATTGAAAGAATTCACACAATAGATGGCCTATAGGCATTTTGTTCATTCTCAATATAGTCATTTGGGAAGAAGCAAAAGTTAATTTCAAGGTTATTGCATGAAAAATAATCTTGGTAACAACAATAGGAGCGTAATTGACATAAGGTGGTTAGAATGTCTCATTATTTAGCAATTAAACCAGTTAGCATTTTTACGAAATGCAAACCATGATGAATGACACCTTTGGTTGATGGATTTAATTAGATTTAGAGTTTTAATGGTGTTTATACTTGTTTGCTTCAATAAATATACTAGGTTGTTTAGCCACATGTGTTATCTTTCAAGATCAATGTATCAAAAGGTTTTTTTGCAATCAAAAGAGGAGCCTTGTTAACCAGAAATGATCGGAGGTACTCTCTATTTTTTATTTCAACAATTAATATCAAATAGAAATGAAATTCAATATCAAGGACTCCATTGTTTGTTAGATTGAATGAATTCATGTTGTAGATGCCCCATAGGCATTTTTTTCATAATTAATATAGTCATTAGGGAAGAAGCAAAAGTTAATTTCAAGGTTATTGAATGAAAACTAGTCTTGGTAACAACAAGAGGATCCTAATTACCGTAAGGTGATTAGAATCTCTCTTTTTTTAGGAATTTAACCAATTAAGATTTGTACAAAATGCAAATCATGATGAATGACATCTTTGAGTGATAGATTTAAATATATTTAGAGTTTTAATAGTGTTCATACTTGTTTGTTTCAATTGATATACTTGGTTGTTTAGCCACATGTGTTATATTTCAAGATCAATGTATCAAAAAGTTTTTTTGGTATCAAAAGAGGAGCCTTGTTAACCAAAAACAATGGGAGGTACTCTTTATTTTTGAATTCATCAATTAATATCAATAAGAAATAAAATTCAAGATCAAGGACTCCATTGTTTGTTAGATTGAATGAATTCACGCAATAGATGGCCCATAGGCATTTTTTTCATTCTCAATATAGTCATTTGGGAAGAAGCAAAAGTTAATTTCAAGGTTATTGCATGAAAAATAATCTTGGTAACAACAATAGGAGCGTAATTCACATGATGTGGTTAGAGTGTCTCATTATTTAGCAATTAAACCAGTTAGCATTTTTACGAAATGCAAACCATGATGAATGACACCTTTGGCTGATGGATTTAATTAGATTTAGAGTTTTAATGGTGTTTATACTTGTTTGCTTCAATAAATATACTAGGTTGTTTAGCCACATGTGTTATATTTCAAGATCAATGTATCAAAAGGTCTTTTTGCAATCAAAAGAGGAGCCTTGTTAACCAAAAATGATGGGAGGTACTCTCTATTTTTTATTTCAACAATTGATATCAAATAGAAATGAAATTCAAGATCAAGGACTCCATTGTTTGTTAGATTGAATGAGTTCACGTTGTAGATGCCCCATAGGCATTTTTTTTCATAATTAATATAGTCATTAGGAAAGAAGCAAAAGTTAATTTCAAGGTAATTGAATGAAAACTAGTCTTGGTAACAACAAGAGGATCCTCATTATCGTAAGGTGATTAGAATCTCTTTTTTTTTTTAGGAATTTAACCGGTTAAGATTTGTACGAAATGCAAATCATGATGAATGACATCTTTGATTGATAGATTTAAATAGATTTAGAGTTTTAATGGTATTCATACTTGTCTGTTTCAATAAATATACTAGGTTGTTTTGCCACATGTGTTATATTTTAAGATCAATGTATCAAAAAGTTTTTTTGGTATCAAAACAAGAGCCTTGTTAACCAGGAATGATGGGAGGTACTCTCTATTTTTGATTTCAACAATTAATATCAAATAGAAATTAAATTCATGATCAAGGACTCCATTGTTTGTTAGATTGAAGGAATTCATGTTATAGATACCCCATAGGCATTTTTTTGATAATTAATATAGTCATTAGGGAAGAAGCAAAAGTTAATTTTAAGGTTATTGAATGAAAACTAGTCTTGGTAACAAGAAGAGGATCCTAATTAACATAAGGAGATTAGAATGTCCCGTTATTTAGGAATTACACCAGTTAACATTTGTACGAAATGCAAACCATGATGAATGACACCTTTGACTGATGGATTTAAACAGATTTAGAGATTTAATGGTGCTTATACCTGTTTGTTTCATTTAATATACTAGGTTGTCTGGCCACATGTGTTATATTTCAAGATTAATGTTTCCAAAACTGTGTTTGGAATCAAAAGTGGAGCCGTGTTAACCAGAGATGATGGGAGGTACTCTCTATTTTTGATTTCAACAATTAATATCAATAAGAAATGAAATTCAATATCACGAACTGGATTGTTTGTTAGATTGAATGAATTCACGTTATAAATGGCCCGTAGGCATGTTTTTCATTCTCAATGTAGTCATTTGAGATGATGAAAAACTGAATTTCAAGGTTATTGCATGAAAAATAGTTTGGTAACAACAAGAGGATCCTAATTACCATAAGGTGATTAGAATGTCTCGTTAATTAGGAATTTAACTAGTTAAGATTTGTACAAAATGCAAATCCTGATGAATGAATCCTTTGATTGATAGATTTAAATAGATTTGGAGTTTTAATGGTGTTCATACTTGTTTGTTTCAATTGATATACTTGGTTGTTTAGCCACATGTGTTATATTTCAAGATTAATGTTTCAAAAAGTGTGTTTGGAATCAAAAGTGGAGCCTTGTTAATCAGAAATGATGGGAGGTACTCTCTATTTTTGAATTCAACAATTAATATCAATAAGAAATGGAATTAAAGATAAAGGTCTCCATTGTTTGTTAGATTGAATGAATTCACGTTATAGATGGCCCATTGACATTTTTATACTTGGTTGTTTAGCCCCATGTGTTATATTTCAAGATTAATGTTTCAAAAAGTGTGTTTGGAATCAAAAGTGGAGCCTTGTTAATCAGAAATGATGGGAGGTACTCTCTATTTTTGAATTCAACAATTAATATCAATAAGAAATGGAATTAAAGATAAAGGTCTCCATTGTTTGTTAGATTGAATGAATTCACGTTATAGATGGCCCATTGACATTTTTATCATTCTCAATATAGTTATTAGGGAAGAAGCAAAAGTTAATTTCTAGGTTATTGCATCAAAAATAGTTTTGGTAACAACAAGAGGAGCCTAATTAACATAAGGTGATTAGAATGTCTCATTATTTTGGTATTACACCAGTTAACATTTGTACGAAATGCAAACCATGATGAATGACACCTTTGACTGATGTATTTAAATAGATTTAGAGATTTAATGGTATTTATACCTTTTTTATTCAATTAATATATTAGGTTGTCTACCCACATGTGTTATATTTCAAGATCAATGTGTCAAACAGTGTATTTGGAATCAAAATAAGAGCCTTGTTAACCAGAAATGATGGGAGGTAGTCTCCATTTTTGAATTCAACAATTAATATCAATAAGAAATGAAATTCAAGATCAAGGACTCAATTGTTTGTTAGATTGAATGAATTCACGTTATAGATGCCCCATTGGTATTTTTTTCGTAATCAATATATTGATTAGGGAAGAAGCAAAAGTTAATTTGAAGGTTATTGCATGAAAAATAGTCTTGGTAACAATAAGAGGAGCCTAATTAACATGAGGTGATTAAAATGTCTCGTTATTTAGGAATTAAACTAGTTAACATTTGTACAAAATGCATACCGTGAAGAATGACTCCTTTGGCTGAAGGATTTAAATACATTTAGAGTTTTAATGGTGCGTATACCTGTTTGTTTCAATTAATATACTTGGTTGTGTAGCCACAAGATTAATGTTTCAAAAAGTGAGTTTGGAATCAAAAGTGGAGCGTTATTAACTAGAGATGATGGGAGGTACTCGTTATTTTTTAATTTAATAATTAATATCAAAAGAAATGAAATTCAAGATAAAGGACTCCATTGTTTTTTTAGATTGAATGAATCCACATTATAGATGCGCCATAGGCATTTTTTTCATAATCAATATAGTAATTAAGGATGAAGCAAAAGTTAATTTCAAGTTTATTGCATGAAAAATAGTCTTGGTAATAGCAAGAGGAGCCTAATTAACATGAGGTGATTAGAATGTCTCATTATTTAGCAGTTAAACCTGTTAACTTTTTTATGAAATGCAAACCATGATGAATGACACCTTTGGCTGATGGATTTAGTTAGATTTAGAGTTTTAATGGTGTTTACACATTTTTGGATTCAATTAATATATTAGGTTGTTTAGCCACATGTGTTATATTTCAAGATCAATGTATCAAAAAGTTTTTTTGGAATAAAAAGAGGATCCTTGTTAACCAGAAATGATGGGAGGTACTCTCTATTTTTTAATTGAACAATTAATATCAATAAGAAATGAAATTCAAGATCAAGGACTCCATTGTTTGTTAGATTGAATGAATTCACGTTATTGATGCCCCATAGGCTTTTTTTTCATAATCAATATAGTCATTAGGGAAGAAGCAAAAGTTAATTTCAAGGTTATTGCATGAAAAATAGCCTTGGTAACAACAAGAGGATCCTAATTACCATAAGGTGATTAGAATGTCTCATTATTTTGGAATTTAACTAGTTAAGATTTGTACGAAATGCAAATCATAATGAATGACTCCTTTCACTGATAGATTTAAATAGATTTAGAATTTTAATGGTGTTTATTCTTGTATGTTTCAATTAATATACTGGGTTGTTTAGCCACATATGTTATATTTCAAGATCAATGTATCAAAAAGGTTTTTTGGAATCAAAAGAGGAGCCTTGTTAACCAGAAATGATGGGAGGTACTCTTTATTTTTGAATTCAATAATTAATATCAATAAGAAATGAAATTCAAGATCAAGGACTCCATTATTTGTTAGATTGAATGAATTCACCTTATAGATGCAGCATAAGCATTTTTTTCATTCTTAATATAGTCATTAGGGAAGGAGAAAAAGTTAATTTCGAGGTTATTACATGAAAAATAATCTTGGTAACAACAAGAGGAGCCTAGTTAACATGAGGTGATTAGAATGTCTCATTATTTAGCAATTAAACCAATTAACATTTTTATGAAATGCAAACCACGATGAATGACAACTTTGGCTGATGGATTTAATTAGATTTAGAATTTTAATGGTGTTTATGCTTTTTTGATTTAATTAATATATTAGGTTGTCTAGCGACATGTGTTATATTTCAAGATCAATATATCAAAATGTTTTTTTCGAATCAAAAGGGGAGCCTTGTTAACTAAAAATGACAGGAGGTACTCTCTATTTTTGAATTCAACAATTAATATCAATAAGAAATGAAATTCAAGATCAAGGACTCCATTGTTTGTTAGATTGAATGAATTCACGTTATAGATGCCCCATAGGCATTTTTTTCATAATCAATATAGTTATTAGGGAAGAAGCAAAAGTTAATTTCAAGGTTATTGCGTGAAAAATAGTCTTGGTATCAACAAGAGGATCCTAATTACCATAAGTTGATTAGAATGTCTCATTATTTAGGAATTTAACCAGTTAAGATTTGTACGAAATACAAATCATGATGAATGACTTCTTTCACTGATAGATTTAAATAGATTTATAATTTTAATAGTATTTATGCTTGGTTGTTTCAATTTATATACTAGGTTGTTTAGCCACATGTGTTATATTTCAAGATCAATGTATCAAAATGTTTTTTTGAAATCAAAAGAGGAGCCTTGTTAACCAGAAATGATGGGAGGTACTCTCTATCTTTGAATTCAACAATTAATATCAATAAGAAATGAAATTCAAGATCAAGGACTCCATTGTTTGTTAGATTGAATGAATTCACGTTATAGATGCCCCATAGGCATTTTTTTTTTTCATAATCAATATAGTCATTAGGGAAGAAGCAAAAGTTAATTTCAAGGTTATTGCGTGAAAAATAGTCTTGGTATCAACAAGAGGATCCTAATTACCATAAGTTGATTAGAATGTCTCATTATTTAGGAATTTAACCAGTTAAGATTTGTACGAAATGCAAATCATGATGAATGACTCCTTTCACTGATAGATTTAAATAGATTTAGAATTTTAATAGTGTTTATACTTGTTTGTTTCAATTTTATATACTAGATTGTTTAGCCACATGTGTTATATGTCAAGATCAATGTATCAAAAAGTTTTTTTGGAATCAAAAGAGAAGCCTTGTTAACCAGAAATGATGGGAGGTACTCTCTATCTTTGAATTCAATAATTAATATCAATAAGAAATGAAATTCAAGATCAAGGACTCCATTATTTGTTAGATTGAATGAATTCACGTTAACAAAGCACAAACCCTATCAGATGTCAAATGACAAATTCAAGAATAAAGTTGATGGAGGATTTACAAGGCTTAATCATGGACATGCAAAAAAACAATAAGGGTGCCTTATAAGATTTTCTAGAAATTCTAGAAATTGCCAATGCTACACCAAGGATAATCACTTTTCATTAAGTGCAAGATGTTGAACAAAGCTTTGAACTAGAAGAACAATACTTAAAGCCCAAGATATATGTCCAAGTTGCATGACTAATCTAGGGAAATGCATGATTTGCTTTATGAATTGTATAAAAAGTTCAATTTGTTTCATTTTGGGTATATTGATTTTCAATTAATGCCAAATGTAAATGTAAAAATGGTCAACGATTTTGGTTCATTTTGGCTTGCTAAAAGAACCTAATAGGTGACCTGAACTACGATCCATTTTATCTTAAAAAGTGTATGTTTTGTATGAAGTCCATAGTATTCATTCATTTTGTTGCGAGTTTGCTTGTAATAAATTAAGATAAAAATATTTTCAAAGCAATTATGATCTAACCTACACCTAATAATGGAGAACAAAGCACTAACCAAGTACAACAAAGCAAGTATTCCTAGGACGTTATACGAGGAAATGGTGGTCCAATGACAAGATCAATAGCAAAGTTGATGAAAGAGGGTTTATAAGGCTCAATCATGGATGTACAAGACAAAAAGTGTGCTCTATATGATTCTTAGACTATTCTAAACATTTATAATGCTACACTATGGATAGTCACTTTTCTTTGAGTGCAAGATAATGAACTTGGTCTTGAACTTGAAGAATAACACTTGAAGCCCAAGATATAAGTCCACGTTGTATGTCCAATCCATATAAAGGCATGATCTGTTTTTAAATTGTATAAAAAGTCCAATTTGGTTTTATTTTGGCTAGATTGATTTACAGTTAATGCCCAAAGCACATGTAAAAATGCTCAACATTTATGGTTCATTTAGGCTTGCCAAAAGAACCAAATAGGTGACATGAACTAAGATCCATTTTAACATTAAAACTGTGTGTTTTGTATGAAATCCCTAATTTTCATTCATTTTGTTATAAGTTTGACTAGAATCAATTTAGACAAAAATAATGTCAAAGCAATTATGATTTAACCTACACCTTATAATGGACATCAAAAGCATTAACCAAGTACAACAAAGCAAGTTTTCCAATGATGTTTTACGTGGAATCGGTGGTCCAAGGACAAGCTCAGGGAGAAAGTGGATGAAAGAGGATATACAATGCTTAATCATGGATATACATGACAAAAAGGGTGCTTTACAAGATTCTAGGACTATTCTTTACGTTTCCAATGCTACAACAAGGATAATCACTTATCTTAAAAAGTGTGTGTTTTGTATGAAATCTATAGTTTTCATTCATTTTGTTGTGTGTTTGCCCGGAATAAATTTACATAAACAAAAAATGTCAAAGCAATTATGATCTAACCTACACCTAATAATGGAGAACAAAGCACTAACCAAGTACAACAAAACAAGTATTCCCATGATGTTTTACCGCGAATCGGTGGTCCAATGAAAATGTTAGGAACAAAGTGGATGAAAGACTATTTACAAGGTTAATCATGGATATACTAGACAAAAAGAGTGCTCTATAAGATTCTAAGACTATTCTAGACATTTCCAATGCTACACCAAGGATAATCACTTTTCTTTAAGTTCAAGATGATGAACAAGGGTTTGAAGTAGATGAACAATAGTCAAAGCCTAAGATATATGTCCAAGTTGTATGATCAATCCATGGAAAGGCATGATCTGCTTTGTGAATGGTATAAAAAGTCCAATTTGTTTCATTTTACGTAGATTGATTTTTAATTAATGCCAAATTTACATGTAAAAATTCTCAACGATTTTTTTTCATTTGAGCTTGCCAAAAGAACCTAATAGGTGACCTAACCTATGATCTGTTTTATCTTTAAAAGTGTTTGTTTTGTATGAAATCCATAGTTTTCATTCATTTTGTTATAGTTTGTCTGTAATAATTTAGATATAAATTATATCAAAGAAATTATGATCTAACCTATACCCAAGTATGGAGAGCAAAGCATCAACCCAATCAGTGGTCAAATAACAAGGTCAAGAACAGGTTGTTGATGAAAGAGGATTTACAAGGCTTAATCATGGACATACAAGGCAAAATGGGTACCTTATAAAATTCTATGGCTATTCTAGACATTTACAATGCTACACCAAGGATAATCACTCTTTGTTAAGTGCAAGATGATGAACAAGGCTTTGAACTAGAAGAACAATACTTGAAGGCCAAGATATAAGTCCAAGTTGTATGACCAATCCATGGAAATGCATGATTTGCTTTGTGAATTGTATAAAATGTCCAATTTGTTTCATTTTAGGTAGATTGATTTTTAGTTAATGCCAAATGTACATGTAAAAATGGTCAACGTTTTTGGTTCATTTTGGCTTGCTAAAAGGGTTAATCATGGATATACAAGACAAAAAGCGTGCTCTAGAAGATTATGACTATTCTAGATGTTTGCAATGCTGCACCAAGGATAATCATTTATCTATAAGTGCAAGATGATGAACAAGGGTTTGAACTTGAAGAACAATACTTGAAGCCCAAGATATAAGTCCAAGTTGTATGTCCAATTCATGGAAAGGCTTCATCTACTTTCTGTATTGTATAAAATGTCCTATTTACATCATTTAGGGAAATTGATTTACTGTTAATTCCAAATGTACATGTAAAAATGCTCAACATTTATGGTTCATATGGGTTTGCCAAAAGAACCTAATAGGTGACTTGAACTAAGATCCATTTTATCTTAAAAACTATATGTTTTGTATGAAATCCATAGTTTTTGATTCATTTTGTTGTGAGTTTGGTAGGAATAAATTTTGACAAAATTAATGTCAAAGCAATTATGATCTAACCTATACCTAATAATGGATAACAAAGCATTAAGAAAGTACAACAAAGCAAGTATTCCGATGATGTTTTACGTGGAATCGGTGGTCCAATGACAAGGTCACGAACAAAGTGGATGAAAGAGGATTTACAAGGCTTAATCATGGATATGCATGACAAAAAGGGTGCTTTAGAAGATTCTAGGACTATTCTTGATATTCCAATGCTACAACAAGGATAATCACTCATCTTTAGGTGCTTGATGATGGAAATGCTTTGAACATAAAGAACAATACTTGAAGTGCAAGATATAAATCCAAGTTGTATGACCAATCCTTGAAATGACATTATCTAATTTCTAAAATGTGTAAAAAGTCCAATTTGTTTCATTTTGGGTAGATTGATTTACAATTAATGCCAAATGTACATGTAAAAATGCTCAACATTTATGGTTCATTTGGGCTTCACAAAAGAACCCAATAGGTGACCTAAACAAAGATCTTCTTCTTTTTTTTTTAAAAAAAAAAAAATCTATGTGTTTTGTATGAAATCCATAGTTTTCATTCATTTTGTTGTGAGTTTGCCTGGAATAAATTTAGACAAAAATAATGTCAAAGCAATTATGGTCTATCCTATACCTAATAATGGAAAACAAAGCATTAACCAAGAAAGCAAGTATTCCGATGATGTTTTATAAGGAATTGGTGGTCTAATGACAAGGTCAAGAACAACGCTGATGAAAGGGGATTTAATGGCTTAGTAATTGAAGTTCCCAACTTCACCATAGGATCAACTAGTTTGTGATGTTAAGAAGGGGGTGAATCAATATCACCACAATTTGCAATTCGCTGGTAAGTGAACAACTTCAACCTCCACTTAAAAGTGAACTCTTTCTCAGACTTGACTAAGGTAGATCTATTGCTACCTACTAATCATAATAGTCCCCAAAGTCACCTTTCAGACACCTTGCCTAATAGACTATTCAGATGTTCTTGTTTAGATCTTTGTTAGGTTATGGGTTGGCTGATACTTTAGCTGCATTCACAACTCAATTCAACACACATAACGTAAAGCAAATTAAGGACATACAAGATTTACTTGGTTCTATCAATGTGACGTACATCCAAGGTGGTAGGGACTCTCCCTTACTGAGACTATCCATTATACTTGAGAATTCCAGTTACAATAGATGTCTTAATCCTTTGCTCCATTCACTATTGCAATTACTAAGCAAGTATAATACAAAGAGTGTCACTTACTGTGCCTACCCTTCTTCCAGCTTGTCTTGCCTTTGTTAAATTTAAAGGCTGCTCCACTGCAATTTAAAAGTTCACCACAACGCCCTCTAACCTCTCTTGAAGAAATCTGGAAATACATTGAGTTCTTTCTAATGCTTCACTGAATTTCTTCTATAGGTTGTCTCACGGTCTCGCCCATCTCCTTGTCTCTCATCTTGCCTCAAGTTTCTGGTTTGTCGTTCCACGTCTCATGGCCTGCCTCACGTTTCTGGTTTGGCGTTACACATCATCTCACACACTTTTCTGGTTTGCACCCTTTGCTGGTCACACACCTCATGCACACTTCTGGTTTGGCGTTTCACATCTCACATACGTTTCTAGATTGCATGCCTTGCTAGTCACATGCCTTACCACCATTTCTAGTTTGCACTTCTCTGTTTCATACCTTTGGATAGCTTGTTTTGCTCTCCCAATGGTCTCCTCCTCTTTCATATTTTTCTTCTCTCTTCCCTTACAGATGGTGTGCTATCTTCTCTCTTACATGAGTCACATGGTTTTTTCTCCAATCGTCACACTTCTTTGTCGTGTGTTCTCCCTTGCCATCCAGCCTTGCTTTGGCCGTTCTCCTCCTTGCTTGGCCGTCCACACCCCTTTGCCATTGGTTGTGTTTAGCTGTGTAGATTGGTTTTAGACATTTACCTTGTTTGGCCGTGTAGGTTGGTTTGGATATTCACCTTTGGTTGGCCAGTTGTCTCCCTTTGGTTGTCCTTTGTGTGTTTTTTCATCTAGCTCTTGTTGTGCAGCCGTTCCTCCCTTGTTTTTCTCTCTTTGGCCAGTCACCCTTTGTGTTTTTTGCTGTCCAACACCTTCTGATTTGTGATTTGCCATTCACCTTTGGTTGCTGTCCAGCCATGTCTTCTCCTTTGCAGGTGATGGTTTGTCGTTTGCTCCCTTTGTGTTTCTCGAGTGGTTTTGCTTTGGATGTCTTTTTGTTTTGGCCGGCTCCTTCCATATGTTTTCTCTCTTTGTTTGGCTAGTTGTCTAGGTTTGTTGTCCATTTTGCTTAATTGCCAACTTGTCTTCATTTGTTGTCTTTTAATGGTCTTTGTATACTCCTCCATGAAACCTTAATAGGGCTTACTTGTAGCAAATTTACTGTCTTGCCCTTCCATATAGCTTTTATGTTCTTGCCCCTCCATATGGCTTTCACCTTCTTGCCCCTCAATATGGCTTCAAATTACTTGCACATTTAAAGCTAGTTGACAATAATTACAACCCATACAAGGCTGTGGGAACAATAATTCTCCCCCTTTGTAATTGTTGAAAAAACACTCATAACAAAAGCTATTATACAGCAGTTTTAACTCCCCTTATATATGCACTCCCCCTTTCTTAACAGGTCCCCCTACACTATTGCTTCTCTCCGCCTTTGTCAACCAATTACAAATCTAAAAAACTCGTAAAGTAGAGATGGAGGATTCACCTGAACTTCAGGCTTGAGGAGGCATTTGCACAAATAGACTCAATCTGTGCTTTTTAAATAGTTCTGTGGATAGAGATTTAGTTAGATCTTATGTAGCCTCTTCAACAAATTTAGGTTCAACTTGTGAGAGTAAAGCAGTAGCTCCCACAATTCTCCTTCTTCTTCTTGTAACTCCTACTAATGGGTTACCTATGATATGATTTTCTTGATGAGCACTGGTCCATATTTTTTTTGGCTTTCTTTCTTGCACAGTCTTAGTTACAAGAGGATCTCTTTCTTCATCTTTAAACTCACTCTTCTCTGAGTCTGAACTTACTTCTTGTTCTTTTACTTCAGGTTGGTCTGATTCTTCATCTACATTGAAGTCATCTTCTACATTGTCCTCAACTTCTCCATTCTACATTGTTTTCCAGTTCTCATCTATTCTCACATCATTGGATGTGATCACTTTTTCCAGCTTATGCAGAAAAATTCTGTAGCCTTTTTTCTTTGTTAAGTATCCCAAAAAGATGCCTTCATCAGATCTAGCATTGAATTTTTCCAAGTTTTGCTCCTTATTCTTCACAAAACATGGGCTGCCAAAGATTGTAAGCTACTTGACTGTCGTCTTCTTCCCACTCCATAGCTCATATGGAGTCTTATCAGTATTGGGCCTTAGTAAAACTCTTTTCAGTAAGTGCACTGTTGTAAATGTTGCTTTTGTCCAAAATCTTGTGTGAAGCTTGGATTCCAGCAGTAGAGTTCTTGCCATTTCAACCCTAGCTCTATTTTTCCTCTCTACCACCCCATTCTGTGAAGGTGTTCTTGCTGCTGCCATCTGATGGTGAATACCATGCTTCTCAAGGTAATCTTCAAAAGCTTTATTTGTAAATTTAATGCCTTGATTTGACCTCAATACTTTGATCTTCCTTCCATTTTCATTTTCAGCCAACCTTCTGTATCTTTTCAAGCAATATAAAACTTCTAACTTATGTTTGAGGTGCATGATGTAGGTCCTTCTCGAATAATCATCAACAAACAAAATGAAGTACCTCTCACCATTTAACCCTTTTGTCCTCATCGGTCCACATAAATCATTATGCACAATGTCCAGCATTGCTTCAGAATTGAACTCTTTGAACTTATACTGCTTTCTGGCATGCTGCACAAACAGACTCTCTCTCTCTCTCTCCTAAGGTTAGGAATGTCTTTGATTGTATGAGTAATGGTCAGCTTCCTTATGTTCTTTCTATGATAAGTGTCCCAACCTCCTATGCCAGAGCTGATTTTCTTCTTCCTCTATAAGTAGAGAGCTATTTGTCTTGTCCTCCTCATCAATCACATACAAATTTCCAGTTGTTCTCTTCTTGGCTATGTAATAGTATTTCCTTCTTTACTTTTTACCTAGCAACCTATTTTTGTGAATATTAACTTATTGTCTTCATTGCATAGTTGGCTGATAGATGTTAGATTATATCTAAGTCTTTCAGTGTGTAGAACATCTATTTCAGCTTTTCTCTTCTAATGTTTATTGACCCTTGACCATTGATGTTGAGTGAATCATCATTACCAAGCTTGACTCTTCCTTCTCTTGACTTGTTTAGCATTGAAAATTTACTCTTGTCTCCTATTATGTGTGAAGTGTATCCATTGTCAAGGATCCACTATTTATCTTTATAGTCAGCTTTGAGTGCAATTTTAGCTATATTAGCCACCTCCCTTTTAGCTTTATCTTTCTTCTTTTGAACTGGCTGGAAGATAGCTTTCTCCTTTTTCTTAGCTTTGACTGCACCACTTTTTTTCATTGTGCCATTAAGTGCCTTCTCTTGCTCAGGGAGAAGTGTCATGCATCTCTTGGCATTATGGCCATCTTGCTTGCACTTTTCACACTATTCTAAGTCTACCAATACAAGAAACTTGTTCTTTGAAACCACTGGTTTGGGCTTCCATCAACACTCCTTGTCAATGTGTCCTTGCTTTTTACAATATGTGCAATAACTCACGACAGGTGTTCTCCTCTAAATTTTTGTATTGTCTCCCCCCTATATGCAGCATCGTATCTTCTCAAGTTAGAGACATATACTGACCTTATGACCCCAAACTCTACAATAAAGACAATGACCTTAAAATTACCTCTTTTAGGGTCCAATCATAGCTTGTTTTCTTTTGTTCATTACTTGCTGTGTGGGCAAGGTAGCTGGTTTCTTTACTTGTGTGGCTTTCATTTTGGCCACCTTCTTCTCCTTCTTCTATTCAACTATTGCCCTTGGCTAGCTGACTTTCTTTTCTTTCTGAGATGTAATAGCTATGGGCTGCTGCTCTTTAACCACATACATCATTTTTGACCCTAGCTTTGGTTTGATAACTGTCTTCTCTTCTTCAGTTATCTTCTCCTGAGTCACAGCCTTCTCTTTCAAACTTCTATGGAAAATTCTTATTATCTTTAGGCAATGCAACCTCAGATTGCTGCACTTTCTCTTCATTCTTGTTTTCTCTAGCAGAACTTGTTTCTCCTATCATTTCAAGTTTTTGCAAGTTCTCTTCAATCCTTTTAAGTTGCAGCTGAAGTCTCAGCAATTCTTTCACCATTTCTTCAATTTTTGAAGCCCTTGAGCCAAGCTCCATTGTATGGTCTTTACATATTTTGATTTGTTCTTCAAATCTTCTCTTTAAGTCAATATCTTCAGCCTTTATCTCATCCTTTTGACTTTCAGTTTCTTCAGATTTTGCTTCAACTTGTTTTATATGAGCCTCTAACCTTTTTATGGTCCTGCGCCTTCTGATTATCTCCTTTGAAGCTGCTTCCAACTCAGCTTCAAGATCTAGTTCTTCTTCATCAACCTCCTCTTCCATTTCAGAGGCCGAACTACCACCTTGAGCTGATGCCATAAAGGCCTACTCATCTAATGATTCTTTATCTTCCTCCTTATCAGCTTCTTTTATCTGACTCACATAACTCTTGAATAAGCCTCTCTTCTTCTTTTGTGGGTTGGCAATCTTCTTGCTAGACTTTTTTGATTTGAATGATGGTCTTCTCCATTTTGAATTCAGCTCATCATCACCATCCTCATCTTTATCATCAAGTTTCACTTTGCACTGAGAAGCAAAGTATCTAGTCTGCCCATAATGATAACATCTCAAGGACAACTATCCTTTTCCCTTCTTAGACCCCTTCTTGAATTTCCTTATAAAGTAAGCCAATACTTCACCTTCACTTTCTTCCTCATCATCATCATCATCATCTTCATTGGATGATTCTTCCTCTTTTTTTATCTTCAAGTGTTTCATAGCTTTGAAAGCTACCTCTTTTGATACCTTCGATGTTAAGGAGCTTTCCATTGACTTTATCCTTATCTTATATGCAATGAGATTGCACTAGATGCCAATGACTTCTCAGATCATTTACAACAATCTAGTAACTCTGGTGGAAGAACTCCTTGACTATCTCATTTTTCTTTATCTGCATTCTTAAGTAGATTCGATATTCTCTCCTTGAAAACTTAAAGCTTGGCACTTCCCTTTATTGCTACCCAGTATGCGACCTTTACTGAGACTTTTGCAGATCTGTCTCATATCGTCCTTTAGTACATATTTGCAGTGCATAAACTTTAGAGCATACTCGATGCAAAAGAATCTGTCAATGCTGAAGAATGGATGACATTTTGAAGGGCCGTTCCATTTAGTCTCTAAACTGCCATAAGATTCTCCGCTGGGGTTGAAAGTGCGTTTATACTTTCTTTTGTTTGGAGGCCATAAAACCTCTTCAAGTACAGATTTCACCATATTTATGCCCATGGTTGTAATATTACCACTTACAACTGCTGTCCATGGATATGGTAGTTGGGTTTGGGTTAAGGATTGGAACCTTTTTGTTGTAATAGGTGTCTAGGTGTTGTTACTAACTGCTTCCATTTCTTAG
>JBAPLH010000119.1:0-19633 GCA_037897445.1 Ceriops zippeliana
GAGGAGCCTTCATAACCAGAAATGATGGGAGGAACTCACTGTATATGTTGAATTCAAACAATTAGTTATAAGTAAGAAATGAAATTCAAGATCAAGGACTTCATTATTTGTTAGATTGAAATGAAATTCACTTATAGATGCCCCAGAGGCATTTGTGGTTTCAATAATCAATATAGTAATTAGGCAAGAAGCAAAATGTTAAATTTCAAGGTTATTGCAAGAAAAATAGTCTTAGGTAATAGCAAGAGGATCCTAATTAACATGAAGGTGATTAGAATGTCTCATTATTTAGCAATTAAAACCAGTTAACATTTGTACGAAAGGCTAACCATGAAGATTAACACATTTGGCGATGATTTAGTTAGATTTCGTGTTTTCAAATCGTGTTTATACTTGTTTGATTCCGTTAATGTATTAGGTTGTTTTAGCCATATGTGTTATATTTCAAGATCAAATGTGTCAAAAAGTAGTGTGTTTGAAATACAAAGAAGGAGGCATTCATAACCAGAAATGATGGGAGGAACTCACCATATTTTTGAATTCAACAATTAGTATCAATAAATGAAAGAAATGAAATTCAAGATCAAGGACTTCATTATTTGTTAGATTGAATGAATTCACGTTATAGATGCCCCACAGGCAATTTGTTTACATAATCAATATAGTAATTAGGCAAGAAGCAAATGTTAATTTCAAGGTTATTGCATGAAAAATAGTCTTGGTAACAGCAAGAGGATCCTAATTAACATGAGGTGATTAGAATGTCTCATTATTTAGCAATTAAACCAAGAATTAACATTTGTACGAAATGCTAACCATGATGAATTACACCTTTGGCTGAGGGATTTAATTAGATTTAGTGTTTTCATCGTGTTTATACTTGTTTGGTTCTGCTAATGTATTAGGTTGTTTAGCCATATGTGTTTATATATTTCAAGACCAATGTATGAACAAGTTTGTTTGGAATCAAAAGAGGAGGATTGTTAACCAGAAATGATGGGAGGTTGTCTCTATTTTTGAAATCAATAATTAATATTAATAACAAACGAAATTCAAGTTGAAGGTCTCCATTGTTTGTTGAATTAAAGGAATTGACGATATAGATCGCCCATAGGTATTTTTTACATTACCAATAAAGTCATTTGAAAAGAAGAAAAAATTAATTTCAAGGTTATTGCCTGAAAAATAGTCTTGGTAACAACAAGAGGAGCCTAATTAACATGAGTTGATTAGAATGTCTCATTATTTGTGAATTAAACCAGTTAACATTTGTACTAAATGCAAACCATGATGAATGACACCTTTGGCTAATGGATTTAATTAGATTTAGAGTTTTCATCGTGTTTATACTTCTTTGCTTCCATTAATTTATTAGGTTGTTTAGCCACATGTGTTATATTTCAAGATCAATGTGTCAAAAAGTGTGTTTGAAATCGAAATAGGAGCCTTCATAACCAGAAATAATGGGAGGAACTCACTATTTTTGAATTCAACAATTAATATCAATAAGAAATGAAATTCAAGATCAAGGACTTCATTATTTGTTAGATTGAATGAATTCATGTTATAGATGCCCCAGAGGCATTTGTTTCATAATCAATATAGTAATTAGGCAAGAAGCAAAAGTTAATTTCAAGGTTATTGCATGAAATATAGTCTTGGTAACAGCAAGAGGATCCTAATTAACATGAGGTGATTAGAATGTCTCATTATTTAGCAATTAAACCAGTTAACATTTGTACGAATTGCTAACCATGATCAATTACACATTTGGCTGAGGATTTAATTAGATTTAGTGTTTTCATCGTGTTTATACTTGTTTGGTTCCACTAATGTATTAGGTTGTTTAGACATATGTGTTATATTTCAAGACCAATGTATGAACAAGTGTGTTTTGAATCAAAAGAGGAGCATTGTTAACCATAAATGATGGGAGGTTGTCTCTATTTTTGAAATCAATAATTAATATCAATAAGAAACGAAATTCAAGTTGAAGGTCTTCATTGTTTTTTAAATTCAAGGAATTAACGATATAGATCGCCCATAGGTATTTTTTACATTACCAATAAAGTCATTTGAAAAGAAGAAAAATTTAATTTCAAGGTTATTGCGTGAAAAATAGTCTTGGTAACAACAAGAGGAGCCTAATTAACATGATGAGTGATTAGAATGTCTCATTATTTGTGAATTAAAACCAGTTAACATTTGTACTAAATGCAAACCATCATAAATAACCCCTTTGGCTGATGGATTGTAATTAGATTTAGAGTTTTCATCGTGTTTATACTTCTTTGATTCCATTAATATATTAGGTTGTTTAGCCACATGTATTATATTTCAAGATCAATGTGTCAAAAAGTGTGTTTTTGAAATCCAAAGAGGAGCCTTCATAACCAGAAATGATGGGAGGAACTCTGTATTTTTTGAATTCAACAATTAATATAAGTAAAGAAATGAAATTCAAGATCAAGGACTTCATTATTTGTTAGATTGAATGAATTTCACGTTATAGATGCCCCCAGAGGCATTTGTTTCATAATCAATATAGTAATTAGGCAAGAAGCAAAAAGTTAATTTCAAGGTTATTGCATGAAAAATAGTCTTGGTAACAGCAAGAGGATCCTAATTAACATGAGGTGATTAGAATGTCTCATTATTTAGCAATTAAACCAGTTAACATTTGTACGAAAAGCTAACCATGATGAATTACACTTTTGGCTGATGATTTAGTTAGATTTAGTGTTTTCATCGTGTTTATACTTGTTTGTTTCCGCTAATGTATTCGGTTGTTTAGCCATATGTGTTATATTTCAAGATCAATGTGTCAAAAAGTGTGTTTGAAATCCAAAGAGGAGCCTTCATAACCAGAAATGATGGGAGGAACTCACTATTTTTGAATTCAACAATTAGTATCAATAAGAAATGAAATTCAAGATCAAGGACTTCATTATTTGTTAGATTGAATGAATTCACGTTATAGATGCCCCACAGGCATTTGTTTAATAATCAATATAGTAATTAGGCAAGAAGCAAAAGTTAATTTCAAGGTTATTGCATGAAAAATAGTCTTGGTAACAGCAAGAGGATCCTAAATTAACATGAGGTGATTAGAATGTCTCATTATTTAGCAATTAAACCAGTTAACATTTGTACGAAATGCTAACCATGATGAATTACACCTTTGGCTGAGGATTTAATTACATTTAGTGTTTTCATCGTGTTTATACTTGTTTGGTTCTGCTAATGTATTAGGTTGTTTAGCCATATGTGTTATATTTCAAGACCAATGTATGAACAAGTGTGTTTGGAATCAAAAGAGGAGCATTGTTAACCAGAAATGATGGGAGGTTGTCTCTATTTTTTTGAAATCAACAATTAATATCAATGAGAAATGAAATTCAATTTGAAGGTCTCCATTGTTTGTTAAATTGAAGGAATTGACGATATAGATGGCCCATAGGTATTTTTTACATTATCAATAAAGTCATTTGAAAAGAAGAAAAAATTAATTTCAATGTTATTGCGTGAAAAATAGTCTTGGTAACAACAAGAGGAGCCTAATTAACATGAGGTGATTAGAATGTCTCATTATTTGTGAATTTAAACCAGTTAACATTTGTACTAAATGCAAACCATGATAAATGACCCCTTTGGCTGATGGATTTAATTAGATTTAGAGTTTTCATCGTGTTTTATACTTCTTTGATTCCATTAATATATTAGGTTGTTTAGCCACATGTGTTATATTTCAAGATCAATGTGTCAAAAAAAGTGTGTTTGAAATCCAAAGAGGAGCCTTCATAACCAGAAAAAATGATGGGAGGAACTCTCTATTTTTGAATTCAACAATTAATATCAATAAGAAATGAAATTCAAGATCAAGGACTTCATTTATTTGTTAGATTGAATGAATTCACGTTATAGATGCCCCACAGGCATTTTGTTTAATAATCAATATAGTAATTAGGCAAGAAGCAAAAGTTAATTTCAAGGTTATTGCATGAAAAATAGTCTTTGGTAACAGCAAGAGGATCCTAATTAACATGAGGTGATTAGAATGTCTCATTATTTAGCAATTTAAACCAGTTAACATTTGTACGAAATGCTAACCATGATGAATTACACCTTTGGCTGAGGATTTAATTAGATTTAGTGTTTTCATCGTGTTTATACTTGTTTGGTTCTGCTAATGTATTAGGTTGTTTAGCCATATGTGTTATATTTCAAGACCAATGTATGAACAAGTGTGTTTGGAATGAAAAGAGGAGCATTGTTAACCAGAAATGATGGGAGGTTGTCTCTATTTTTGAAATCAACAATTAATATCAATAAGAAATGAAATTCAAATTTGAAGGTCTCCATTGTTTTGTTAAATTGAAGGAATTGACGATATAGATGGCCCATAGGTATTTTTTACATTATCAATAAAGTCATTTGAAAAGAAGAAAAAATTTAATTTCAATGTTATTGCGTGAAAAATAGTCTTGGTAACACAACAAAGAGGAGCCTAATTAACATGAGGTGATTAGAATGTCTCATTATTTGTGAATTAAACCAGTAACATTTGTACTAAATGCAAACCATGATGAATGACACCTTTGGCTGATGGATTTAATTAGATTTAGAGTTTTCATCGTGTTTATACTTCTTTGATTCCATTAATATATTAGGTTGTTTAGCCACATGTGTTATATTTCAAGATCAATGTGTCAAAAAGTGTGTTTTGAAATCCAAAGAGGAGCCTTCATAACAGAAAAATGATGGGAGGAACTCTCTATTTTTGAATTCAACAATTAATAGCAATAAGAAATGAAATTCAAGATCAAAGACTTCATTATTTGTTAGATTGAATGAATTCACGTTATAGCTGCCCCACAGGCATTTGTTTCATAATCAATATAGTAATTAGGCAAGAAGCAAAAGTTAATTTCAAGGTTATTGCATGAAAAATAGTCTTGGTAAACAGCAAGAGGATCCTAATTAACATGAGGTGATTAGAATGTCTCATTATTTAGCAATTAAACCAATTAACATTTGTACGAAATGCTAACCATGATGAATTACACCTTTGGCTGAGGATTTAATTAGATTTAGTGTTTTCATCGTGGTTTATACTTGTTTGGTTCTGCTAATGTATTAGGTTGTTTAGCCATATGTGTTATATTTCAAGACCAATGTATGAACAAGTGTGTTTGGAATCAAAAGAGGAGGATTGTTAACCAGAAATGATGGGAGGTTGTCTCTATTTTTGAAATCAATAATTAATATTAATAACAAATGAAATTCAAGTTGAAGGTCTCCATTGTTTGTTGAATTAAAGGAATTGACGATATAGATCGCCCATAGGTATTTTTTACATTACCAATAAAGTCATTTGAAAAGAAGAAAAAATTAATTTCAAGGTTATTGCGTGAAAAATAGTCTTGGTAACAACAAGAGGAGCCTAATTAACATGAGTTGATTAGAATGTCTCATTATTTGTGAATTAAACCAGTTAACATTTGTACTAAATGCAAACCATGATGAATGACACCTTTGGCTGATGGATTTAATTAGATTTAGAGTTTTCATCGTGTTTATACTTCTTTGCTTCCATTAATTTATTAGGTTGTTTAGCCACATGTGTTATATTTCAAGATCAATGTGTCAAAAAGTGTGTTTGAAATCGAAAGAGGAGCCTTCATAACCAGAAATGATGGGAGGAACTCACTATTTTTGAATTCAACAATTAATATCAATAAGAAATGAAATTCAAGATCAAGGACTTCATTATTTGTTAGATTGAATGAATTCATGTTATAGAGGGCCCAGAGGCATTTGTTTCATAATCAATATAGTAATTAGGCAAGAAGCAAAAGTTAATTTCAAGGTTATTGCATGAAATATAGTCTTGGTAACAGCAAGAGGATCCTAATTAACATGAGGTGATTAGAATGTCTCATTATTTAGCAATTAAACCAGTTAACATTTGTACGAATTGCTAACCATGATCAATTACACATTTGGCTGAGGATTTAATTAGATTTAGTGTTTTCATCGTGTTTATACTTGTTTGGTTCTGCTAATGTATTAGGTTGTTTAGCCATATGTGTTATATTTCAAGACCAATGTATGAACAAGTGTGTTTTGAATCAAAAGAGGAGCATTGTTAACCAGAAATGATGGGAGGTTGTCTCTATTTTTGAAATCAATAATTAATATCAATAAGAAACGAAATTCAAGTTGAAGGTCTTCATTGTTTTTTAAATTCAAGGAATTAACGATATAGATCGCCCATAGGTATTTTTTACATTACCAATAAAGTCATTTGAAAAGAAGAAAAATTTAATTTCAAGGTTATTGCGTGAAAAATAGTCTTGGTAACAACAAGAGGAGCCTAATTAACATGAAGTGATTAGAATGTCTCATTATTTGTGAATTAAACGAGTTAACATTTGTACTAAATGCAAACCATCATAAATAACCCCTTTGGCTGATGGATGTAATTAGATTTAGAGTTTTCATCGCGTTTATACTTCTTTGATTCCATTAATATATTAGGTTGTTTAGCCACATGTATTATATTTCAAGATCAATGTGTCAAAAAGTGTTTTTGAAATCCAAAGAGGAGCCTTCATAACCAGAAATGATGGGAGGAACTCTGTATTTTTGAATTCAACAATTAATATAAGTAAGAAATGAAATTCAAGATCAAGGACTTCATTATTTGTTAGATTGAATGAATTCACGTTATAGATGCCCCAGAGGCATTTGTTTCATAATCAATATAGTAATTAGGCAAAGAAGCAAAAGTTTAATTTCAAGGTTATTGCATGAAAAATAGTCTTGGTAATAGCAAGAGGATCCTAATTAACATGAGGTGATTAGAATGTCTCATTATTTAGCAATTAAACCAGTTTAACATTTGTACGAAATGCTAACCATGATGAATTACACCTTTGGCTGATGATTTAATTAGATTAGATTTAGTGTTTTCATCGTGTTTATACTTGTTTGTTTCCGCTTAATGTATTAGGTTGTTTAGCCATATGTGTTATATTTCAAGATCAATGTGTCAAAAAGTGTGTTTTGAAATCCAAAAGAGGAGCCTTCATTCATAACCAGAAATGATGGGAGGAACTCACTATTTTTGAATTCAACAACAATTATATCAATAAGAAATGAAATTCAAGATCAAGGACTTCATTATTTGTTAGATTGAATGAATTCACGTTATAGATGCCCCACAGGCATTTGTTTAATAATCAATATAGTAATTAGGCAAGAAGCAAAAGTTAATTTCAAGGTTATTGCATGAAAAATAGTCTTGGTAACAGCAAGAGGATCCTAATTAACATGAGGTGATTAGAATGTCTCATTATTTAGCAATTAAACCAGTTAACATTTGTACGAAATGCTAACCATGATGAATTACACCTTTGGCTGAGGATTTAATTAGATTTAGTGTTTTCATCGTGTTTATACTTGTTTGGTTCTGCTAATGTATTAGGTTGTTTAGCCATATGTGTTATATTTCAAGACCAATGTATGAACAAGTGTGTTTTGAATCAAAAGAGGAGCATTGTTAACCAGAAATGATGGGAGGTTGTCTCTATTTTTGAAATCAATAATTAATATCAATAAGAAACGAAATTCAAGTTGAATGTCTTCATTGTTTTTTAAATTCAAGGAATTAACGATATAGATCGCCCATAGGTATTTTTTACATTACCAATAAAGTCATTTGAAAAGAAGAAAAATTTAATTTCAAGGTTATTGCGTGAAAAATAGTCTTGGTAACAACAAGAGGAGCCTAATTAACATGAAGTGATTAGAATGTCTCATTATTTGTGAATTAAACGAGTTAACATTTGTACTAAATGCAAACCATCATAAATAACCCCTTTGGCTGATGGATGTAATTAGATTTAGAGTTTTCATCGCGTTTATACTTCTTTGATTCCATTAATATATTAGGTTGTTTAGCCACATGTATTATATTTCAAGATCAATGTGTCAAAAAGTGTGTTTGAAATCGAAAGAGGAGCCTTCATAACCAGAAATGATGGGAGGAACTCACTATTTTTGAATTCAACAATTAATATCAATAAGAAATGAAATTCAAGATCAAGGACTTCATTATTTGTTAGATTGAATGAATTCATGTTATAGATGCCCCAGAGGCATTTGTTTCATAATCAATATAGTAATTAGGCAAGAAGCAAAAGTTAATTTCAAGGTTATTGCATGAAATATAGTCTTGGTAACAGCAAGAGGATCCTAATTAACATGAGGTGATTAGAATGTCTCATTATTTAGCAATTAAACCAGTTAACATTTGTACGAAATGCTAACCATGATCAATTACACACTTTTTGGCTGAGGATTTAATTAGATTTAGTGTTTTCATCGTGTTTATACTTGTTTGGTTCCTGCTAATGTATTAGGTTGTTTAGCCATATGTGTTATATTTCAAGACCAATGTATGAACAAGTGTGTGTTTTGAATCAAAAGAGGAGCATTGTTAACCAGAAATGATGGGAGGTTGTCTCTATTTTTGAAATCAATAATTAATATCAATAAGAAACGAAATTCAAGTTTGAAGGTCTCCATTGTTTGTTAAATTGAAGGAATTAACGATATAGATCGCCCATAGGTATTTTTTACATTACCAATAAAGTCATTTGAAAAGAAGAAAAATTTAATTTCAAGGTTATTGCGTGAAAAATAGTCTTGGTAACAACAAGAGGAGCCTAATTAACATGAAGTGATTAGAATGTCTCATTATTTGTGAATTTAAACCAGTTAACATTTGTACTAAATGCAAACCATGATAAATGACCCCTTTGGCTGATGGATGTAATTAGATTTAGAGTTTTCATCGCGTTTATACTTCTTTGATTCCATTAATATATTAGGTTGTTTAGCCACATGTATTATATTTCAAGATCAATGTGTCAAAAAGTGTTTTTGAAATCCAAAGAGGAGCCTTCATAACCAGAAATGATGGGAGGAACTCTGTATTTTTGAATTCAACAATTAATATAAGTAAGAAATGAAATTCAAGATCAAGGACTTCATTATTTGTTAGATTGAATGAATTCACGTTATAGATGCCCCAGAGGCATTTGTTTCATAATCAATATAGTAATTAGGCAAGAAGCAAAAGTTAATTTCAAGGTTATTGCATGAAAAATAGTCTTGGTAATAGCAAGAGGATCCTAATTAACATGAGGTGATTAGAATGTCTCATTATTTAGCAATTAAACCAGTTAACATTTGTACGAAAAGCTAACCATGATGAATTACACTTTTGGCTGATGATTTAGTTAGATTTAGTGTTTTCATCGTGTTTATACTTGTTTGTTTCCGCTAATGTATTCGGTTGTTTAGCCATATGTGTTATATTTCAAGATCAATGTGTCAAAAAGTGTGTTTGAAATCCAAAGAGGAGCCTTCATAACCAGAAATGATGGGAGGAACTCACTATTTTTGAATTCAACAATTAGTATCAATAAGAAATGAAATTCAAGATCAAGGACTTCATTATTTGTTAGATTGAATGAATTCACGTTATAGATGCCCCACAGGCATTTGTTTAATAATCAATATAGTAATTAGGCAAGAAGCAAATGTTAATTTCAAGGTTATTGCATGAAAAATAGTCTTGGTAACAGCAAGAGGATCCTAATTAACATGAGGTGATTAGAATGTCTCATTATTTAGCAATTAAACTAGTTAACATTTGTACGAAATGCTAACCATGATGAATTACACCTTTGGCTGAGGATTTAATTACATTTAGTGTTTTCATCGTGTTTATACTTGTTTAGTTCTGCTAATGTATTAGGTTGTTTAGCCATATGTGTTATATTTCAAGACCAATGTATGAACAAGTGTGTTTGGAATCAAAAGAGGAGCATTGTTAACCAGAAATGATGGGAGGTTGTCTCTATTTTTGAAATCAACAATTAATATCAATGAGAAATGAAATTCAATTTGAAGGTCTCCATTGTTTGTTAAATTGAAGGAATTGACGATATAGATGGCCCAAAGGTATTTTTTACATTATCAATAAAGTCATTTGAAAAGAAGAAAAAATTAATTTCAATGTTATTGCGTGAAAAATAATCTTGGTAACAACAAGAGGACCCTAATTAACATGAGGTGATTAGAATGTCTCATTATTTGTGAATTAAACCAGTTAACATTTGTACTAAATGCAAACCATCATAAATGACCCCTTTGGCTGATGGATTTAATTAGATTTAGAGTTTTCATCGTGTTTATACTTCTTTGATTCCATTAATATATTAGGTTGTTTAGCCACATGTGTTATATTTCAAGATCAATGTGTCAAAAAGTGTGTTTGAAATCCAAAGAGGAGCCTTCATAACCAGAAATGATGGGAGGAACTCTCTATTTTTGAATTCAACAATTAATATAAATAAGAAATGAAATTCAAGATCAAGGACTTCATTATTTGTTAGATTGAATGAATTCACGTTATAGATGCCCCACAGGCATTTGTTTAATAATCAATATAGTAATTAGGCAAGAAGCAAAAGTTAATTTCAAGGTTATTGCATGAAAAATAGTCTTGGTAACAGCAAGAGGATCCTAATTAACATGAGGTGATTAGAATGTCTCATTATTTAGCAATTAAACCAGTTAACATTTGTACGAAATGCTAACCATGATGAATTACACCTTTGGCTGAGGATTTAATTACATTTAGTGTTTTCATCGTGTTTATACTTGTTTGGTTCTGCTAATGTATTAGGTTGTTTAGCCATATGTGTTATATTTCAAGACCAATGTATGAACAAGTGTGTTTGGAATGAAAAGAGGAGCATTGTTAACCAGAAATGATGGGAGGTTGTCTCTATTTTTGAAATCAACAATTAATATCAATGAGAAATGAAATTCAATTTGAAGGTCTCCATTGTTTGTTAAATTGAAGGAATTGACGATATAGATGGCCCATAGGTATTTTTTACATTATCAATAAAGTCATTTGAAAAGAAGAAAAAATTAATTTCAATGTTATTGCGTGAAAAATAATCTTGGTAACAACAAGAGGACCCTAATTAACATGAGGTGATTAGAATGTCTCATTATTTGTGAATTAAACCAGTTAACATTTGTACTAAATGCAAACCATCATAAATGACTCCTTTGGCTGATGGATTTAATTAGATTTAGAGTTTTCATCGTGTTTATACTTCTTTGATTCCATTAATATATTAGGTTGTTTAGCCACATGTGTTATATTTCAAGATCAATGTGTCAAAAAAGTGTGTTTGAAATCCAAAGAGGAGCCTTCATAACCAGAAATGATGGGAGGAAACTCTCTATTTTTTGAATTCAACAATTAATATCAATAAGAAATGAAATTCAAGATCAAGGACTTCATTATTTGTTAGATTGAATGAATTCACGTTATAGCTGCCCCACAGGCATTTGTTTCATAATCAATATAGTAATTAGGCAAGAAGCAAAAGTTAATTTCAAGGTTATTGCATGAAAAATAGTCTTGGTAACAGCAAGAGGATCCTAATTAACATGAGGTGATTAGAATGTCTCATTATTTAGCAATTAAACCAATTAACATTTGTACGAAATGCTAACCATGATGAATTACACCTTTGGCTGAGGATTTAATTAGATTTAGTGTTTTCATCGTGTTTATACTTGTTTGGTTCTGCTAATGTATTAGGTTGTTTAGCCATATGTGTTATATTTCAAGACCAATGTATGAACAAGTGTGTTTGGAATCAAAAGAGGAGGATTGTTAACCAGAAATGATGGGAGGTTGTCTCTATTTTTGAAATCAATAATTAATATTAATAACAAACGAAATTCAAGTTGAAGGTCTCCATTGTTTGTTTGAATTAAAGGAATTGACGATATAGATCGCCCATAGGTATATTTTTTACATTACCAATAAAGTCATTTGAAAAGAAGAAAAAATTAATTTCAAGGTTATTGCGTGAAAAATAGTCTTGGTAACAACAAGAGGAGCCTAATTAACATGAGTTAATTAGAATGTCTCATTATTTGTGAATTAAACCAGTTAACATTTGTACTAAATGCAAACCATGATGAATGACACCTTTGGCTGATGGATTTAATTAGATTTAGAGTTTTCATCGTGTTTATACTTCTTTGCTTCCATTAATTTATTAGGTTGTTTAGCCACATGTGTTATATTTCAAGATCAATGCGTCAAAAAGTGTGTTTGAAATCCAAAGAAGAGTCTTCCTAACCAGAAATGATGGGAGGAACTCACTATTTTTGAATTCAACAATTAGTATCAATAAGAAATGAAATTCAAGATCAAGGACTTCATTATTTGTTAGATTGAATGAATTCACGTTATAGATGCCCCACAGGCATTTGTTTAATAATCAATATAGTAATTAGGCAAGAAGCAAAAGTTAATTTCAAGGTTATTGCATGAAAAATAGTCTTGGTAACAGCAAGAGGATCCTAATTAACATGAGGTGATTAGAATGTCTCATTATTTAGCAATTAAACCAGTTAACATTTGTACGAAATGCTAACCATGATGAATTACACCTTTGGCTGAGGATTTAATTAGATTTAGTGTTTTCATCGTGTTTATACTTGTTTGGTTCTGCTAATGTATTAGGTTGTTTAGCCATATGTGTTATATTTCAAGACCAATGTATGAACAAGTGTGTTTGGAATGAAAAGAGGAGCATTGTGAACCAGAAATGGTGGGAGGTTGTCTCTATTTGTGAAATCAACAATTAATATCAATGAGAAATGAAATTCAATTTGAAGGTCTCCATTGTTTGTTAAATTGAAGGAATTGACGATATAGATGGCCCAAAGGTATTTTTTACATTATCAATAAAGTCATTTGAAAAGAAGAAAAAATTAATTTCAATGTTATTGCGTGAAAAATAATCTTGGTAACAACAAGAGGACCCTAATTAACATGAGGTGATTAGAATGTCTCATTATTTGTCAATTAAACCAGTTAACATTTGTACTAAATGCAAACCATCATAAATGACTCCTTTGGCTGATGGATTTAATTAGATTTAGTGTTTTCATCGTGTTTATACTTCTTTGATTCCATTAATATATTAGGTTGTTTAGCCACATGTGTTATATTTCAAGATCAATGTGTCAAAAAGTGTGTTTGAAATCCAAAGAGGAGCCTTCATAACCAGAAATGATGGGAGGAACTCACTATTTTTGAATTCAACAATTAGTATCAATAAGAAATGAAATTCAAGATCAAGGACTTCATTATTTGTTAGATTGAATGAATTCACGTTATAGATGCCCCACAGGCATTTGTTTAATAATCAATATAGTAATTAGGCAAGAAGCAAAAGTTAATTTCAAGGTTATTGCATGAAAAATAGTCTTGGTAACAGCAAGAGGATCCTAATTAACATGAGGTGATTAGAATGTCTCATTATTTAGCAATTAAACCAGTTAACATTTGTACGAAATGCTAACCATGATGAATTACACCTTTGGCTGAGGATTTAATTAGATTTAGTGTTTTCATCGTGTTTATACTTGTTTGGTTCTGCTAATGTATTAGGTTGTTTAGCCATATGTGTTATATTTCAAGATCAAATGTATGAACAAGTGTGTTTGGAATCAAAAGAGGAGCATTGTTAACCAGAAATGATGGGAGGTTGTCTCTATTTTTGAAATCAACAATTAATATCAATAAGAAATGAAATTCAAGTTGAAGGTCTCCATTGTTTGTTAAATTGAAGGAATTGACGATATAGATGGCCCATAGGTATATTTTTTACATTATCAATAAAGTCATTTGAAAAGAAGAAAAAATTAATTTCAAGGTTATTGCGTGAAAAATAGTCTTGGTAACAACAAGAGGAGCCTAATTAACATGAGGTGATTAGAATGTCTCATTATTTGTGAATTAAACCAGTTAACATTTGTACTAAATGCAAACCATGATGAATGACACCTTTGGCTGATGGATTTAATTAGATTTAGAGTTTTCATCGTGTTTATACTTCTTTGATTCCATTAATATATTAGGTTGTTTAGCCACATGTGTTATATTTCAAGATCAATGTGTCAAAAAGTGTGTTTGAAATCCAAAGAGGAGCCTTCATAACCAGAAATGATGGGAGGAACTCTCTATTCTTAAAATCAACAATTAATATAAATAAGAAATGAAATTCAAGATCAAAGACTTCATTATTTGTTAAATTGAATGAATTCACGTTATAAATGCCCCACAGGCATTTGTTTCATAATCAATATAGTAATTAGGCAAGAAGCAAAAGTTAATTTCAAGGTTATTGCATGAAAAATAGTCTTGGTAACAGCAAGAGGATCCTAATTAACATGAGGTGATTAGAATGTCTCATTATTTAGCAATTAAACCAGTTAACATTTGTACGAAATGCTAACCATGATGAATTACACCTTTGGCTGAGGATTTAATTAGATTTAGTGTTTTCATCGTGTTTATACTTGTTTGGTTCTGCTAATGTATTAGGTTGTTTAGCCATATGTGTTATATTTCAAGATCAATGTATGAACAAGTGTGTTTGGAATAAAAAAGAAGCATTGTTAACCAGAAATGATGGGAGGTTGTCTCTATTTTTGAAATCAACAATTAATATCAATAAGAAATGAAATTCAATTGAAGGTCTCCATTGTTTGTTAAATTGAAGGGAATTGACGATATAGATGGCCCATAGGTATTTTTTACATTATCAATAAAGTCATTTGAAAAGAAGAAAAAATTAATTTCAATGTTATTGCGTGAAAAATAGTCTTGGTAACAACAAGAGGAGCCTAATTAACATGAGGTGATTAGAATGTCTCATTATTTGTGAATTAAACCAGTTAACATTTGTACTAAATGCAAACCATGATAAATGACCCCTTTGGCTGATGGATTTAATTAGATTTAGAGTTTTCATCGTGTTTATACTTCTTTGATTCCATTAATATATTAGGTTGTTTAGCCACATGTGTTATATTTCAAGATCAATGTGTCAAAAAGTGTTTTTGAAATCCAAAGAGGAGCCTTCATAACCAGAAATGATGGGAGGAACTCTCTATTTTTGAATTCAACAATTAATATAAATAAGAAATGAAATTCAAGATCAAGGACTTCATTATTTGTTAGATTGAATGAATTCACGTTATAGATGCCCCACAGGCATTTGTTTCATAATCAATATAGTAATTAGGCAAGAAGCAAAAGTTAATTTCAAGGTTATTGCATGAAAAATAGTCTTGGTAACAGCAAGAGGATCCTAATTAACATGAGGTGATTAGAATGTCTCATTATTTAGCAATTAAACCAGTTAACATTTGTACGAAATGCTAACCATGATGAATTACACCTTTGGCTGAGGATTTAATTAGATTTAGTGTTTTCATCGTGTTTATACTTGTTTGGTGGTTCTGCTAATGTATTAGGTTGTTTAGCCATATGTGTTATATTTCAAGATCAATGTATGAACAAGTGTGTTTGGAATCAAAAAAGAGGAGCATTGTTAACCAGAAATGATGGGAGGTTGTCTCTATATTTTTGAAATCAACAATTAATATCAATAAGAAATGAAATTCAAGTTGAAGGTCTCCATTTGTTTGTTAAATTGAAGGAATTGACGATATAGATGGCCCCATAGGTATTTTTTACATTATCAATAAAGTCATTTGAAAAGAAGAAAAAATTAATTTCAATGTTATTGCGTGAAAAAAATAGTCTTGGTAACAACAAAGAGGGACCCTAATTAACATGAGTTGATTAGAATGTCTCATTATTTGTGAATTAAACCAGTTAACATTTGTACTAAATGCAAACCATGATGAATGACACCTTTGGCTGATGGATTTAATTAGATTTAGAGTTTTCATCGTGTTTATACTTCTTTGATTCCATTAATATATTAGGTTGTTTAGCCACATGTGTTATATTTCAAGATCAATGTGTCAAAAAGTGTGTTTGAAAATCCAAAGAGGAGCCTTCATAACCAGAAATGATGGGGAGGAACTCTCTATTTTTGAATTCAACAATTAATATCAATAAGAAATGAAATTCAAGATCAAGGACTTCATTATTTGTTAGATTGAATGAATTCACGTTATAGATGCCCCACAGGCATTTGTTTCATAATCAATATAGTAATTAGGCAAGAAGCAAAAGTTAATTTCAAGGTTATTGCATGAAAAATAGTCTTGGTAACAGCAAGAGGATCCTAATTAACATGAGGTGATTAGAATGTCATCATTATTTAGCAATTTAAACCAGTTAACATTTGTACGAAATGCTAACCATGATGAATTACACCTTTGGCTGAGGATTTAATTACATTTAGTGTTTTCATCGTGTTTATACTTGTTTGGTTCTGCTAATGTATTAGGTTGTTTAGCCATATGTGTTATATTTCAAGACCAATGTATGAACAAGTGTGTTTGGAATAAAAAAGAAGCATTGTTAACCAGAAATGATGGGAGGTTGTCTCTATTTTTGAAATCAACAATTAATATCAATGAGAAATGAAATTCAATTTGAAGGTCTCCATTGTTTGTTAAATTGAAGGAATTGACGATATAGATGGCCCATAGGTATTTTTTACATTATCAATAAAGTCATTTGAAAAGAAGAAAAAATTAATTTCAATGTTATTGCGTGAAAAATAATCTTGGTAACAACAAGAGGACCCTAATTAACATGAGGTGATTAGAATGTCTCATTATTTGTGAATTAAACCAGTTAACATTTGTACTAAATGCAAACCATCATAAATGACTCCTTTGGCTGATGGATTTAATTAGATTTAGTGTTTTCATCGTGTTTATACTTCTTTGATTCCATTAATATATTAGGTTGTTTAGCCACATGTGTTATATTTCAAGATCAATGTGTCAAAAAAGTGTTTTTGAAATCCAAAGAGGAGCCTTCATAACCAGAAATGATGGGAGGAACTCTCTATTTTTTGAATTCAACAATTAATATATAAATAAGAAATGAAATTCAAGATCAAGGACTTCATTATTTGTTAGATTGAATGAATTCACGTTATAGATGCCCCAGAGGCATTTGTTTCATAATCAATATAGTAATTAGGCAAGAAGCAAAAGTTAATTTCAAGGTTATTGCATGAAAAATAGTCTTGGTAACAGCAAGAGGATCCTAATTAACATGAGGTGATTAGAATGTCTCATTATTTAGCAATTAAACCCATTTAACATTTGTACGAAATGCTAACCATGATGAATTACACCTTTGGCTGAGGATTTAATTAGATTTAGTGTTTTCATCGTGTTTATACTTGTTTGGTTCTGCTAATGTATTAGGTTGTTTAGCCATATGTGTTATATTTCAAGACCAATGTATGAACAAGTGTGTTTGGAATCAAAAGAGGAGCATTGTTAACCAGAAATGATGGGAGGTTGTCTCTATTTTTGAAATCAACAATTAATATCAATAAGAAATGAAATTCAAGTTGAAGGTCTCCATTGTTTGTTGAATTGAAGGAATTGACGATATAGATGGCCCATAGGTATTTTTTACATTATCAATAAAGTCATTTGAAAAGAAGAAAAAATTAATTTCAATGTTTATTGCGTGAAAAATAGTCTTGGTAACAACAAGAGGAGCCTAATTAACATGAGGTGATTAGAATGTATCATTATTTGTGAATTAAACCAGTTAACATTTGTACTAAATGCAAACCATGATGAATGACACCTTTGGCTGATGGATTTAATTAGATTTAGAGTTTTTCATCGTGTTTTTATACTTCTTTGATTCCATTAATATATTAGGTTGTTTAGCCACATGTGTTATATTTCAAGATCAATGTGTCAAAAAGTGTGTTTGAAATCCAAAGAGGAGCCTTCATAACCAGAAATGATGGGAGGAACTCTCTATTTTTGAATTCAACAATTAATATCAATAAGAAATGAAATTCAAGATCAAGGACTTCATTATTTGTTTAGATTGAATGAATTCACGTTATAGATGCCCCAGAGGCATTTGTTTCATAATCAATATAGTAATTAGGCAAGAAGCAAAAAGTTAATTTCAAGGTTATTGCATGAAAAAATAGTCTTGGTAACAGCAAGAGGATCCTAATTAACATGAGGTGATTAGAATGTCTCATTATTTAGCAATTAAACCAGTTAACATTTGTACGAAATGCTAACCATGATGAATTACACCTTTGGCTGAGGATTTAATTAGATTTAGTGTTTTCATCGTGTTTATATATACTTGTTTGGTTCCGCTAATGTATTAGGTTGTTTAGCCATATGTGTTATATTTCAAGATCAATGTATGAACAAGTGTGTTTGGAATCAAAAGAGGAGCATTGTTAACCAGAAATGATGGGAGGTTGTCTCTATTTTTGAAATCAACAATTAATATCAATAAGAAATGAAATTCAATTTGAAGGTCTCCATTGTTTTGTTAAATTGAAGGAATTGACGATATAGATGGCCCATAGGTATTTTTTTACATTATCAATAAAGTCATTTGAAAAGAAGAAAAAATTAATTTCAATGTTATTGCGTGAAAAATAGTCTTGGTAACAACAAGAGGAGCCTAATTAACATGAGTTGATTAGAATGTCTCATTATTTGTGAATTTAAACCAGTTAACATTTGTACTAAATGCAAACCATGATCGAAAATGACACCTTTGGCTGATGGATTTAATTAGATTTAGAGTTTTCATCGTGTTTATACTTCTTTGATTCCATTAATATATTAGGTTGTTTAGCCCACATGTGTTATATTTCAAGATCAATGTGTCAAAAAGTGTGTTTGAAATCCAAAGAGGAGCCTTCATAAACCAGAAATGATGGGAGGAACTCTCTATTTTTGAATTCAACAATTAATATAAATAAGAAATGAAATTCAAGATCAAGGACTTCATTATTTTGTTAGATTGAATGAATTCACGTTTATAGATGCCCCAGAGGCATTTGTTTTCATAATCAATATAGTAATTAGGCAAGAAGCAAAAAGTTACTTTTCAAGGTTATTGCATGAAAAATAGTCCTTGGTAACAGCAAGAGGATCCTAATTAACATGAGGTGATTAAAGAATGTCTCATTATTTAGCAATTAAAAACCAGTTAACATTTGTACGAAATGCTAACCATGATGAATTACACCTTTGGCTGAGGATTTAATTACAGATTTAGTGTTTTCATCGTGTTTTATACTTGTTTGGTTCTGCTAATGTATTAGGTTGTTTAGCCATATGTGTTATATTTTCAAGACCAATGTATGAACAAGTGTGTGTTTTTTGGAATCAAAAGAGGAGCATTGTTAACCAGAAATGGATGGGAGGTTGTCTCTATTTTTGAAATCAACAATTAATATCAATGAAGAAATGAAATTCAAGTTTGAAGGTCTCCATTGTTTGTTAAATTGAAGGAATTGACGATATAGATGGCCCATAGGTATTTTTTTACATTATCAATAAAGTCATTTGAAAAGAAGAAAAAATTAATTTTTAATGGTTATTGCGTTAAATGAAATTCAAGATCAAGGACTTTCATTATTTGTTAGATTGACATGAATTCACGTTATAATACCCCAGAGAGTGGCATGATCTATTCATAATCTAAAAAGTTGAATTAGGCAAGACAGCACAAAAG
>JBAPLH010000120.1:0-16890 GCA_037897445.1 Ceriops zippeliana
TCACGTTATAGATGCCCCACAGGCATTTGTTTACTAGAGATCTCAATATAGTAATTAGCAAGAAGCAAAATTTAATTTCAAGGTTAATGCTTGAAAAAATAGTCTTGGTAACAGCAAGAGGATCCTAATCTTAACAAGAGGTGATTAGAATGTCTCATTATTTAGCAAATAAACTAGTTAACATTTGTGTACAAATGCTAACCATGATGAATTACACCTTTGCTGAGGATTAATTTAGATTTAGTGTTTTTCATCGTGTTTATACTTTTGTTTGGTTCTGCTAATGTATTAGGTTGTTTAGCCATATGTGTTATATTCAAGACCAATGTATGAACAAGTGTGTTTGGAAATCAAAATAGGAGCATTGGTAAACCAGGGAAATGATGGGAGGTTGGTCTCTATTTTTGAAATCAATAATTAATATCAATGAGAAATGAAATTTTCAAGTTGAAGGTCTCCATTGTTTGTTTAATTGAAGGAATTGACGATATAGATGGCCACTGATGGATTTAATTAGATTTAGAGTTTTCATCGTGTTTATACTTCTTTGATTCCATTAATATATTAGGTTGTTTAGCCACATTGTGTTATATTTCAAAGATCAATGTTGTCAAAAAGTGTGTTTGAAAACCCAAAGAGGAGCCTTCATAACCAGAAATGATGGGGAGGAACTCTCTATTTTTGAATTCAACAATTAATATAAATAAGAAATGAAATTCAAGATCAAGGACTTCATTATTTGTTAGATTGAATGAATTCACGTTATAGATGCCCCAGAGGCATTTGTTTCATAATCAATATAGTAATTAGGCAAGAAGCAAAAGTTAATTTCAAGGTTATTGCATGAAAAAATAGTCTTGGTAACAGCAAGAGGATCCTAATTAACATGAGGTGATTAGAATGTCTCATTATTTAGCAATTAAACCAGTTAACATTTGTACGAAATGCTAACCATGATGAATTACACCTTTGGCTGAGGATTTAATTAGATTTAGTGTTTTCATTGTGTTTATATTTGTTTGGTTCCGCTAATGTATTAGGTTGTTTAGCCATATGTGTTATATTTCAAGATCAATGTATGAACAAGTGTGTTTGGAATCAAAAGAGGAGCATTGTTAACCAGAAATGATGGGAGGTTGTCTCTATTTTTGAAATCAACAATTAATATCAATGAGAAATGAAATTCAATTTGAAGGTCTCCATTGTTTGTTAAATTGAAGGAATTGACGATATAGATGGCCCATAGGTATTTTTTACATTATCAATAAAGTCATTTGAAAAGAAGAAAAAATTAATTTCAATGTTATTGCGTGAAAAATAGTCTTGGTAACAACAAGAGGAGCCTAATTAACATGAGGTGATTAGAATGTCTCATTATTTGTGAAATTAAACCAATTAACATTTGTACTAAATGCAAACCATGATAAATGACCCCTTTGGCTGATGGATTTAATTAGATTTAGAGTTTTCATCGTGTTTATACTTCTTTGATTCCATTAATATATTAGGTTGTTTAGCCACATGTGTTATATTTCAAGATCAATGTGTCAAAAAGTGTGTTTTGAAATCCAAAGAGGAGCCTTCATAACCAGAAATGATGGGAGGAACTCTCTATTTTTGAATTCAACAATTAATATAAATAAGAAAATGAAATTCAAGATCAAGGACTTCATTATTTGTTAGATTGAATGAATTCACGTTATAGATGCCCCACAGGCATTTGTTTCATAATCATATATAGTAATTAGGCAAGAAGCAAAAGTTAATTTCAAGGTTATTGCATGAAAAATAGTCTTGGTAACAGCAAGAGGATCCTAATTAACATGAGGTGATTAGAATGTCTCATTATTTAGCAATTAAACCAGTTAACATTTGTACGAAATGCTAACCATGATGAATTACACCTTTGGCTGAGGATTTAATTAGATTTAGTGTTTTCATCGTGTTTATACTTGTTTGGTTCTGCTAATGTATTAGGTTGTTTAGCCATATGTGTTATATTTCAAGATCAATGTATGAACAAGTGTGTTTGGAATCAAAAGAGGAGCATTGTTAACCAGAAATGATGGGAGGTTGTCTCTATTTTTTGAAATCAACAATTAATATCAATAAGAAATGAAAATCAAGTTGAAAGTCTCCATTGTTTGTTAAATTGAAGGAATTGACGATATAGCTGGCCCATTGGTAATTTTAGATTATCAATAAAGTCATTGGAAAAGAAGAAAAAATTAATTTCAATGTTATTGCGTGAAAAAAATAGTCTTGGTAACAACAAGAGGAGCCTAATTAACATGAGGTGATTAGAATGTCTCATTATTTGTGAATTAAACCAGTTAACATTTGTACTAAATGCAAACCATGATGAATGACACCTTTGGCTGATGGATTTAATTAGATTTAGAGTTTTCATCGTGTTTATACTTCTTTGATTCCATTAATATATTAGGTTGTTTTAGCCACATGTGTTATATTTCAAGATCAATGTGTCAAAAAGTGTGTTTGAAATCCAAAGAGGAGCCTTCATAACCAGAAATGATGGGAGGAAACTCTCACTATTTTTGAATTCAACAATTAATATCAATAAGAAATGAAATTCAAGATCAAGGACTTCATTATTTGTTAGATTGAATGAATTCACGTTATAGATGCCCCACAGGCATTTGTTTCATAATCAATATAGTAATTAGGCAAGAAGCAAAAGTTAATTTCAAGGTTATTGCATGAAAAATAGTCTTGGTAACAGCAAGAGGATCCTAATTAACATGAGGTGATTAGAATGTCTCATTATTTAGCAATTAAAACCAGTTAACATTTGTACGAAATGCTAACCATGATGAATTACACCTTTTGGCTGAGGATTTAATTAGATTTAGTGTTTTCATCGTGTTTATACTTGTTTGGTTCTGCTAATGTATTAGGTTGTTTAGCCGTATGTGTTATATTTCAAGATCAATGTATGAACAAGTGTGTTTGGAATAAAAAAGAGGAGCATTGTTAACCAGAAATGATGGGAGGTTGTCTCTATTTTTGAAATCAATAATTAATATCAATAAGAAATGAAATTCAAGTTGAAGGTCTCCATTGTTTGTTAAATTGAAGGAATTGACGATATAGATGGCCCATAGGTATCTTTTACATTATCAATAAAGTCATTTGAAAACAAGAAAAAATTAATTTTAATGTTATTGCGTGAAAAATTGTCTTGGTAACAACAAGAGGAGCCTAATTAACATGAGGTGATTCGAATGTATCATTATTTGTGAATTAAACCAATTAACATTTGTACTAAATGCAAACCATGATGAATGACACCTTTGGCTGATGGATTTAATTAGATTTAGAGTTTTCATCGTGTTTATACTTCTTTGATTCCATTAATATATTAGGTTGTTTAGCCACATGTGTTATATTTCAAGATCAATGTGTCAAAAAGTGTGTTTGAAATCCAAAGAGGAGCCTTCATAACCAGAAATGATGGGAGGAACTCTCTATTTTTGAATTCAACAATTAATATAAGTAAGAAATGAAATTCAAGATCAAGGACTTCATTATTTGTTAGATTGAATGAATTCACGTTATAGATGCCCCAGAGGCATTTGTTTCATAATCAATATAGTAATTAGGCAAGAAGCAAAAGTTAATTTCAAGGTTATTGCATGAAAAATAGTCTTGGTAACAGCAAGAGGATCCTAATTAACATGAGGTGATTAGAATGTCTCATTATTTAGCAATTAAACCAGTTAACATTCGTACGAAATGCTAACCATGATGAATTACACCTTTGGCTGAGGATTTAATTAGATTTAGTGTTTTCATCGTGTTTATACTTGTTTGGTTCTGCTAATGTATTAGGTTGTTTAGCCCATATGTGTTATATTTCACAAGATCAATGTATGAACAAGTGTGTTTGGAATCAAAAGAGGAGCATTGTTAACCAGAAATGATGGGAGGTTGTCTCTATTTTTGAAATCAACAATTAATATCAATAAGAAATGAAATTCAAGTTGAAGGTCTCCATTGTTTGTTAAATTGAAGGAATTGACAATATAGATGGCCCATAGGTATTTTTTACATTATCAATAAAGTCATTTGAAAAGAAGAAAAAATTAATTTCAATGTTATTGCGTGAAAAATAGTCTTGGTAACAACAAGAGGAGCCTAATTAACATGAGTTAATTAGAATGTCTCATTATTTGTGAATTAAACCAGTTAACATTTGTACTAAATGCAAACCATGATGAATGACACCGTTGGCTGATGGATTAAATTAGATTTAGAGTTTTCATCGTGTTTATACTTCTTTGCTTCCATTAATTTATTAGGTTGTTTGGCCACATGCGTTATATTTCAAGATCAATGTGTCAAAAAGTGTGTTTGAAATCCAAAGAGGAGCCTTCATAACCAAAAATGATGGGAGGAACTCCCTATTTTTGAATTCAACAATTAGTATCAATAAGAAATGAAATTCAAGATCAAGGACTTCATTATTTGTTAGATTGAATGAATTCACGTTATAGATGCCCCACAGGCATTTGTTTAATAATCAATATAGTAATTAGGCAAGAAGCAAAAGTTAATTTCAAGGTTATTGCATGAAAAATAGTCTTGGTAACAGCAAGAGGATCCTAATTAACATGAGGTGATTAGAATGTCTCATTATTTAGCAATTAAACCAGTTAACATTTGTACGAAATGCTAACCATGATGAATTACACCTTTGGCTGAGGATTTAATTACATTTAGTGTTTTCATCGTGTTTATACTTGTTTGGTTCTGCTAATGTATTAGGTTGTTTAGCCATATGTGTTATATTTCAAGACCGATGTATGAACAAGTGTGTTTGGAATGAAAAGAGGAGCATTGTTAACCAGAAATGATGGGAGGTTGTCTCTATTTTTGAAATCAATAATTAATATCAATAAGAAACGAAATTCAAGTTGAAGGTCTCCATTGTTTGTTAAATTGAAGGAATTGACGATATAGATGGCCCATAGGTATTTTTTACATTATCAATAAAGTCATTTGAAAAGAAGAAAAAATTAATTTCAATGTTATTGCGTGAAAAATAATCTTGGTAACAACAAGAGGACCCTAATTAACATGAGGTGATTAGAATGTCTCATTATTTGTGAATTAAACCAGTTAACATTTGTACTAAATGCAAACCATGATGAATGACATCGTTGGCTGATGGATTAAATTAGATTTAGAGTTTTCATCGTGTTTATACTTCTTTGCTTCCATTAATTTATTAGGTTGTTTAGCCACATGTGTTATATTTCAAGATCAATGTGTCAAAAAGTGTGTTTGAAATCCAAAGAGGAGCCTTCATAACCAAAAATGATGGGAGGAACTCCCTATTTTTGAATTCAACAATTAGTATCAATAAGAAATGAAATTCAAGATCAAGGACTTCATTATTTGTTAGATTGAATGAATTCACGTTATAGATGCCCCACAGGCATTTGTTTAATAATCAATATAGTAATTAGGCAAGAAGCAAAAGTTAATTTCAAGGTTATTGCATGAAAAATAGTCTTGGTAACAGCAAGAGGATCCTAATTAACATGAGGTGATTAGAATGTCTCATTATTTAGCAATTAAACCAGTTAACATTTGTACGAAATGCTAACCATGATGAATTACACCTTTGGCTGAGGATTTAATTACATTTAGTGTTTTCATCGTGTTTATACTTGTTTGGTTCTGCTAATGTATTAGGTTGTTTAGCCATATGTGCTATATTTCAAGACCAATGTATGAACAAGTGTGTTTGGAATCAAAAGAGGAGGATTGTTAACCAGAAATGATGGGAGGTTGTCTCTATTTTTGAAATCAATAATTAATATCAATAAGAAACGAAATTCAAGTTGAAGGTCTCCATTGTTTGTTAAATTGAAGGAATTGACAATATAGATGGCCCATAGGTATTTTTTACATTATCAATAAAGTCATTTGAAAAGAAGAAAAAATTAATTTCAATGTTATTGCGTGAAAAATAATCTTGGTAACAACAAGAGGACCCTAATTAACATGAGGTGATTAGAATGTCTCATTATTTGTCAATTAAACCAGTTAACATTTGTACTAAATGCAAACCATCATAAATGACTCCTTTGGCTGATGGATTTAATTAGATTTAGTGTTTTCATCGTGTTTATACTTCTTTGATTCCATTAATATATTAGGTTGTTTAGCCACATGTGTTATATTTCAAGATCAATGTGTCAAAAAGTGTTTTTGAAATCCAAAGAGGAGCCTTCATAACCAGAAATGATGGGAGGAACTCTCTATTTTTGAATTCAACAATTAATATAAGTAAGAAATGAAATTCAAGATCAAGGACTTCATTATTTGTTAGATTGAATGAATTCACGTTATAGATGCCCCACAGGCATTTGTTTAATAATCAATATAGTAATTAGGCAAGAAGCAAAAGTTAATTTCAAGGTTATTGCATGAAAAATAGTCTTGGTAACAGCAAGAGGATCCTAATTAACATGAGGTGATTAGAATGTCTCATTATTTAGCAATTAAACCAGTTAACATTTGTACGAATTGCTAACCATGATCAATTACACATTTGGCTGAGGATTTAATTAGATTTAGTGTTTTCATCGTGTTTATACTTGTTTGGTTCTGCTAATGTATTAGGTTGTTTAGCCATATGTGTTATATTTCAAGACCAATGTATGAACAAGTGTGTTTGGAATCAAAAGAGGAGGATTGTTAACCAGAAATGATGGGAGGTTGTCTCTATTTTTGAAATCAATAATTAATATTAATAACAAACGAAATTCAAGTTGAAGGTCTCCATTGTTTGTTGAATTAAAGGAATTGACGATATAGATCGCCCATAGGTATTTTTTACATTACCAATAAAGTCATTTGAAAAGAAGAAAAAATTAATTTCAAGGTTATTGCGTGAAAAATAGTCTTGGTAACAACAAGAGGAGCCTAATTAACATGAGTTGATTAGAATGTCTCATTATTTTTGAATTAAACCAGTTAACATTTGCACTAAATGCAAACCATGATGAATGACACCTTTGGCTGATGGATTTAATTAGATTTAGAGTTTTCATCGTGTTTATACTTCTTTGCTTCCATTAATTTATTAGGTTGTTTAGCCACATGTGTTATATTTCAAGATCAATGTGTCAAAAAGTGTGTTTGAAATCGAAAGAGGAGCCTTCATAACCAGAAAATGATGGGAGGAACTCACTATTTTTGAAATTCAACAATTAATATCAATAAGAAATGAAATTCAAGATCAAGGACTTCATTATTTGTTAGATTGAATGAATTCATGTTATAGATGCCCCAGAGGCATTTGTTTCATAATCAATATAGTAATTAGGCAAGAAGCAAAAGTTAATTTCAAGGTTATTGCATGAAATATAGTCTTGGTAACAGCAAGAGGATCCTAATTAACATGAGGTGATTAGAATGTCTCATTATTTAGCAATTAAACCAGTTAACATTTGTACGAATTGCTAACCATGATCAATTACACATTTGGCTGAGGATTTAATTAGATTTAGTGTTTTCATCGTGTTTATACTTGTTTGGTTCCGCTAATGTATTAGGTTGTTTAGCCATATGTGTTATATTTCAAGACCAATGTATGAACAAGTGTGTTTTGAATCAAAAGAGGAGCATTGTTAACCATAAATGATGGGAGGTTGTCTCTATTTTTGAAATCAATAATTAATGTCAATAAGAAACGAAATTCAAGTTGAAGGTCTTCATTGTTTTTTAAATTCAAGGAATTAACGATATAGATCGCCCATAGGTATTTTTTACATTACCAATAAAGTCATTTGAAAAGAAGAAAAATTTAATTTCAAGGTTATTGCGTGAAAAATAGTCTTGGTAACAACAAGAGGAGCCTAATTAACATGAAGTGATTAGAATGTCTCATTATTTGTGAATTAAACCAGTTAACATTTGTACTAAATGCAAACCATCATAAATAACCCCTTTGGCTGATGGATGTAATTAGATTTAGAGTTTTCATCGCGTTTATACTTCTTTGATTCCATTAATATATTAGGTTGTTTAGCCACATGTATTATATTTCAAGATCAATGTGTCAAAAAGTGTTTTTGAAATCCAAAGAGGAGCCTTCATAACCAGAAATGATGGGAGGAACTCTCTATTTTTGAATTCAACAATTAATATAAGTAAGAAATGAAATTCAAGATCAAGGACTTCATTATTTGTTAGATTGAATGAATTCACGTTATAGATGCCCCAGAGGCATTTGTTTCATAATCAATATAGTAATTAGGCAAGAAGCAAAAGTTAATTTCAAGGTTATTGCATGAAAAATAGTCTTGGTAATAGCAAGAGGATCCTAATTAACATGAGGTGATTAGAATGTCTCATTATTTAGCAATTAAACCAGTTAACATTTGTACGAAAAGCTAACCATGATGAATTACACATTTGGCTGATGATTTAGTTAGATTTAGTGTTTTCATCGTGTTTATACTTGTTTGTTTCCGCTAATGTATTCGGTTGTTTAAGCCATATGTGTTATATTTCAAGATTAATGTGTCAAAAAGTGTGTTTGAAATCCAAAGAGGAGCCTTCATAACCAGAAATGATGGGAGGAACTCACTACTTTTTTTGAATTCAACAATTAGTATCAATAAGAAATGAAATTCAAGATCAAGGACTTCATTATTTGTTAGATTGAATGAATTCACGTTATAGATGCCCCACAGGCATTTGTTTAATAATCAATATAGTAATTAGGCAAGAAGCAAAAGTTAATTTCAAGGTTATTGCATGAAAAATAGTCTTGGTAACAGCAAGAGGATCCTAATTAACATGAGGTGATTAGAATGTCTCATTATTTAGCAATTAAACCAGTTAACATTTGTACGAAATGCTAACCATGATGAATTACACCTTTGGCTGAGGATTTAATTACATTTAGAGTTTTCATCGTGTATTATACTTGTTTGGTTCTGCTAATGTATTAGGTTGTTTAGCCATATGTGTTATATTTCAAGACCAATGTATGAACAAGTGTGTTTGGAATGAAAAGAGGAGCATTGTTAACCAGAAATGATGGGAGGTTGTCTCTATTTTTGAAATCAACAATTAATATCAATGAGAAATGAAATTCAATTTGAAGGTCTCCATTGTTTGTTAAATTGAAGGAATTGACGATATAGATGGCCCAAAGGTATTTTTTACATTATCAATAAAGTCATTTGAAAAGAAGAAAAAATTAATTTCAATGTTATTGCGTGAAAAATAATCTTGGTAACAACAAGAGGACCCTAATTAACATGAGGTGATTAGAATGTCTCATTATTTGTGAATTAAACCAGTTAACATTTGTACTAAATGCAAACCATCATAAATGACCCCTTTGGCTGATGGATTTAATTAGATTTAGAGTTTTCATCGTGTTTATACTTCTTTGATTCCATTAATATATTAGGTTGTTTAGCCACATGTGTTATATTTCAAGATCAATGTGTCAAAAAGTGTGTTTTTGAAATCCAAAGAGGAGCCTTCATAACCAGAAATGATGGGAGGAACTCACTATTTTTGAATTCAACAATTAATATCAATAAGAAATGAAATTCAAGATCAAGGACTTCATTATTTGTTAGATTGAATGAATTCACGTTATAGATGCCCCACAGGCATTTGTTTCATAATCAATATAGTAATTAGGCAAGAAGCAAAAGTTAATTTCAAGGTTATTGCATGAAAAATAGTCTTGGTAACAGCAAGAGGATCCTAATTAACATGAGGTGATTAGAATGTCTCATTATTTAGCAATTAAACCAGTTAACATTTGTACGAAATGCTAACCATGATGAATTACACCTTTGGCTGAGGATTTAATTACATTTAGTGTTTTCATCGTGTTTATACTTGTTTGGTTTTCTGCTAATGTATTAGGTTGTTTAGCCATATGTGTTATATTTCAAGACCAATGTATGAACAAGTGTGTTTGGAATCAAAAGAGGAGCATTGTTAACCAGAAATGATGGGAGGTTGTCTCTATTTTTGAAATCAACAATTAATATCAATAAGAAATGAAATTCAATTTGAAGGTCTCCATTGTTTGTTAAATTGAAGGAATTGACGATATAGATGGCCCATAGTATTATTTTTTACATTATCAATAAAGTCATTTGAAAAGAAGAAAAAATTAATTTCAATGTTATTGCGTGAAAAATAATCTTGGTAACAACAAGAGGACCCTAATTAACATGAGGTGATTAGAATGTCTCATTATTTTTGAATTAAACCAGTTAACATTTGCACTAAATGCAAACCATGATGAATGACACCTTTGGCTGATGGATTTAATTAGATTTAGAGTTTTCATCGTGTTTATACTTCTTTGCTTCCATTAATTTATTAGGTTGTTTAGCCACATGTGTTATATTTCAAGATCAATGTGTCAAAAAGTGTGTTTGAAATCCAAAGAGGAGCCTTCATAACCAGAAATGATGGGAGGAACTCACTATTTTTGAATTCAACAATTAGTATCAATAAGAAATGAGATTCAAGATCAAGGACTTCATTATTTGTTAGATTGAATGAATTCACGTTATAGATGCCCCACAGGCATTTGTTTAATAATCAATATAGTAATTAGGCAAGAAGCAAAAGTTAATTTCAAGGTTATTGCATGAAAAATAGTCTTGGTAACAGCAAGAGGATCCTAATTAACATGAGGTGATTAGAATGTCTCATTATTTAGCAATTAAACCAGTTAACATTTGTACGAAATGCTAACCATGATGAATTACACCTTTGGCTGAGGATTTAATTACATTTAGTGTTTTCATCGTGTTTATACTTGTTTGGTTCTGCTAATGTATTAGGTTGTTTAGCCATATGTGTGTTATATTTCAAGACCGATGTATGAACAAGTGTGTTTGGAATGAAAAGAGGAGCATTGTTAACCAGAAATGATGGGAGGTTGTCTCTATTTTTGAAATCAATAATTAATATCAATAAGAAACGAAATTCAAGTTGAAGGTCTTCATTGTTTTTTAAATTCAAGGAATTAACGATATAGATCGCCCATAGGTATTTTTTACATTACCAATAAAGTCATTTGAAAAGAAGAAAAATTTAATTTCAAAGTTATTGCGTGAAAAATAGTCTTGGTAACAACAAGAGGAGCCTAATTAACATGAGTTAATTAAAATGTCTCATTATTTGTGAATTAAACCAGTTAACATTTGTACTAAATGCAAACCATCATAAATGACCCCTTTGGCTGATGGATTTAATTAGATTTAGAGTTTTCATCGTGTTTATACTTCTTTGATTCCATTAATATATTAGGTTGTTTAGCCACATGTGTTATATTTCAAGATCAATGTGTCAAAAAGTGTTTTTGAAATCCAAAGAGGAGCCTTCATAACCAGAAATGATGGGAGGAACTCTCTATTTTTGAATTCAACAATTAATATAAGTAAGAAATGAAATTCAAGATCAAGGACTTCATTATTTGTTAGATTGAATGAATTCATGTTATAGATGCCCCAGAGGCATTTGTTTCATAATCAATATAGTAATTAGGCAAGAAGCAAAAGTTAATTTCAAGGTTATTGAATGAAAAATAGTCTTGGTAACAGCAAGAAGATCCTAATTAACATGAGGTGATTAGAATGTCTCATTATTTAGCAATTAAACCAGTTAACATTTGTACGAAAAGCTAACCATGATGAATTACACATTTGGCTGATGATTTAATTAGATTTAGTGTTTTCATCGTGTTCATACTTGTTTGGTTCCGCTAATGTATTAGGTTGTTTAGCCATATGTGTTATATTTCAAGATCAATGTACGAACAAGTGTGTTTGGAATCAAAAGAGGAGCATTGTTAACCAGAAATGATGGGAGGAACTCACTATTTTTGAATTCAACAATTAGTATCAATAAGAAATGAGATTCAAGATCAAGGACTTCATTATTTGTTAGATTGAATGAATTCACGTTATAGATGCCCCACAGGCATTTGTTTAATAATCAATATAGTAATTAGGCAAGAAGCAAAAGTTAATTTCAAGGTTATGCATGAAAAATAGTCTTGGTAACAGCAAGAGGATCCTAATTAACATGAGGTGATTAGAATGTCTCATTATTTAGCAATTAAACCAGTTAACATTTGTACGAAAAGCTAACCATGATGAATTACACATTTGGCTGATGATTTAATTAGATTTAGTGTTTTCATCGTGTTCATACTTGTTTGGTTCCGCTAATGTATTAGGTTGTTTAGCCATATGTGTTATATTTCAAGCTCAATGTATGAACAAGTGTGTTTGGAATCAAAAGAGCAGCATTGTTAACCAGAAATGATCGGATGTTGTATCTATTTTTGAAATCAACAATTAATATCAATGAAAAATGAAATTCCATTTGAAGGTCTCCATTGTTTGTTAGAATGAAGGAATTGACGATATAGATGGCCCATAGGCATTTTTTACATTATCAATAAAGTCATTTGAAAAGAAGAAAAAATTAATTTCAATGTTATTGCATGAAAAATAGTCTTGGTGACAACAAAAGGAGCCTAATTAACATGAGTTGATTAAAAAGTCTCATTATTTGTGCATTAAACCAATTAACATTTGTACTAAAAGCAAACCATGATGAATGACATGTTTGGCTGATGGAATTAATTAGATTTAGAGTTTTCATCGTTTTTAAACTTCTTTCATTCCATTAATATATTAGGTTGTTTGGCCAGATGTGTTATATTTCAAGATAAATGAGTCAAAAAGTGTGTTTGAAATCCAAAGAGGAGCCTTCATAACCAGAAATGATGGGAGGAACTCACTATTTTTGAATTCAACAATTAGTATCAATAAGAAATGAAATTCAAGATCAAGGACTTCATTATTTGTTAGATTGAATGAATTCACGTTATAGATGCCCCACAGGCATTTGTTTAATAATCAATATAGTAATTAGGCAAGAAGCAAAAGTTAATTTCAAGGTTATTGCATGAAAAATAGTCTTGGTAACAGCAAGAGGATCCTAATTAACATGAGGTGATTAGAATGTCTCATTATTTAGCAATTAAACCAGTTAACATTTGTAAGAAAAGCTAACCATGATGAATTACACATTTGGCTGAGGATTTAATTAGATTTAGTGTTTTCATCGTGTTTATACTTGTTTGGTTCCGCTAATGTATTAGGTTGTTTAGCCATATGTGTTATATTTCAAGCTCAATGTATGAACAAGTGTGTTTGGAATCAAAAGAGCAGCATTGTTAACCAGAAACGATCGGATGTTGTATCTATTTTTGAAATCAACAATTAATATCAATGAGAAATGAAATTCAATTTGAAGGTCTTCATTGTTTGTTAGATTGAAGGAATTGACGATATAGATGGCCGTTAGGCATTTTTTACATTATCAATAAAGTCATTTGAAAAGAAAAAAAAATTAATTTCAATGTTATTTCATGAAAAATAGTCTTGGTGACAACAAAAGGAGCCTAATTAACATGAGTTGATTAGAAAGTCTCATTATTTGTGTATTAAACCAATTAACATTTGTACTAAAAGCAAACCATGATGAATGACATGTTTGGCTGATGGAATTAATTAGATTTAGAGTTTTCATCGTTTTTAAACTTCTTTGATTCCATTAATATATTAGGTTGTTTGGCCAGATGTGTTATATTTCAAGATAAATGTGTCAAAAAGTGTGTTTGAAATCCAAAGAGGAGCCTTCATAACCTGAAAAGATGGGAGGAACTCCGTATTTTTTGAATTCAACAATTAATAGCAATAAGAAATGAAATTCAAGATCAAAGACTTCATTATTTGTTAGATTGAATGAATTCACGTTATAGCTGCCCCACAGGCATTTGTTTCATAATCAGTATAGTAATTAGGCAAGAAGCAAAAGTTAATTTCAAGGTTATTGCATGAAAAATAGTCTTGGTAACAGCAAGAGGATCCTAATTAACATGAGGTGATTAGAATGTCTCATTATTTAGCAATTAAACCAGTTAACATTTGTACGAAAAGCTAACCATGATGAATTACACATTTGGCTGAGGATTTAATTAGATTTAGTGTTTTCATCGTGTTTATACTTGTTTGGTTCCGCGAATGTATTAGGTTGTTTAGCCATATGTGTTATATTTCAAGATCAATGTATGAACAAGTGTGTTTGGAATCAAAAGAGCAGCATTGTTAACCAGAAACGATCGGATGTTATCTATTTTTGAAATCAACAATTAATATCAATGAGAAATGAAATTCAATTTGAAGGTCTCCATTGTTTGTTAAATTGAAGGAATTGATGATATAGATGGCCCATAGGTATTTTTTAAATTATCAATAAAGTCATTTGAAAAGAAGAAAAAATTAATTTCAAGGTTCTTGCGTGAAAAATAGTCTTGGTAACAACGAGAGGAGCCTAATTAACATGAGGTGATTAGAATGTCTCATTATTTGTGAATTAAACCAGTTAACATTTGTACTAAATGCAAACCATGATGAATGACACTGTTGGCTGATGGATTAAATTAGATTTAGAGTTTTCATCGTGTTTATACTTCTTTGATCCCATTAATATATTAGGTTGTTTAGCCACATGGGTTATATTTCAAGATCAATGTGTCAAAAAGTGTTTTTGAAATCCAATGAGGAGCCTTCATAACCAGAAATGATGGGAGGAACTCTCTATTTTTGAATTCAACAATTAATATAAGTAAGAAATGAAATTCAAGATCAAGGACTTCATTATTTGTTAGATTGAATGAATTCACGTTATAGATGCCCCACAGGCGTTTCTTTCATAATCAATATAGTAATTAGGCAAGAAGCAAAAGTTAATTTCAAGGTTATTGCATGAAAAATAGTCTTGGTAACAGCAAGAGGATCCTAATTAACATGAGTTGATTAGAATGTCTCATTATTTAGCAATTAAACCAGTTAACATTTGTACAAAATGCTCACCATGACGAATTACACCTTTGGCTGAGGATTTAATTAGATTTAGTGTTTTCATCGTGTTTATACTTGTTTGGTTCCGCGAATGTATTAGGTTGTTTAGCCATATGTGTTATATTTCAAGATCAATGTATGAACAAGTGTGTTTGGAATCAAAAGAGGAGCATTGTTAACCAGAAATGATGGGAGGTTGTCTCTATTTTTGAAATCAACAATTAATATCAATGAGAAATGAAATTCAATTTGAAGGTCTCCATTGTTTGTTAAATTGAAGGAATTGATGATATAGATGGCCCATAGGTATTTTTTAAATTATCAATAAAGTCATTTGAAAAGAAGAAAAAATTAATTTCAAGGTTCTTGCGTGAAAAATAGTCTTGGTAACAACGAGAGGAGCCTAATTAACATGAGGTGATTAGAATGTCTCATTATTTGTGAATTAAACCAGTTAACATTTGTACTAAATGCAAACCATGATGAATGACACTGTTGGCTGATGGATTAAATTAGATTTAGAGTTTTCATCGTGTTTATACTTCTTTGATCCCATTAATATATTAGGTTGTTTAGCCACATGGGTTATATTTCAAGATCAATGTGTCAAAAAGTGTTTTTGAAATCCAATGAGGAGCCTTCATAACCAGAAATGATGGGAGGAACTCTCTATTTTTGAATTCAACAATTAATATAAGTAAGAAATGAAATTCAAGATCAAGGACTTCATTATTTGTTAGATTGAATGAATTCACGTTATAGATGCCCCACAGGCGTTTCTTTCATAATCAATATAGTAATTAGGCAAGAAGCAAAAGTTAATTTCAATGTTATTGCATGAAAAATAGTCTTGGTAACAGCAAAAGGATCCTAATTAACATGAGGTGATTAGAATGTCTCATTATTTAGCAATTAAACAAGTTAACATTTGAACGAAATGCTAACCATGATGAATTACACCTTTGGCTGAGGATTTATTTAGATTTAGTGTTTTCATCGTGTTTATACTTGTTTGGTTCCGCTAATGTATTAGGTTGTTTAGCCATATGTGTTATATTTCAAGATCAATGTATGAACAAGTGTGTTTGGAATCAAAAGAGGAGCATTGTTAACCAGAAATGATGGGAGGTTGTCTCTATTTTTGAAATCAACAATTAATATCAATGAGAAATGAAATTCAATTTGAAGGTCTCCATTGTTTGTTAAATTGAAGGAATTGATGATATAGATGGCCCATAGGTATTTTTTACATTATCAATAAAGTCATTTGAAAAGAAGAAAAAATTAATTTCAATGTTATTGCATGAAAAATAGTGTTGGTGACAACAAAAGGAGCCTAATTAACATGAGGTGATTAGAATGTCTCATTATTTGTGCACTCAACCAGTTAACATTTGTACTAAATGCAAACCATCATAAATGACCGCTTTGGCTGATGGATTTAATTAGATTTAGAGTTTTCATCGCGTTTATACTTCTTTGATTCCATTAATATATTAAGTTGTTTAGCCACATGTGTTATATTTCAAGATCAATGTGTCAAAAAATGTGTTTGAAATGCAAAGAGGAGCCTTCATAACCAAAAATGATGGGAGGAACTCTCTATTTTTTAATTCAATAATTAATATAAGTAAGAAATGAAATTCAAGATCAAGGACTTCATTATTTGTTAGATTGAGTGAATTCACGTTATTAATACCCCAGAGGCATTTCTTTCATAATCAATATAGTAATTAGGCAAGAAGCAAAAGTTAATTTCAATGTTATTGCATCAAAAATAGTCTTGGTAACAGCGAAAGGATCCTAATTAACATGAGGTGATTAGAATGTCTCATTATTTAGGAATTAAACAAGTTAACATTTGTACGAAATGCTAACCATGATGAATTACACCTTTGGCTGAAAATTTAATTACATTTAGTGTTTT
>JBAPLH010000121.1:0-137833 GCA_037897445.1 Ceriops zippeliana
TTTGGCTTATGGATTTAATTAGATTTAGATTTTTCATCGTGTTTTTACTTGTTTGATTCCTTTAATATATTAGGTTGTTTAGTCATATGCGTTATATTTTAAGATCAATGTATCAAAAAGTGTGTTTGGAATCAAAAGAGGAGCCTTGTTGACTAGAAATGATGGGAGGAACTCTTTATTTTTGAATTCAACAATTAAAATCAATAAGAAATGAAATTCAAGATCAAGGACTCCATTGTTTGTTAGATTGAAAGAATTCACGTTATAACTGCCTTATAGGCATTCTTTTTCATAATCAATATAGTAATTAGGGAAGAAGCAAAAGTTAATTTTAAGGTTATTGCATGAAAAAAAATCTTGGTAACAACAAGAGGAGCCTAATTAACATAAGGTGATTAGAATGTCTCATTATTTAGCAATTAAACCATTTGACGTTTGTACGAAATGCAAATCATGATGAGTGGCACCTTTGGCTTATGGATTTAATTAGATTTAGAGTTTTCATCATGTTTTTACTTGTTTGATTCCTTTAATATATTAGGTTGTTTAGCCATATGCGTTATATTTTAAGATCAATGTATCGAAAAATGTGTTTGGAATCAAACGAGGAGCCTTGTTAACTAGAAATGATGGGAAGAACTCTTTATTTTTGAATTCAACAATTAAAATCAATAAATAATGAAATTCAAGATCAAGGACTCCATTATTTGTTAGATTGAATGAATTCACGTTATAGATGCCCCATAGGCATATTTTCATTAATCAATATAGTCATTAGGGAATAAGCAAAATTTAATTTCAAGGTTATTGCATAAAAAATAGTCTTAGTAACAATATGAGGAGCCTAATAAACATTAGGTGATTAGAAAGTCTCATTATTTAGCAATTAAACCAGTTAACATTTATACGAAATGCAAACCATGATGAATGACACCTTTGGCTCATGGATTTAATTAGATTTAAAGTTTTAATGGTGTTTATACTTTTCTGATGCAATTAATGTATTAGGATGTCTAGCCACATGTGTTATATTACAAGATCAATGTATCCAAAAGTGTATTTGGAAACAAAAGAGGAGCCTTGCTAACTAGAAATGATGGGAAGTACTCTCTATTTTTGAATTCAACAATTAGTATCAATAAGAAATGAAATTCAAGATCAAGGACTCCAATTTTTGATAGATTGAATGAATTCATGTTATAGATGGCCCAAAGGCATTTTTTGATTCTCAATATAGTCATTATGGAAGAAGCAAAAGTTAATTTGAAGGTTATTACATGAACAAAAGTCTTGGTAACAACAAGAGGAGCCTAATTAACATGAGGTGATTATAATGTCTCATTATTTAGCAATTAAACCATTTGACGTTTGTACGTAAAGCAAACCATGATGAATGGCACATTTGGCTTATGGATTTAATTAGATTTAGAGTTTTCATTGTGTTTTTACTTGTTTGATTCCTTTAATATATTAGGTTGTTTAGCCATAGGTGTTTGTTGTCAAGATCAATGCATCAAAAAGTGTGTTCGGAATAAAAAAAGGAGCCTTGTTAACTAGAAATGATGGGAGGTAGTCTCAATTTTTGAATTCAACAATTAATATCAATAAGAAATGAAATTCGACATCAAGGACTCCATTGTTTGATAGATTGAATGAATTCATATTATAGATGGCCCATAGGCATTTTCTTGAATCTTAATATAGTCATTATGGAAGAAGCAAAAGTTAATTTCAAGGTTATTACATGAACAATTGTCTTGGTAAAAACAAGAGGAGCCTAATTAACATGAGGTGATTATAATGTCTCATTATTTAGCAATTAAAATAGTTAACATTTGTACGAAATACAAACCATTATGAATAACACCTTTGGCTGATGGATTTAATTAGATTTAGAGTTTTCATCGTGTTTTTACTTGTTTGATTCCATTAATATATTAGGTTGTTTAGCCATATGTGTTATATTTCAACATGAATATATCAAAAAGTGTGTGTGGAATCAAAAGAAGAGACTTGTTAATAAAAAATGATGGGAGGTACTCTCTATTTTTGAATTTAACAATTAATATCAATAGGAAATGAAATTCAAGATCAAGGACTCTATTATTTGTTAGATTGAATGATTTCACGTTATAGATGCCCCATAGGCATATTTTCATTAATCAATATAGTCATTAGGGAAGAAGCAAAATTTAATTTCAAGGTTATTGCATGAAAAATAGTCTTAGTAACAATATGAGGAGCCTAATAAACATTAGGTGATTAGAATGTCTCATTATTTAGCAATTAAACCAGTTAACATTTATACGAAATGCAAACCATGATGAATGACACCTTTGGCTCATGGATTTAATTAGATTTAAGGTTTTAATGGTGTTTATACTTTTCTGATGCAATTAATATATTAGGATGTCTAGCCACATGTGTTATATTACAAGATCAATGTATCCAAAAGTGTATTTGGAAACAAAAGAGGAGCCTTGCTAACTAGAAATGATGGGAAGTACTCTCTATTTTTGAATTCAACAATTAATATCAATAAGAATTGAAATTCAAGATCAAGGACTCCAATTTTTGATAGATTGAATGAATTCACGTTATAGATGGCCCAAAGGCATTTTTTGATTCTCAATATACTCATTATGGAAGAAGCAAAAGTTAATTTCAAGGTTATGACATGAATAAAATTCTTGGTAACCACAAAAGGAGCCTAATTAACATGAGGTGATTATAATGTCTCATTGTTTAGCAATTAAACCATTTGACATTTGTACGAAATGCAAATCATGATGAATGGCACCTTTGGCTTATGGATTTAATTAGATTTAGAGTTTTCATCATGTTTTTACTTGTTTTATTCCTTTAATATATTAGGTTGTTTAGCCATATGTGTTATATTTTAAGATCAATGTATCGAAAAGTGTGTTTGGAATCAAACGAGGAGCCTTGTTAACTAGAAATGATGGGAAGAACTCTTTATTTTTGAATTCAACAATTAAAATCAATAAATAATGAAATTCAAGATCAAGGACTCCATTGTTTGTTAGATTGAAAGAATTCACGTTATAGATGCCCTATAGGCATTTTTTTCATAATCAATATAGTAATTAGGGAAGATGCAAAAGTTAATTTTAAGGTTATTGCATGAAAAAAAGTCTTGGTAACAACAAGAGGAGCCTAATTAACATGAGGTGATTAGAATGTTTCATTATTTAGCAATTTAACAAGTTAACATTTGTGCGAAATGCAAAGCATGATGAATGAAACATTTCGCTGATGGATTTAATTAGATTTAGAGTTTTCATCATGTTTTTACTTGTTTGATTCCATTAATATATTCGGTTGTCTAGCCATATGTGTTATATTTCTATATCAATGTATCAAAAAGTGTGTTTGGAATCAAAAAAGGAGCCTTGTTAACTAGAAATGATGGGAGGTAGTCTCAATTTTTGAATTCAACATTTAATATTAATAAGAAATGAAATTCAACATCAAGGACTCCAATATTTGTTAGATGCCCCATAGGCATTTTTTTCATAATCAATGTGGTCATTAGGGAAGAAGGAAAAGTTAATTTCAAGGTTATTGCATGAAAAATAGTCTTGGTAACCACAAGAGGAGCCTAATTAACATGAGGTGATTAGAATGTCTAATTATTTTGCAATTAAACTTGTTGACATTTGTACGAAATTCAAACCATGGTGAATGACACCTTTGGCTTATGGATTTAATTAGATTTAGAGTTTTCATCGTGTTTTTACTTGTTTGATTCCATTAATATATCTGGGTGGTTGGCCACATGTGTTATATTTCAAGATCAATGTGTGAAAAAGTGTGTTTGGAATCAAAAGAGGAGCCTTGTTAACTAGAAATGATGGGAGGAACTCTTTATTTTTGAATTCAACAATTAATATAAATAAGAAATGAAATTCAAGATCAAGGACTGCATTGTTTGTTAGATTGAATGAATTCGTGTTATAGATGGCTCATAGGCATTTTTTTCATAATAAAAATAGTAATTAGGAAAGAAGCAAAAGTTAATTTCAAGGTTATTGCATGAAAAATAGTCTTGGTAACAACAAGAGGAGCCTAATTAACATGAGGTGATTAGAATGTCTCATTATTTAGCAATTAAACCAGTGAACATTTGTATGAAATGCAAACGATGATGAATGACACCTTTGGCTCATGGATTTAATTAGATTTAGAGTTTTAATGGTGTTTATACTTTTTTGATTCAATTAATATATTAGGTTGTCTAGCCATATGTGTTATTTTTCAAGATCAATGTATCAAAAAGTGTGTTTGGAATCAAAAGAGGACCCTTGCTAACTAGAAATGATAGGAGGTACTCTCTATTTTTGAATTCAACAATTAATATCAATAAGAAATGAAATTCAAGATCAAGGACTCCATTGTTTGATAGATTGAATGAATGTGTTATAGATGGCCCAATGGAATTTTTTGATTCTCAATATAGTCATTATGGAAGAAGTAAAAGTTAATTTGAAGGTTATTACATGAACAAAAGTCTTGGTAACAACAAGAGGAGCCTAATTAACATGAGGTGATTATAATGTCTCATTATTTAGCAATTAAACCATTTGACATTTGTACGAAATGCAAATCATGATGAATGGCACCTTTGGCTTATGGATTTAATTAGATTTAGATTTTTCATCGTGTTTTTACTTGTTTGATTCCTTTAATATATTAGGTTGTTTAGCCATATGCGTTATATTTTAAGATCAATGTATCAAAAAGTGTGTTTGGAATGAAAAGAGGAGCCCTGTTAACTAGAAATGATGGGAGGAACTCTTTATTTTTGAATTCAACAATTAAAATCAATAAGAAATCAAATTCAAGATCAAGGACTCCATTGTTTGTTAGATTGAAAGAATTCACGTTATAGATGCCCTATATGCATTCTTTTTCATAATCAATATAGTAATTAGGGAAGAAGCAAAAGTTAATTTTAAGGTTATTGCATGAAAAAAAGTCTTGGTAACAACAAGTGGAGCCTAATTAACATGAGGTGATTAGAATGTCTCATTAGTTAGCAATTAAACAAGTTAACATTTGTACGAAATGCAAACCATGATGAATGAAACCTTTCGCTGATGGATTTAATTAGATTTAGAGTTTTCATCGTGTTTTTTCTTGTTTGATTCCATTAATATATTAGGTTGTTTAGCCATATGTGTTATATTTCAATATCAATGTATCAAAAAGTGTGTTTGGAAACAAAAGAGGAGCCTTGTTAACTAGAAATGATGGGAGGTAGTCTCAATTTTTGAATTCAACATTTCATATGAATAAGAAATGAAATTCAAAATCAAGGACTCCATTATTTATTAGATGCCCCATAGGCATTTTTTTCATAATCAATATAGTCATTAGCGAAGAAGCAAAAGTTAATTTCAAGGTTATTGCATGAAAAATAGTCTTGGTAACCACAAGAGGAGCCTAATTAACATGAGGTGATTACAATGTGTTATTATTTTGCAATTAAACTTGTTGACATTTGTATGAATTTGAAACCATGGTGAATGACACCTTTGGCTTATGGATTTAATTAGATTTAGAGTTTTCATCGTGTTTTTACTTCTTTGATTCCATTAATATATTAGGTTGTTTTGCCACATGTGTTATATTTGAAGATCAATGTGTGAAAACGTGTGTTTGGAATCAAAAGAGGAGCCTTGTTAACCAGAAATGATGGGAGGAACTCTTTATTTTTGAATTCAACAATTAATATAAATAAGAAATGAAATTCAAGATCAAGGACTTCATTGTTTGTTAGATTGAATGAATTCATGTTATAGATGGCCCATAGGCATTTTTTTCATAATAAAAATAGTAATTAGGAAAGAAGCAAAAGTTCATTTCAAGGTTATCACATGAAAAATAGTCTTGGTAACAACAAGAGGAGCCTAATTAATATGAGGTGATTAGAATGTCTCATTATTTAGCAATTAACTAGTGAACAGTTGTACGAAATGCAAACCATGATGAATGACACCTTTGGCTGATGGATTTAATTAGATTTAGAGTTTTAATGCTGTTTATACTTTTTTGATTCAATTAATATATTAGGTTGTCTAGCCATATGTGTTCTTTTTCAAGATCAATGTATCAAAAAGTGTGTGTGGAATGAAAACAGGAGACTTGTTAATAAAAAATGATGGGAGGTACTCTCTATTTTTGCATTCAACAATTATTATCAATAAGAAATGAAATTCAAGATCAAGGACTCCATTGTTTGATAGATTGAATGAATTCACGTTATAGATGGCCCAATGGCATTTTTTGATTCTCAATATTGTCATTATGGAAGAAGCAAAAGTTAATTTGAAGGTTATTACATGAACAAAAGTCTTGGTAACAACAAGAGGAGCCTAATTAACATGAGGTGATTATAATGTCTCATTATTTAGCAATTAAACCATTTGACATTTGTACGAAATGCAAACCATGATGAATGGCACCTTTGGCTTATGGATGTAATTAGATTTAGAGTTTTCATCGTGTTTTTACTTGTTTGATTCCTTTAATATATTAGGTTGTTTAGCCATATGCGTTATTTTTCAAGATCAATGTATCAAAAAGTGTGTTTGGAATCAAAAAAGGAGCCTTGTTAACTAGAAATGATGGGAGGTAGTCTTAATTTTTGAATTCAACAATGAATATCAATAAGAAATGAAATTCAAGATCAAGCGCTCTATTATTTGTTAGATTGAATGAATTCACGTTTTAGATGCCCATAGGCATTTTTTTTCATTATCAATATAGTCATTAGGGAAGAACCAAAAGTGAAATTCAAGGTTATTGCATGAAAAATAGTCTTAGTAGCTACAAGAGGAGCCTAAGTAACAAAAGGTGATTAGAATGTCTTATTGTTTTGCAATGAAACCAGTTGACATTTGTACAAAATATAAACCATGATGAATGGCTCCTTTGGCTTATGGATTTAATTAGATTTAGAGTTTTCATTGTGTGTTTACTTGTTTGATTCCTTTAATATATTAGGTTGTTTAGCGATATGCGTTATATTTTAAGATCAATGTATCGAAAACTGTGTTTGGGTTCAAAAGAGGAGCCTTGATAACTAGAAATAATGGGAGGTGTTCTCAATTTTTGAATTCAATAATTAATATCAATAAGAAATGAAATTGAAGATCAAGGACTCTATTGTTTGTTAGATTGAATGAATTCACGTTATAGATGCCCCATAGGCATTTTTTTCATAATCAATATAGTCATTAGGGAATAAGCAAAAAGTTAATTTCAAGGTTTTTGCATGAAAAAAAGTCTTGGTAACAACTAGAGGAGCCTAATTAACATGAGGTGACTAGAATGTCTCATTATTTAGCAATTAAACAAGTTAACATTTCTACGAAATGCAAACCATGATGAATGACACCTTTTCCTGATGGATTTAACTAGATTTAGAATTTTCATCGTGTTATTACTCGTTTGATTCCATTAATATATTAGGTTGTTTAGCCATATGTGTTATATTTCAATATCAATGTATCAAAAAGTGTGTTTGGAGTCAAAAGAGGAGCATTGTTAAATAGAAATGATGAGAGGTAGTCTCAATTTTTGAATTCAAAATTAATATCAATAAGAAATGAAATTCAAGGACAAGGACTCCATTGTTTGTTAGATTGAATGAATTCACGTTATAGATGCCCCATAGGCATTTTTTTCATAATCAATATAGTCATTAGGGAAGAAGCAAAAGTTAATTTCAAGGTTTTTGCATGAAAAATATTCTTGGTAACAACAAGAGGAGCCTAATTAACATGAGGTGATAATAATATCTCATTATTTAGCAATTAAAATAGTTAACATTTGTACGAAATGCAAACCATCATGAATAACACCTTTGGCTGATGGATTCAATTAGATTTAGAGTTTTCATCCTATTTTTACTTGTTTGATTCCATTAATATATTATGTTGTTTAGCCATATCTGTTATATTTCAACATGAATGTATCAAAAAGTGTGTCTGGAATCAGAAGAGGAGACTTGTTAATCAAAAATGATGGGAGGTACTCTCTATTTTTCAATTCAACAATTAATATCAATAAGAAATGAAATTCAACATCAAGGACTCCATTGTTTGTTAGATTGAATGAATTCACGTTATAGACGCCCCGTAGGCATTTTTTTCATAATCAATATAGTCATTAGAGAAGAAGCAAAAGTTAATTTCAAGGTTATTGCATGAAAAATAGTCTTGGTAACAACATGAGGAGCCTAATCAACATGAGGTGATTAGAATGTCTCATTATTTGTGAATTAAACTAGATAACATTTGTACGAAATGCAAACCATGAAGAATAACACCTTTGGCTAATGGATTAAATTAGAGTTAGAGTTTCATCGCGTTTTTACTTGTTTGATTCCATTAATATATTAGGTTGTTTAGTCATATGTGTTATATTTCAAGATCAATGTATCAAAAAGTGTGTGTGGATACAAAAGAGGTGATTTGTTAACTAGAAATGATAGAAGGTGTACTCAATTTTTGAATTCAACAATTAATATCAATAAGAAATGAAATTCACGATCAAGGACTCCATTGCTTGTTAGATTGAATGAATTCACGTTACAGATGGCCCATAGGCATTTTTTCATTCTCAATATAGTCATTAGGGAAGAAGCAAAAGTTCATTTCAAGGTTATGGTATGAAAAATAGTCTTGGTAACAACAAGAGGAGCCTAATTAACATGAGGTGATTAGAATGTCTCATTATTTAGGAATTAAAACAGTTAACATTTGTACGAAATGCAAACCATAATGAATGACTCCTTTGGCTGATGGATTTAATTAGATTTAGAGATTTAATAGTGTTTATACTTTTTTGATTCAATTAATATATTAGGTTGTCTAGCCACATGTGTTATATTTCAAGATCAATGTATCAAAACGTTTTTTTGGAAACAAAAAGGGGACTTGTTAATGAAAAATGATAGGTGGTACTTTCTATTTTTAAATTCAACAATTAATATCAATAAGAAATGAAATTCAAGGTCAAGCACTCCATTGTTTGTTAGATTGAATGAAGGTTATTGCGTGAAAAAATAGTCTTGATAACAACAAGAGGAGCCTAATTAACATAAGGTGATTAGAATGTCTCATTAGTTAGCAATTAAACAGTTAACTTTTCTATGAAATGCAAACCATGATTAATGACACCTTTGGCTGATGGATTTAATTAGATTTAGAGTTTTCATCGTATTTTTACTTATTTGATTCCATTAATATATTATGTTGTTTAGCCATATGTGTTATATTTCAAGATCAATGTATCAAAAAGTTTGTTTGGATTCAAAAGAGGATCTTTGTTAACTAGAAATGATGGGAGGTAGTCTCAATTTTTGAATTCAATAATTAATATCAATAAGAAATGAAATTCAAGATCAAGGACTCTGTTATTTTTTAGATTGAATGAATTCATGTTAGAGATGCCCCATAGGCATTTGTTTTATTCTTAATATAGTGATTAGGGAAGAAGCAAAAGCTAATTTCAAGGTAATTGCATGAAAAATTGTCTTGGCAAATACAAGAGGAGCCAAATTAACATGAGGTGATTAGAATGTCTCATTATTTTTCAATTAAACCAGTTGACATTTGTATGAAATGCAAACCATGATGAATGACACCATGGGCTTATGGATTTCATTAGATATAGAGTTTTCATTGTGTTTTTACTTGTTTGATTCCATTAATTTATTAGGTTGTTTAGCCACATGTGTTATATTTCCTGATCAATGGGTCAAAAAGTGTGTTTGGAATCAAAAGAGGAGCCTTGTTATCCAGAAAAGATGGGAGGAACTCTTTATTTTTTGAAGTCAACAATTAATATCAATAAGAAATGAAATTCAAAATCAAGGACTCCATTGTTTGTTAGATTGAAGGAATTCACGTTATAGATGCCCTATAGGCGTTTTTTTCATAATCAATCGTAATTAGGGAAGAAGCAAAAGTTAATTTCAAGGTTATTGCATGAAAAATAGTCTTGGTAACAACGAGAGGAGCCTAATTAACATGAGGTGATTAGAATGTCTCATTATTTAGCAATTAAACCAGTTAACATTTGTTCGAAATGCAAACCATGATGAATGACCACTTTGGCTAATGGATTTAATTAGATTTGGAGTTTTCTTCGTGTTTTAACTTGTTTGTTTCCATTAATATAGTAAGTTGTTTAGCCATATGTGTTATATTTCAAGATGAATGTATCAAAAAGTGTGTGTGGAATCAAAAGAGAAGACTTGTTAATCAAAAATGATGGGAGGTACTCTCTATATTTCAATTCAACAATTAATATCAATAAGAAATGAAATTCAAGATCAAGGACTCCATTGTTTGTTAGATTGAATGAATTCACGTTATAGATGCCCCATAGGCATTTTTTTCATAATCAATATAGTCATTAGAGAATAAGCAAAAGCTGATTTCCAGGTTATTACATGAACAATTGTCTTGGTAACAACAAGAGGAGCCTAATTAACATGAGTTGATTATAATGTCTCATTGTTTAGCAATTAAAATAGTTAACATTTGTACGAAATGCAAACCATCATAAATAACACCTTTGGCTGATGGATTTAATTAGATTTAAAGTTTTCATTGTGTTTTTACTTGTTTGATTCCATTAATATTTTAGGTTGTTTAGCCATATGTGTTATATTTCAAGATGAATGTATCAAAAAGTGTGTGTGGAATGAAAACAGGAGACTTGTTAATAAAAAATGATGGGAGGTACTCTCTATTTTTGCATTCAACAATTATTATCAATAAGAAATGAAATTCAAGATCAAGGACTCCATTGTTTGTTAGATTGAATGAATTCACATTATAGATGCCCCATAGGCATTTTTTTCATAATCAATCAATATAGTCATTAGAGAAGAAGCAAAAGTTAATTTCAAGGTTATTGCATGAAAAATAGTCTTGGTAATTACAAGAGGAGCATAATTAACATGAGTTGGTTAGAATGTCTCATTATTTTGCAATTAAACCAGTTGACATTTGTACGAAATGCAAACGATGATGAATGACAGCTTTCGCTTATGGATTTAATTAGATTTAGAGGTTTCATCGTGTTTTTACTTGTTTGATTCCATTAATATATTAGGTTGTTTAGCCACATGTGTTATATTTTAAGATCAATGTATCAAAAAGTGTGTTTGGAATCAATAGAGGAACCTTGTTAACTAGAAATGATGGAAGGTGTTCTCAATTTTTGAATTCAACAATTAATATCAATAAGAAATGAAATTCAAGATCAAGGACTCCAACGATTGTTAGATTGAATGAATTCACGTGATAAATGGCCCATAGGCATTTTTTTCATTCTCAATATAGTCATTAGGGAAGAAGGAAAAGCTAATTTCAAGGTTATTGCATGAAAAATAGTCTTGGTAACAACAAGAGGAGCCTAATTGACATGAGGTGATTAGAATGTCTCATTATTTAGGAATTAAACCAATTAACATTTGTACGAAATGCAAACCATAATGAATGACACCTGTGGCTGATGGATTTAATTAGATTTAGAGTTTTAATAGTGTTTACACATTTTTGATTCAATTAATATATTAGGTTGTCTTGCCACATGTGTTATATTTCAAGATCAATGTATCAAAACGTTTTTTGAAACAAAAAGGAGACTTGTTAATCAAAAATCATAGATGGTACTCTCTATTTTTGAATTCAACAATTAATATCAATAAGAAATAAAATTCAAGGTCAAGTACTCTATTGTTTGTTAGATTGAATGAATTCACGTTATTGATGCCCCATAGACATTTTGTTCATAATCAATATAGTCATTAGGGAAGAAGCAAAATTTAATTTTAAGGTTATTGCACGAAAAATAGTCTTGGTAACAACAAGAGCAGCCTAATTAACATGAGGTGATTAGAATGTCTCATTATTTAGCAATTAAAGAAGTTAACATTTGTACGAAATGAAAACCATGATGAATGACCACTTTGGCTAATGGATTTAATTAGATTTGGAGTTTTCTTCGTGTTTTTACTTGTTTGTTTCCATTAATATGGTAGGTTGTTTAGCCATATGTGTTATATTTCAGGATGAATGTATCAAAAAGTGTGTGTGGAATCAAAAGAGGAGACTTATTAATCAAAAATGATGGGAGGTACTCTCAATTTTTCAATTCAACAAATAATATCAATAAGAAATAAAATTCAAGATCAAGGACTCCATTGTTTGTTAGATTGAATGATTTCACGTTATAGATGCCCCATAGGCATTTTTTTCATAATCAATCAATATAGTCATTAGAGAAGAAGCAAAAGTTAATTTCAAGGTTATTGCATGAAAAATAGTCTTGGTAACTACAAGAGGAGCATAATTAACATGAGTTGGTTAGAATGTCTCATTATTTTGCAATTAAACCAGTTGACATTTGTACGAAATGCAAACGATGATGAATGACAGCTTTCACTTATGGATTTAATTAGATTTAGTGTTTTCATCGTGTTTTTATTTGTTTGATTGCATTAATATATTAGGTTGTTTAGCCATATGTGCCATATTTCAAGATCGATGTATCAAAAAGTGTCTTTGGAATAAAAAAGGAGCCTTGTTAACTAGAAATGATGGGAGGTAGTCTCAATTTTTGAATTCAACAATTAATATCAATAAGAAATGAAATTCAACATCAAGGACTCCATTATGTGTTAGATTGAATGTATTCATCTTATGGATGCCCCATAGGCATTTTTTTCATAATCAATATGGTCATTAGGGAGGAAGCAAAAGTTAATTTCAAGGTTATTGCATGAAAAATAGTCTTGGTAACCACAAGAGGAGCCTAATTAACATGAGGTGATCAGAATGTCTAATTATTTTGCAATTAAACCAGTTGACATTTGTAGGAAATGCAAACCATGATGAATGACACCTTTGGCTTATGGATTTAATTAGATTTAGAGTTTTCATCATGTTTTTACTTGTTTGATTCCATTAATATATTAGGTTGGTTAGCCACATGTGTTATTTTTCAAGATCAATGTATCAAAAAGTGTGTTTGGAATCAAAAGAGGAGCCTTGTTAACTAAAAATGATGGGATGTGTTCTCAATTTTTGAATGCAACAATTAATATCAATAAGAAATGAAATTCAAGATCAAGGACTCCATTGATTGTTAGATTGAATGAATTCACGTGATAAATGGCCCATAGGCATTTTTTTTCATTCTCAATATAGTCATTAGGGAAGAAGCAAAAGTTCATTTCAAGGTTATTGCATGAAAAATAGTCTTGGTAACAACAAGAGGAGCCTAATTAACATGAGGTGATTAGAATGTCTCATTATTTAGCACTTAAACCAGTTAACATTTGTTCGAAATGCAAACCATGATGAATGACCACTTTCGCTAATGGATTTAATTAGATTTGGAGTTTTCTTCGTGTTTTTACTTGTTTGTTTCCATTAATATAGTAGGTTGTTTAGCCATATGTGTTATATTTCAAGATGAATGTATCAAAAAGTGTGTATGGAATCAAAAGAGGAGACTTGTTAATCAAAAACGATGGGAGGTACTCTCTATTTTTCAATTCAACAATTAATATCAATAAGAAATGAAATTCAAGATCAAGGACTCCATTGTTTGTTAGATTGAATGAATTCACGTTATAGATGCCCCATAGGCATTTTTTTCATAATCAATATAGTCATTAGAGAATAAGCAAAAGCTGATTTCAAGGTTATTACATGAACAATTGTCTTGGTAACAACAAGAGGAGCCAAATTAACATGAGGTGATTATAATGTCTCATTGTTTAGCAATTAAAATAGTTAACATTTGTACGAAATGCAAACCATCATAAATAACTCCTTTGGCTGATGGATTTAATTAGATTTAAAGTTTTCATCCTGTTTTTTCTTGTTTGATTCCATTAATATTTTAGGTTGTTTAGCCATATGTGTTATATTTCAAGATGAATGTATCAAAAAGTGTGTGTGGAATGAAAATAGGAGACTTGTTAATCAAAAATGATGGGAGGTACTCTCTATTTTTGCATTCAACAATTAATATCAATAAGAAATGAAATTCAAGATCAAGGACTCCATTGTTTGTTAGATTGAATGAATTCACATTATAGATGCCCCATAGGCATTTTTTTCATAATCAATCAATATAGTCATTAGAGAAGAAGCAAAAGTTAATTTCAAGGTTATTGCATGAAAAATAGTCTTGGTAACTACAAGAGGAGCATAATTAACATGAGTTGGTTAGAATGTCTCATTATTTTGCAATTAAACCAGTTGACATTTGTACAAAATGCAAACGATGATGAATGACAGCTTTCGCTTATGGATTTAATTAGATTTAGAGGTTTCATCGTGTTTTTACTTGTTTGATTCCATTAATATATTAGGTTGTTTAGCCACATGTGTTATATTTTAAGATCAATGTATCAAAAAGTGTGTTTGGAATCAATAGAGGAACCTTGTTAACTAGAAATGATGGAAGGTGTTCTCAATTTTTGAATTCAACAATTAATATCAATAAGAAATGAAATTCAAGATCAAGGACTCCAACGATTGTTAGATTGAATGAATTCATGTGATAAATGGCCCATAGGCATTTTTTTCATTCTCAATATAGTCATTAGGGAAGAAGGAAAAGCTAATTTCAAGGTTATTGCATGAAAAATAGTCTTGGTAACAACAAGAGGAGCCTAATTAACATGAGGTGATTAGAATGTCTCATTATTTAGGAATTAAACCAATTAACATTTGTATGAAATGCAAACCATAATGAATGACACCTGTGGCTGATGGATTTAATTAGATTTAGAGTTTTAATAGTGTTTACACTTTTTTTTATTCAATTAATATATTAGGTTGTCTTGCCACATGTGTTATATTTGAAGATCAATGTATCAAAACATTTTTTTGGAAACAAAAAGGAGACTTGTTAATCAAAAATCATAGATGGTACTCTCTATTTTTGAATTCAACAATTAATATCAATAAGAAATAAAATTCAAGGTCAAGTACTCCATTGTTTGTTAGATTGAATGAATTCACGTTATAGATGCCCCATAGGCATTTTGTTCATAATCAATAAAGTCATTAGGGAAGAAGCAAAAGTTAATTTTAAGGTTATTGCACGAAAAATAGTCTTGGTAACAACAAGAGCAGCCTAATTAACATGAGGTGATTAGAATGTCTCATTATTTAGCAATTAAAGAAGTTAACATTTGTACGAAATGAAAACCACGATGAATGACACCTTTTACTGATGGATTCAATTAGATTTAGAGTTTTCATCATTTTTTTTACTTGTTTGATTCCATTAACATATTAGGTTGTTTAGCCATATGTGTTATATTTCAAGATCAATGTATCAAAAAGTGTGTTTGGAATCAAAAGAGGAGCCTTGTTAACTAGAAATGATGAGAGGTACTCTTAATTTTTGAATTCAATAATTAATATCAACAAGAAATGAAATTCAAGATCAAGGACTCCATTGTTTGTTAGATTGAATGAATTCACATTATAGATGGCCCATAGACATTTTTTTCATTCTCAATATAGTCATTAGGGAAGAAGAAAAAGTTAATTTCAAGGTTATTGCATGAAAAATAGCCTTGGTAACAACAAGAAAATCCTAATTACCATAAGGTGATTAGAATGTCTCATTATTTAGGAATTTATCCAGTAATGATTTGTACGAAATGCAAATCATGATGAATGACTCCTTTGACTGATAGATTTAAATAGCTTTAGAGTTTTAATGGTGTTCATACTTGTTTGTGTCAATTAATATACTACGTTGTTTAAACACATGTGATATATTTCAAGATCAAAGTATCAAAAAGTGTGTTTGGAATCAAAAGTGGAGTCTTGTTAACTAGAAATAATGGGAGGCACTCTCTATTTTTGAATTGAACAATTAATCTCAATAAGGAATGAAATTCAAGATCAAGGTCTCAATTATTTGTTAAATTGAAGGAATTGACAACATAGAATGCCCATAGGTATTTTTTTCTTAATCAATATAGTCATTTGGGAAGAAGCAAAAATTAATTTCATGGTTATTATATGAAAAATATTCTCGGTAACAACAAGAGGAGCCTAATTAACTTATGGTGATTAGAATGTCTCATTATTTGTAAGTTAAACCAGATAACATTTGTACAAAATGCAAACCATGATGAATGACACCTTTGGCTGATGGATTTAATTAGCTTTAGAGTTTTCATCATGTTTTTACTTGTTTGATTCCATTAATATATTAGGTTGTTTAGCCACATGTGTTATATTTCTATATTGATGAGTCAAAAAGTGTGTTTGGAATCAAAAGAGGAGCCTTGTTAACCAGAAATGATGGGAGGAACTTTCTATTTTTGAATTCAACAATTAATATCAATAAGAAATAAAATTCAAGATCAAGGTCTCCATTATATGTTAAATTGAAGGAATTGACGACATAGAATGCCTATAGGTATTTTTTTCTTAATCAATATAGTCATTTGGGAAGAAGCAAAAATTAATTTCATGGTTATTGCATGAAAAATAGTCTCGGTAACAACAAGAGGAGCCTAATTAACTTAAGCTGATTAGAATGTCTCATTATTTGTAAATTAAACCAGATAACATTTGTACGAAATGCAAACCACGATGAATGACACCTTTGGCTGATGGATTTAATTAGATTTAGAGTTTTGATCGTGTTTTTACTTGTTTGATTCCATTAATATATTTGGTTGTTTAGCCACATGTGTTATATTTCTAGATCAATGAGTCAAAAAGTGTGTTTGGAATCAAAAAGGAGTCTTGTTAACTAGAAATGATGGGAGGTACTCTCTATTTTTGAATTGAACCATTAATATCAATAAGAAATGAAATTAAGATCAAGGACTCCATTGTTTCTTAGATTGAATGAATTCACGTTACTGATGCCCTATAGGGATTTTTTTCATAATCAATATAGTAATGAGGGAAGGAGCAAAAGTTAATTTCAAGGTTATTGCATGAAAAATAGTCTTGGTAAGAACAAGAGGTGTCTAATTAACATGAGGTGAATAAAATGTCTCATTATTTAGCAAATAAACCAGTTAACATTTGTACAAAATGCAAACCACGATGTTTAGAGTTTTAATGGATTCTATTAGATTTAGAGTTTTCATCGTGTTTTTACTTGTTTGATTCCATTAATATATTAGGTTGTTTAGCTATATGTGTTATATTTCATGATCAATGTATCAAAAAGTGTGTTTGGAATCAAAAGAGGAGCCTTGTTAACTAAAAATTGATGGGAGGTACTGTCAATTTTTGAATTCAATAATTAATATCAATAAGAAATGAAATTCAAGATCAAGGACACCATTGTTTGTTAGATTGAATGAATTCACGTTATAGATGGCCCATAGACATTTTTTTCATTCTCAATATGGTCATTAGGGAAGAAGCAAAAGTTAATTTCAAGGTTATTGCACGAAAAATAGTCTTGGTAACAACAAGAAAATTCTAATTACCATAAGGTGATTAGAATGTCTCATTATTTAGGAATTTAACCAGTAATGATTTGTACGAAATGCAAATCATGATGAATGACTCCATTGACTGGCAGATTTAAATAGATTTAGAGTTTTAATGGTGTTCATACTTGTTTGTTTCAATTAATATACTAGGTTGTTTCACCACATGTGATGTATTTCAAGATCAATGTATCAAAAAGTTGTGTTTGGAATCAAAAGTGGAGTCTTGTTAACTAGAAATGATGGGAGGCACTCTCTATTTTTGATTTTAACAATTAATATCAATAAGAAATAAAATTCAAGATCAAGGTCTCCATTGTTTATTAATTTGAAGGAATTGACGACATAGAATGCCCATAGGTATTTTTTTCTTAATCAATATAGTCATTTGGGAAGAAGCAAAAATTGATTTCATGGTTATTGCATGAAAATAGTCTCGGTAACAACAGGAGGAGCATAATTAACTTAAGATGATTAGAATGTCTCATTATTTGTAAGTTAAACCAGATAACATTTGTACAAAATGCAAACCATGATGAATGACACCTTTGGCTGATGGATTTAATTAGCTTTAGAGTTTTCATCATGTTTTTACTTGTTTGATTCCATTAATATGTTAGGTTGTTTAGCCACATGTGTTATATTTCTAGATCAATGAGTCAAAACATGTGTTTGGAATCAAAAGACGAGCCTTGTTATCGAGAAATGATGGGAGGAACTCTTTATTTTTGAATTCAACAATTAATATCAATAAGAAATGAAATTCAAGATCAAGGACTACCTTGTTTGTTGGATTCAAAGAATTCACGTTATACATGCCCTATAGGCATTTTTTTCATCATCAATATAGTAATTAGGGAAGAAGCAAAAGTTAATTTCAAGGTTATTGCATGAAAAATAGTCTTGGTAACAACAAGAGGAGTCTAATTAACATGAGGTGAATAAAATGTCTCATTATCTAGCAAATAAACTAGTTAACATGAGGTGAATGAATGATTTGACTCATTGATCTAGATCAATGTCTCATCATGATTTGTACGAAATGCAAACCACAATGAATGACACCTTTAACTGATGGATTCAATTGGATTTAGAGTTTTCATCGTGTTTTTACTTGTTTGATTCCATTAATATATTAGGTTGTTTAGCCATATGTGTTATATTTCAAGATCAATGTATCAAAAAGTGTGTTTGGAATCAAAAGAAAAGCCTTGTTAACTAGAAATGATCAGAGGCACTCTCAATTTTTGAATTCAATAATTAATATCAATAAGAAATGAAATTCAAGATCAAGGACTCCATTGTTTGTTAGATTGAATGAATTCACTTTATAGATGGCCCATAAACATTTTTTTCATTCTCAATATAATCATTAGGGAAGAAGCAAAAGTTAATTTCAAGGTTATTGCATGAAAAATAGTCTTGGTAACAATAAGAGGATCCTAATTACCATAAGGTGATTAGAATGTCTCATTATTTAGGAATTTAACCGGTAAAGATTTGTACAAAATGCAAATCATAATGAATGACACCTTTGGATTAAATTTAGAGTTTTAATAGTGTTTATACTTTTTTGATTCAATTAATATATTAGGTTGTTTAGCCACATGTGTTATATTTCTAGATCAATGAGTCAAAACGTGTGTTTGGAATCAAAAGACGAGCCTTGTTATCGAGAAATGATGGGAGGAACTCTTTATTTTTGAATTCAACAATTAATATCAATAAGAAATGAAATTCAAGATCAAGGACTACCTTGTTTGTTGGATTCAAAGAATTCACGTTATACATGCCCTATAGGCATTTTTTTCATAATCAATATAGTAATTAGGGAAGAAGCAAAAGTTAATTTCAAGGTTATTGCATGAAAAATAGTCTTGGTAACCACAAGAGTAGCCTAATTAACATGAGCTAATTAGAATGTGTCATTATTTAGCAATTAAACCAGTTAAGATTTGTACAAAATGCAAACCATGATGAATGACACTTTTTGCTGATGGATTTAATTAGATTTAGAGTTTTCATCGTGTTTTTACTTGTTTGATTCCATTAATATATTAGGTTGTTTAGCCATATGTGTTATATTTCAAGATCAATGAATCAAAAAGTGTGTTTGGAATCAAAGGAGAAACCTTGTTAACTGGAAATCATGGGAGGTAGTCTCAATTATTAAATTTAACAATCAATATCAATAAGAAAAGAAATTTAAGATCAAGGACTCTATTATTTGTTAGATTCAATGAATTCACGTTATAGATGACCCATAGGCATTTTTTTCATTCTCCATATAGTCATTAGGGAAGGAGCAAAAGTTAATTTCAAGGTTATTGCATGAAAAATAGTCTTGGTAACAACAAGAGGAGTCTAATTAACATGAGGTGATTAGAATGTCTCATTATTTAACAAATAAACCAGTTAAGATTTGTACGAAATGCAAACCACGATGAATGACACCTTTACTTGATGGATTTAATTACATTTAGAGTTTTCATCGTGTTTTTATTTGTTTGATTCCATTAATATATTTGGTTGCTTAGCCATATGTGTTATATTTCAAGATCAATGAATCAAAAAGTGTGTTTGGAATCAAAAGAGGAGCCTTGTTAACTAGAAATGATTGGAGGTACTCTCAATTTTTGAATTCAATAATTAATAGCAATAAGAAATGAAATTCAAGATCAAGGACTCCATTGTTTATTACATTGAATGAATTCATGTTATAGATGGCCAATAAACATTTTTTTCATTCTCAATATAGTCATTAGGGTAGAAGCAAAAGTTAATTTCAAGGTTATTGCATGAAAAATAGTCTTGGTAACAAGAAGAGGAGCCTAATTAACATAAGGTGATTAGAATGTCTCATTATTTAGGAATTAAACCAGTTAACATTTGTACAAAATGCAAAGCATAATGAATGACACCTTTGAAAAGAAGAAAAAATTAATTTCAATGTTACTACGTGAAAAATAGTCTTGGTAACAACAAGAGGAGCCTAATTAACATGACAAGATTAGAATACCTCATTATTTGTAGATTAAACTAGTTAACATTTGTACTAAATGAAAACCATGATGAATGACACCTTTGGCTGATGGATTTAATTAGATTTAGAGTTTTAATGGTCTTTATACCTTTTTGATTCAATTAATATATTAGGTTGTCCAACCACATGTGTTATATTTCAAGATCAATGTATCAAAAAGTTTATTTGGAATCAAAAGAGGAGACTTCTTAATCAAAAATGATGGGTATACCTTTCTATTTTTGAATTCAATAATTAATATCAATAGAAAATGAAATTCAAGATCAAGGACTCCATTGTTTGTTAGATTGAATGAATTCACGTTATAGATACCCTATAGGCATTTTTTTCATAATCAATATAGTCATTAGGGAAGAAGCAAAAGTTAATTTCAAGGTTATTGCATGAAAAATAGTCTTGGTAACAACAAGAGGATCCTAATTACCATAAGGTGATTAGAATGTCTCATTATTTAGGAATTTATCTAGTAATGATTTGTACGAAATGCAAATCATGATGAATGACTCCTTTGACTGATAGATTTAAATAGCTTTAGAGTTTTAATGGTGTTCATACTTGTTTGTGTCAATTAATATACTACGTTGTTTAAACACATGTGATATATTTCAAGATCAAAGTATCAAAAAGTGTGTTTGGAATCAAAAGTGGAGTCTTGTTAACTAGAAATAATGGGAGGCACTCTCTATTTTTGAATTGAACAATTAATATCAATAAGGAATGAAATTCAAGATCAAGGTCTCAATTATTTTGTTAAATTGAAGGAATTGACAACATAGAATGCCCCATAGGTATTTTTTTTCTTAATCAATATAGTCATTTGGGAAGAAGCAAAAATTAATTTCATGGTTATTGTATGAAAAATATTCTCGGTAACAACAAGAGGAGCCTAATTAACTTATGGTGATTAGAATGTCTCATTATTTGTAAGTTAAACCAGATAACATTTGTACAAAATGCAAACCATGATGAATGACACCTTTGGCTGATGGATTTAATTAGCTTTAGAGTTTTCATCATGTTTTTACTTGTTTGATTCCATTAATATATTAGGTTGTTTAGCCACATGTGTTATATTTCTATATTGATGAGTCAAAAAGTGTGTTTGGAATCAAAAGAGGAGCCTTGTTAACCAGAAATGATGGGAGGAACTTTCTATTTTTGAATTCAACAATTAATATCAATAAGAAATAAAATTCAAGATCAAGGTCTCCATTATATGTTAAATTGAAGGAATTGACGACATAGAATGCCTATAGGTATTTTTTTCTTAATCAATATAGTCATTTGGGAAGAAGCAAAAATTAATTTCATGGTTATTGCATGAAAAATAGTCTCGGTAACAACAAGAGGAGCCTAATTAACTTAAGCTGATTAGAATGTCTCATTATTTGTAAATTAAACCAGATAACATTTGTACGAAATGCAAACCACGATGAATGACACCTTTGGCTGATGGATTTAATTAGATTTAGAGTTTTGATCGTGTTTTTACTTGTTTGATTCCATTAATATATTTGGTTGTTTAGCCACATGTGTTATATTTCTAGATCAATGAGTCAAAAAGTGTGTTTGGAATCAAAAAGGAGTCTTGTTAACTAGAAATGATGGGAGGTACTCTCTATTTTTGAATTGAACCATTAATATCAATAAGAAATGAAATTCAAGATCAAGGACTCCATTGTTTCTTAGATTGAATGAATTCACGTTACTGATGCCCTATAGGGATTTTTTTCATAATCAATATAGTAATGAGGGAAGGAGCAAAAGTTAATTTCAAGGTTATTGCATGAAAAATAGTCTTGGTAAGAACAAGAGGTGTCTAATTAACATGAGGTGAATAAAATGTCTCATTATTTAGCAAATAAACCAGTTAACATTTGTACAAAATGCAAACCACGATGTTAGAGTTTTAATGGATTCTATTAGATTTAGAGTTTTCATCGTGTTTTTACTTGTTTGATTCCATTAATATATTAGGTTGTTTAGCTATATGTGTTATATTTCATGATCAATGTATCAAAAAGTGTGTTTGGAATCAAAAGAGGAGCCTTGTTAACTAAAATTGATGGGAGGTACTGTCAATTTTTGAATTCAATAATTAATATCAATAAGAAATGAAATTCAAGATCAAGGACACCATTGTTTGTTAGATTGAATGAATTCACGTTATAGATGGCCCATAGACATTTTTTTCATTCTCAATATGGTCATTAGGGAAGAAGCAAAAGTTAATTTCAAGGTTATTGCACGAAAAATAGTCTTGGTAACAACAAGAAAATTCTAATTACCATAAGGTGATTAGAATGTCTCATTATTTAGGAATTTAACCAGTAATGATTTGTACGAAATGCAAATCATGATGAATGACTGGCAGATTTAAATAGATTTAGAGTTTTAATGGTGTTCATACTTGTTTGTTTCAATTAATATACTAGGTTGTTTCACCACATGTGATGTATTTCAAGATCAATGTATCAAAAAAAAGTTGTGTTTGGAATCAAAAGTGGAGTCTTGTTAACTAGAAATGATGGGAGGCACTCTCTATTTTTGATTTTAACAATTAATATCAATAAGAAATAAAATTCAAGATCAAGGTCTCCATTGTTTATTAATTTGAAGGAATTGACGACATAGAATGCCCATAGGTATTTTTTTCTTAATCAATATAGTCATTTGGGAAGAAGCAAAAATTGATTTCATGGTTATTGCATGAAAAATAGTCTCGGTAACAACAGGAGGAGCATAATTAACTTAAGATGATTAGAATGTCTCATTATTTGTAAGTTAAACCAGATAACATTTGTACAAAATGCAAACCATGATGAATGACACCTTTGGCTGATGGATTTAATTAGCTTTAGAGTTTTCATCATGTTTTTACTTGTTTGATTCCATTAATATATTAGGTTGTTTAGCCACATGTGTTATATTTCTAGATCAATGAGTCAAAAAGTGTGTTTGGAATCAAAATAAGAGCCTTGTTAACCAGAAATGATGGGAGGAACTTTCTATTTTTGAATTCAACAATTAATATCAATATGAAATGAAATTCAAGATCAAGGACTCCATTGTTTCATAGATTGAATGAATTCATGTTACTGATGCCCTATTGGGATTTTTTTCATAATCAATATAGTAATGAGGGAAGGAGCAAAAGTTAATTTCAAGGTTATTGCATGAAAAATAGTCTTGGTAACAACAAGAGGAGTCTAATTAACATGAGGTGAATAAAATGTCTCATTATCTAGCAAATAAACCAGTTAACATGAGGTGAATGAATGATTTGACTCATTGATCTAGATCAATGTCTCATCATGATTTGTACGAAATGCAAACCACAATGAATGACACCTTTAACTGATGGATTCAATTGGATTTAGAGTTTTCATCGTGTTTTTACTTGTTTGATTCCATTAATATATTAGGTTGTTTAGCCATATGTGTTATATTTCAAGATCAATGTATCAAAAAGTGTGTTTGGAATCAAAAGAAAAGCCTTGTTAACTAGAAATGATCAGAGGCACTCTCAATTTTTGAATTCAATAATTAATATCAATAAGAAATGAAATTCAAGATCAAGGACTCCATTGTTTGTTAGATTGAATGAATTCACTTTATAGATGGCCCATAAACATTTTTTTCATTCTCAATATAATCATTAGGGAAGAAGCAAAAGTTAATTTCAAGGTTATTGCATGAAAAATAGTCTTGGTAACAATAAGAGGATCCTAATTACCATAAGGTGATTAGAATGTCTCATTATTTAGGAATTTAACCGGTAAAGATTTGTACGAAATGCAAATCATAATGAATGACACCTTTGGCTGACGGATTTAATTAAATTTAGAGTTTTAATAGTGTTTATACTTTTTTGATTCAATTAATATATTAGGTTGTTTAGCCACATGTGTTATATTTCTAGATCAATGAGTCAAAACATGTGTTTGGAATCAAAAGACGAGCCTTGTTATCGAGAAATGATGGGAGGAACTCTTTATTTTTGAATTCAACAATTAATATCAATAAGAAATGAAATTCAAGATCAAGGACTACCTTGTTTGTTGGATTCAAAGAATTCACGTTATACATGCCCTATAGGCATTTTTTTCATAATCAATATAGTAATTAGGGAAGAAGCAAAAGTTAATTTCAAGGTTATTGCATGAAAAATAGTCTTGGTAACCACAAGAGTAGCCTAATTAACATGAGCTAATTAGAATGTGTCATTATTTAGCAATTAAACCAGTTAAGATTTGTACAAAATGCAAACCATGATGAATGACACTTTTTGCTGATGGATTTAATTAGATTTAGAGTTTTCATCGTGTTTTTACTTGTTTGATTCCATTAATATATTAGGTTGTTTAGCCATATGTGTTATATTTCAAGATCAATGAATCAAAAAGTGTGTTTGGAATCAAAGGAGAAACCTTGTTAACTGGAAATCATGGGAGGTAGTCTCAATTATTAAATTTAACAATCAATATCAATAAGAAAAGAAATTCAAGATCAAGGACTCTATTATTTGTTAGATTCAATGAATTCACGTTATAGATGACCCATAGGCATTTTTTTCATTCTCCATATAGTCATTAGGGAAGGAGCAAAAGTTAATTTCAAGGTTATTGCATGAAAAATAGTCTTGGTAACAACAAGAGGAGTCTAATTAACATGAGGTGATTAGAATGTCTCATTATTTAACAAATAAACCAGTTAAGATTTGTACGAAATGCAAACCACGATGAATGACACCTTTACTTGATGGATTTAATTACATTTAGAGTTTTCATCGTGTTTTTATTTGTTTGATTCCATTAATATATTTGGTTGCTTAGCCATATGTGTTATATTTCAAGATCAATGAATCAAAAAGTGTGTTTGGAATCAAAAGAGGAGCCTTGTTAACTAGAAATGATTGGAGGTACTCTCAATTTTTGAATTCAATAATTAATAGCAATAAGAAATGAAATTCAAGATCAAGGACTCCATTGTTTATTACATTGAATGAATTCATGTTATAGATGGCCAATAAACATTTTTTTCATTCTCAATATAGTCATTAGGGTAGAAGCAAAAGTTAATTTCAAGGTTATTGCATGAAAAATAGTCTTGGTAACAAGAAGAGGAGCCTAATTAACATAAGGTGATTAGAATGTCTCATTATTTAGGAATTAAACCAGTTAACATTTGTACAAAATGCAAAGCATAATGAATGACACCTTTGAAAAGAAGAAAAAATTAATTTCAATGTTACTACGTGAAAAAAATAGTCTTGGTAACAACAAGAGGAGCCTAATTAACATGACAAGATTAGAATACCTCATTATTTGTAGATTAAACTAGTTAACATTTGTACTAAATGAAAACCATGATGAATGACACCTTTGGCTGATGGATTTAATTAGATTTAGAGTTTTAATGGTCTTTATACCTTTTTGATTCAATTAATATATTAGGTTGTCCAACCACATGTGTTATATTTCAAGATCAATGTATCAAAAAGTTTATTTGGAATCAAAAGAGGAGACTTCTTAATCAAAAATGATGGGTATACCTTTCTATTTTTGAATTCAATAATTAATATCAATAGAAAATGAAATTCAAGATCAAGGACTCCATTGTTTGTTAGATTGAATGAATTCACGTTATAGATACCCTATAGGCATTTTTTTCATAATCAATATAGTCATTAGGGAAGAAGCAAAAGTTAATTTCAAGGTTATTGCATGAAAAATAGTCTTGGTAACAACAAGAGGATCCTAATTACCATAAGGTGATTAGAATGTCTCATTATTTAGGAATTTAACCAGTAAACATTTGTATGAAATGCTAATCATGATGAATGACTCCTTTGATTGATAGATTTGAATAGATTTAGGGTTTTCATGGTGTTCATACTTGTTTGTTTCTATTAATATACTAGGTTGTGTATCCACATGTGTTATATTTCAAGATCAATGTATCAAAAAGTGTGTTTGGAATCAAAAGTGGAGTCTTGTTAACTAGAAATGATGGGAGGCACTCTCTATTTTTGAATTGAACAATTAATATCAATAAGAAATGAAATTCAAGATCATGGTCTCCATTGTTTGTTAAATTGAAGGAATTGACAATATAGATGCCCCATAGGTATTTTTTTCATAATCAATATAGTCATTTGGGAAGAAGCAAAAATTAATTTCATGGTTATTGCATGAAAAATAGTCTTGCTAACAACAAGAGGAGCCTAATCAACATGAGGTGATTAGAATGTCTAATTATTTAGCAATTAAACCAGTTAACATTTGTTCGAAATGCAAACCACGATGAATGACACCTTTAGTTGATGGATTTAATTAGATTTAGAGTTTTCATTGTGTTTTTACTTGTTTGATTCCATTAATATAATAGGTTGTTTAGCCATATTTGTTATATTTCAAGATCAATGTATCAAAAAGTGCGTTTGGAATCAAAAGAGGAGCCTTGTTAACAAAAAATGATGGGAGGTAGTCTCAATTATTGAATTCAACAATTAATATCAATAAGAAATGAAATTCAAGATCAAGGACTTCATTATTTGTTAGATTGAATGAATTCACGTTATAGGTGGCCTATAGGCATTTTTTTCATTCTCAATATAGTAATTAGGGAAGAGGGAAAAGTTAATTTCAAGGTTATTGCATGAAAAATTATCTTGGTGATAACAAGAGGAGCCTAATTAACATGAGGTGATTAGAATGTCTCATTATTTAGGAATTAAACCAGTTAACATTTGTACGAAATGCAAACCATGATGAATGACACCTTTGGCTGATGGATTTAATTAGATTTAGAGATTTTAATGGTGTTTATAGTTTTTTGATTCAATTAATATATTAGTTTGTCTAGCCACATGTGTTATATTTCAAGATCAATGTATCAAAAAGTTTGTTTGGAATCAAAAGAGGAGCCTTGTTAACCAGAAATGATGGGAGGAATTCTCTGTTTTTGAATTCAACAATTAATATCAAAAATAAATGAAATTCAAGATCAATGACTCCATTGTTTGTTACATTGAATGAATTCACGTTATAGATGTCCCATAGGCATTTTTTTCGTAATCAATATAGTCATTAAGGAAGAAGCAAAAGTTAATCTCAAGGTTATTGCATGAAAAATAGTCTTGGTAATAACAAGAGGAGCATAATTGACATGAGATGATTAGAATGTCTCATTATTTAGGAATTAAACCAGTTAGCATTTGTACAAAATGCAAACCATGATGAGTGACACCTTTGGCTGATGGATTTAATTAGATTTAGAGTTTTAATGGTCTTTCTTCTTTTTTGATTCAATTTATATATTAGGTTGTCTACCCACATGTGTTATATTTCATGATCAATATACCAAAAAGTTTTTTTGGAATCAAAAGAAGAGCATTGTTAACCAGAAATGATGGGAGGTATTCTCTGTTTTTGAATTCAACAATTAATATCAATAAGAAATGAAATTCAAGATCAAGGCCATTGTTTGTTATATTGAATGAATTCACGTTATAAATGTCCCATAGGCATTTTTTTTTCATAATCAATATACTCATTAGGGAAGAAGTAAAAAGTTAATTTCAAAGTTATTGCATGAAAAATAGTCTTGGTAACAACAAGAGGAGCCTAATTAAAATGAGGTGATTAGAATATCTCATTATTTAGCAATTAAACCAGTTAACATTTGTACGAAATGCAAACCATGATGAATGACACCTTTAGCTGATGGATTTAATTAGATTTAGAGTTTTCATCATGTTTTTTCTTGTTTGATTTCACTAATGTTTTTGGTTGTTTAGCCATATGCGTTATATTTCAAGATGAATGTATCAAAAAGTTAATTTCAAGGTTATTGCGTGAAAAATAGTCTTGGTAACAACACGAGGATCCTAATTACCATAAGAGGATTAGAAAGTCACATTATTTAGGAATTGAACAAATTAACATTTATACTAAATGCATACCATGAAGAGTGACTCCTTTGACTGATGGATTTAAATAGATTTAGAGATTCAATGGTACTTATACTTGTGTGTTTCAATTACTTTACTAGGTTAGTTAGCCACATGTTTTATATTTCAAGATTATTGTTTCAAAAAGTGTGTTTGGAATTGAAAGAGGAGCCTTGTGAACAAGTAATGACGGGAGGTACTCTCTATATTTGTATTCGACAATTAATATCAATAAGAAAAGAAATTCAAGATCAAGGAATCCATTGTTTGTTAGATTGAATGAATTCACGTTATAGATGCCCCATAGGCATTTTTTTTCATAATCAATATAGTCATTAGGGAAGAAGTAAAAAGTTAGTTTCAAGGTTATTGCATGAAAAATAGTCTTGGTAACAACAAGAGGAGCCTAATTAAAATGAGGTGATTAGAATATCTCATTATTTAGCAATTAAACCAGTTAACATTTGTACGAAATGCAAACCATGATGAATGACACCTTTAGCTGATGGATTTAATTAGATTTAGAGTTTTCATCATGTTTTTTCTTGTTTGATTTCACTAATGTTTTTGGTTGTTTAGCCATATGTGTTATATTTCAAGATGAATGTATCAAAAAGTTAATTTCAAGGTTATTGCATGAAAAATAGTCTTGGTAACAGTAAGAGGATCCTAATTACCATAAGGTGATTAGAATGTCTCATTATTTAGGAATTAAACAAGTTAAGATTTGTACGAAATTCAAATCATGATGAATGACTCCTTTGACTAATAGATTTAAATAGACTTAGAGTTTGAATGGTGTTTATACTCGTTTGTTTCAATTAATATACTAAGATGTTTAGCCACATGTGTTATATCTCAAGATCAGTGTATCAAAAAATGTGTTTGGAATCAAAAGTGGAGCCTTGTTAACCAGAAATGATGGGAGGTACTCTCTATTTTTGAATTCAACAATTAATATCAATAAGAAATGTAATTCAAGATCAAGGACTCCATTGTTTGTTAGATTGAATGAATTCACGTTATAGATGTCCCATAGGCATTTTTTTCATAATCAATATAGTCATTAAGGAAGAAGCAAAAGTTAATCTCAAGGTTATTGCATAAAAAATAGTCTTGATAACAACAAGAGGAGCATAATTAACATGAAGTGATTAGAATGTCTCATTATTTGTGAATTAAACCAGTTAACATTTGTACAAAATGCAAACCATGATGAATGACACCTTTGGTTGATGGATTTAATTAGATTTAGAGTTTTAATAGTGTTTATATTTTTTTATTCAATTTATATATTAGGTTGTTTAGCCACATGTGTTATATTTCAAGGTCAATGTATCAGAATGTTTTTTTTGGAATCAAAAGAGGAGCCTTGTTAACCAGAAAAGATGGAAGGTACTCTCTATTTTTGATTTCAATAATTAATATAAAAAAGAAATGAAATTCAAGATCAAGGACTCCATTGTTTGTTACATTGAATGAATACACGTTATAGAATGCCCGTAGGCATGTTTTTCAAAATCAATATAGTCATTATGGAATATGCTAAAGTTAATCTCAAGGTTATTGCATGAAAAATAGTCCTGGTAAATACAAGAGGAGCCTAATTAACATGAGGTGATTAGTATATCTCATTATTTAGTAATTAAACGAGTTAACATTTGTATGAAATGCTAACCATGATGAATGACACATTTGACTGATAGATTTAAATAGATTTATAGTTTTAATGGTGTTTATAGTTTTTTTATTCAATTAATATACTAGGTTGTTTAGCCACATGTGTTATATTTCAAGATCAATGTATCAAAAAGTGTGTTTGGAATCAAAAAGGAGCCTTGTTAACCAGAAATGATGGGAGGCTGTCTCAATTTTTGAATTCAACAATTAATATCAATAGGGAATGAAATTCAAGTTCAAGGACTCCATTGTTTGTTATATTGAATGAATTAACGATATAGATGCCCCATTGGCATTTTTTTCATAATCAATATAGTAATTAGGGAAGAAGCAAAAGTTAATTTCAAGGTTATTGTGCCAGAAAAATGGTTTTCGTAACAACAAGAGGAGCCTAATTAACATAACGTGATTGGAATGTCTCATTATTTAGAAATTAAATCAGTAAACATTTGTACGAAATGCAAACCATGATAAATGAGACATTTGGCTGATGGATTTAATTAGATTTAGAGTTTTCATCATATTTATAGTTGTTTGATTCCATTAATAAATTAGGTTGTTTAGCCACATGTGTTATATTTCAACATCAACGTATCAAAAAGATTTTTTTGAATCAAAAGAGGAGCCTTGTTAACCAGAAATGATGGGAGGAACTCTCTATTTTTGAATTCAACAATTAATATCAATAAGAAATGAAATTCAAGATCAAGGACTCCATTGTTTGTTAGATTGAATGAATTCACGTTATAGATGCCCCATAGGCATTTTTTTCATAATCAATATAGTCATTAGGGAAGAAGCAAAAAGTTAATTTCAAGGTTATTACATGAAAAATAGTATTGGTAATAGCAAGAGGATCCTAATTACCATAAGGTGATTAGAATGTCTCAGTATTTAGGAATTAAACAAGTTAAGATTTGTACGAAATGCAAATCATGATGAATGACTCCTTTGACTGATAGATTTAAATAGACTTAGTGTTTGAATGGTGTTTATACTTGTTTGTTTCAATTAATATACTAAGATGTTTAGACACGTGTGTTATATTTCAAGATCAGTGTATCAAAAAGTGTGTTTGGAATCAAAAGTGGACCCTTGTTAACCAGAAATGATGGGTGGTATTCTCTATTTTTGAATTCTACAATTAATATCAATAAGAAATGAAATTCAAGATCAAGGACTCCATTGTTTTTTAGATGGAATGAATTCACGTTATAGATGCCCCATAGGCATTTTTTTCATAATCAATATAGTCATTAGGGAAGAAGCAAAAAGTTAATTTCAAGGTGTATTACATGAAAAATAGTCTTGGTAATAGTAAGAGGATCATAATTACCATAAGGTGATTAGAATGTCTCATTATTTAGGAATTAAACAAATTAAGATTTGTACGAAATGCATATCATGATGAATGAATCCTTTGACTGATAGATTTAAATAGACTTAGAGTTTGAATGGTGTTTATACTTGTTTGTTTCAATTAATATACTAAGATGTTTAGCCACGTGTGTTATATTTCAAGATCAGTGTATCAAGAAGTGTGTTTGGAATCAAAAGTGGACCTTTGTTAACCAGAAATGATGGGAGGTATTCTCTATGTTTGAATTCCACAATTAATATCAATAAGAAATGAAATTCAAGATCAAGGACTCCATTGTTTGTTAGATTGAATGAATTCACGTTATAGATGCCCCATAGGCATTTTTTTCATAATCAATATAGTCATTAAGGAAGAAGCAAAAGTTAATGTCAAGGGTATTGCATGAAAAATAGTCTTGGTAACCACAAGAGGAGTCTAATTAACATGAGGTGATTAGAATGTCTCATTATTTAGGAATTAAACCAGTTAACATTTGTACGAAATGCAAACCATGATGAATGACACCTTTGGCTGATGGATTTAATTAGATTTAGAGTTTTAATGGTGTTTATAGTTTTTTGATTCAATTAATATATTAGTTTGTGTAGCCACATGTGTTATATTTCAAGATCAATGTATCAACAAGTTTGTTTGGAATCAAAAGAGGAGCCTTGTTAACCAGAAATGATGGGAGGTATTCACTGTTTTTGAATTCAACAATTAATATAAAAAAGAAATGAAATTCAAGATCAAGGACTCCATTGTTTGTTAAATTGCATGGATTCACATTAGAGATGTCCCATAGGCATTTTTTTCATAATCAATATAGTCATTAAGGAAGAAGCAAAAGTTAATCTCAAGGTTATTGCATGAAAAATAGTCTTGGTAACAACAAGAGGAGCATAATTAACATGAGGTGTGTAGAATGTCTTATTATTTAGGAATTAAACAAGTTAGCATTTGTACAAAATGCAAACCATAATGAAAGACACCTTTGGCTGATTTAATTAGATTTACAATTTTCATTGTGTTTTTACTTGTTTGATTTCGCTAATGTATTTGGTTGTTTAGCCATATGTGATATATTTGAAGATTAATCCATCAAAAAGTTAATTTCAAGGTTATTGCATGAAAAATAGTCTTCGTAACAACACGAGGATCCTAATTACCATAAGGGGATTAGAATGTCTCATTATTTAGGAATTAAACCAGTTAACATTTGTACCAAATGCTTACCATGAAGAATGACTCCATTGACTGATGGATTTAAATAGATTTAGAGATTTAGTGGTGGTTATACTTGTTTGTTTCAATTATTTTACTAGGTTGTTTAGCCACATGTGTTATATTTCAGGATTATTGTTTCAAAAAGTGCGTTTGGAATCGAAGGAGAAGCCTTCTTGACTAGAAATGATAGGATGTCCTCTCTATTTTTGAATTCAACAATTAATATCAATAAGAAATGAAATTCAAGATCAAGAATTCCATTGTTTATTAGATTGAATGAATTCACGTTATAGATGCCCCATAGGCATTTTTTTTTAATCAATATAGTAATTAGCAAAGAAGCAAAAGTTAATTTTAAGGTTATTGCAGGAAAAATAGTCTTGGTAACAACAAGAGGAGCCTAATTAACATGAGGTGATTAGAATGTCTCATTATTTAGGAATTAAACTAGTTAACATTTGTACGAAATGCATACTATGAAGAACGACTCCTTTGACTGATAGATTTCAATAGATTCAGAGTTTTAATGGTGGTTGTACTTGTTTGTGTCAATTAACCAGAAATGATGGGAGGTATTCTCTATTTTTGAATTCCACAATTAATATCAATAATGATGGGAAGAGTTGTCTATTTTTCAATTCAACAATTAATATCAATAAGAAATGAAATTCAAGATCAAGGACTCTATTGTTTGTTAGATTGAATGAATTCACTTTATAGATGCCCCATAGGCATTTTTTTCATAATTAATATAGTCATTAGGGAAGAAGCAAAAAGTAATTTAAAGGTTATAGCATGAAAAATAGTCTTGGTAACAGTAAGAGGATCCTAATGACCATAAGGTGATTAGAATGTCTTATTATTTAGGAATTAAACCAGTTAACATTTGCACGAAATGCAAATCATGATGAATGACTCCTTTGACCGAAAGAGTTAAATAGCTTTAGAGTTTTAATGGTGTTTATACATGTTTGTTTCAATTAATATACTAGGTTGTTTAGGCAGATGTGTTATATTTCAAGATCAATGTATCAAAAAGTGTATTTTCAATCAAAAGTGGAACTTCATTAACTAGAAATGATGGGAGATACTCTCTATTTTTTAATTCAACAATTAATATCGATAAGAAATGAAATTCAATATCAAGGACTCCATTGTTTGTTAAAGTGAATGAATACACGTTGTAGATTTCCCATAGGCATTTTTTTCATAATCAATATAGTCATTAGGGAAGAAGCAAAAGTTAATCTTAAGGTTATTGCATGAAAAATAGTCTCGGTAACAACAAGAGGAGCCTAATTAACGTGAGGTGATTAGAATGTCTCATTATTTAGGAATTAAACCAGTTACCATTTGTATGAAATGCAAACTATGATGAATGACACCTTTGGCTGATGGATTTAATTAGATTTAGAGGTTTCATCGTGTTTATGCTTTTTTGATTCAATTAATATATTAGGTTGTCTAGCCACATGTGTTATATTTCAAGATCAATGTATCAAAAAGTTTTTTTGGAATCAAAAGAGGAGCCTTGTTAACCAGAAATGAGGGGAGGTATTCTCTGATTTTGAATTCAACAATTAATATCAATAAGAAATGAAATTCAAGATCAAGGATTTCGTTGTTTGTTAGATTGAATGAATTCACGTTATAGATGTCCCATAGGCATTTTTTTCATAATCAATATAGTCACTAGGGAAGAAGCAAATAGTTAATTTCAAGGTTATTGCACGAAAAATAGTTTTGGTAACAACAAGAGGAGCCTAATTAACATGAGGTGATTAGAATATCTCATTATTTAGCAATTAAACGAGTTAACATTTGTACGAAATGCTAACCATGATGAATGACACCTTTCACTGATAGATTTAAATAGATTTAGAATTTTAATGGTGCTTATACTTGTTTGTGTCATTTAATATACTAGGTTGTTTAGCCACATGTGTTATATTTGAAGATTAATGTTTCAAAAAGTGTGTTTGAAATCCAAAGTCGAGCCTAGTTAACCAGAAATGATGGGAAGTACTCTCTATTTTTGAATTCAACAATAAATATCAATATGAAATGAAATTCAAGATCAAGGACTCCATTGTTTGTTAAATTGAATGAATACACGTTATAAATTGCCCATAGGCGATTTTCTCGTAATCAATATAGTCATTAAGGAAGAAGTAAAAGTTAATCTCAAGGTTATTGCATGAAAAATAGCCTTGGTAACAACAAGAGGAGCCTAATTAACATGAGGTAATTAGAATATCTCATTATTTAGGAATTAAACGAGTTGACATTTGTGCGAAATGCAAACCATGATGAATGACACCTTTGGCTGATGGATTTAATTAGATTTACAGTTTAAATGGTCTTTATACTTTTTTGATTCAATTAATATATAAGGTTGTCTAGCCATATGTGTTATATTTCAAGATTAATGTATCAAAAAGTTTTTTTGGATTCAAAAGAGGAGCCTCGTTAACCAGAAATGATGGGAGGTATTCTCTGCTTTTGAATTCAACAATTAATATAAAAAAGAAATGAAATTCAAGATCAGGGACTCCATTGTTTGTTAGATTGAATGAATTCACATTATAGATGTCCCATAGGCATTTTTTTCATAATCAATATAGTCATTAGGGAAGAAGCAAAAAGATAATTTCAAGTTTAATGTCTCATTATTTGTGAATTAAACCAGTTAACATTTGTACTAAATGCAAACCATGATGAATGACACCTTTGGCTGATGGAGTTAATTAGATTTAGAGTTTTCATCGTGTTTATACTTCCTTGATTCCATTAATATATTAGGTTGTTTAGCCACATGTGTTATATTTCAATATCAATGTGTCAAAAAGTGTGTTTGAAATCAAAAGATGAGCCTTCATAACCAAAAATGATGGGAGGAACTCTCTATTTTTGAATTCAACAATTAATATCAATAAGAAATGAAATTCAAGATCAAGGACTTCATTGTTTGTTACATTGAATGAATACATGTTATAAATTGCTCGTAGGCATTTTATTTATAATCAATATAGTGATTAAGGAGGAAGCAAAAGTTAATCTTAATGTTATTGCATGAAAAATAGTCTTGGTAACAACAAAAGGAGCCTAATTAACATGAGGTGATGAGAATATCTCATTATTTAGCAATTAAACTAGTTAACATTTGCACAAAATGCAAACCATGATGAATGACACCTTTGGCTGATGGATTTCATTAGATTTAGAGTTTCATCGTATTTTTACTTGTTTGATTTCACTAATGTATTTGGTTGTTTACCCATATGTGTTATATTCCAATATCAATGTATCAAAAAGTTAATTTCAAGGTTATTGCATGAAAAATAGTCTTGGTAAAAACACGAGGATCCTAATTACCATAAAAGGATTAGAAAGTCTCATTATTTAGGAATTGAACCAGTTAACATTTGTACCAAATGCATACCATGAAGAATGACTCCTTTGACTGATGGATTTAAATAGATTTAGAGATTCAATGGTGCTTATACTTGTTTGTTTCATTTACTTTACTAGGTTGTTTAGCCACATGTTTTATATTTCAAGATTATTGTTTCAAAAAGTGTGTTTGAAATCTAAAGAGGAGCTTTGTTAACATGAAATGATGGGAGGTACTCTCTATTTTTGAAATCAATAATTAACATCGATAAGAAATGAAATTCAAGATCAAGGACTCCATTATTTGTTAGATTGAATGAATTCACGTTATAGATGCCACATAGGCATTTTTTTCATAATCAATATCATAATTAGCGAAGAAGCAAAAGTTTATTTGAAGGTTATTGCATGAAAAATAGTCTTGGTAACAACAGAGGAGCCTAATTAACATGAGGTGATTAGAATGTCCCATTATTTAGCAATTAAACTAGTTAACATTTGTACGAAATGCAAACCATGATGAATTACATCTTTGGCCGAGGAGGTGATTATATTTAGAGTTTTCATCGTGTTTATACTTGTTTGATTCCGCTAATGTATTAGGTTGTTCCGCCATATGTGTTATTTTTCAAGATCAATGTATCAACAAGTGTGTTTGGAATCAAAAGAGGAGCCTCCTTAACTAGAAATGATGGGAGGTTGTCTCTATTTTTGAAATCAATAATTAATATCAATAAGAAATGAAATTCAAGTTGAATGTCTCTATTGTTTGTTAAATTGATGGAATTGAGGATATAGATGGCCCATAGGTATTTTTTTCATAGTCAATATAGTCACTTGAAAAGAAGAAAAAATTAATTTCCAGGTTATTGCGTGAAAAATAGTCTCGGTAACAACAAGAGGAGCCTAATTAACGTGAGGTGATTAGAATGTCTCATTATTTAGGAATTAAACTAGTTACCATTTGTATGAAATGCAAACCATGATGAATGACACCTTTGGCTGATGGATTTAATTAGATTTAGAGGTTTCATCGTGTTTATGCTTTTTTTATTCAATTAATATATTAGGTTGTCTAGCCACATGTGTTATATTTCAAGATCAATGTATCAAAAAGTTTTTTTGGAATCAAAAGAGGAGCCTTGTTAACCAGAAATGAGGGGAGGTATTCTCTGATTTTGAATTCAACAATTAATATCAATAAGAAATGAAATTCAAGATGAAGGACTCTATTGTTTGTTAGATTGAATGAATTCACGTTATAGATGTCCCATAGGCATTTTTTTCATAATCAATATACTCATTAGGGAAGAAGCAAAAAGATAATTTCAAGGTTATTGCATAAAAAATAGTCTTGGTAACAACAAGAGGAGCCCAATTAACATGAGGTGATTACAATATCTCATTATTTAACAATTAAACCAGTTAACATTTGTACAAAATATAAACCATGATGAAAGACACCTTTGGCTGATTTAATTAGATTTACAGTTTTCATCGTGTTTTTACTTGTTTGATTTCGGTAATGTATTTGGTTGTTTATCCATATGTCATATATTTCAAGATCAATGTATCAAAAAGTTAATTTCAATGTTATTGCATGAAAAAGTCTTGGTAACAAGAAGAGGATCCTAATTACCATAAGGGGATTAGAATGTCCCTTTATTTAGGAATTAAACCAATTAACATTTGTACCAAATGCATACCATGAACAATGACTCCTTTGACTGATGGATTTAAATAGATTTAGAGATTTAGTGGTGCTTATACTTGTTTGTTTCAATTATTTTACTAGGTTGTTTAGCCACATGAGTTATATTTCAGGATTATTGTTTCAAAAAGTGTTTTTAGAATGGAAAGAGGAGCCTTGTTAACTAGAAATGACGGGAGGTATTCTCTATTTTTGAATTCAACAATTAATATCAATAAGAAATGAAATTCAACATGAAGGACTCCATTGTTTATTAGATTGAATGAATTCACATTATAGATGCCCCATAGGCATTTTTTTTTAATCAATATAGTAATTAGCGAAGAAGCAAAAGTTAATTTCAAGGTTATTGCATGAAAAATAGTCTTGGTAACAACAAGAGGAGCCTAATTAACATGAGGTGATTAGAATGTCTAATTACTTAGTAATTAAACTAGTTAACATTTGTATGAAATGCATACCATGAAGAATGACTCCTTTGACTGATAGATTTAAATAGATTTAGAGTTTTAATGGTGCTTATACTTGTTTGTGTCATTTAATATACTAGGTTGTTTAGCCACATGTGTTATATTTGAAGATTAATGTTTCAAAAAGTGTGTTTGAAATCAAAAGTCGAGCCTTGTTAACCAGAAATGATGGCAGGTTTTCTCTATTTTTGAATTCCACAATTAATATCAATAAGAAATGAAATTCAAGATCAACGACTGCATAGTTTGTTAGATTGAATAAAGTCATGTTATATATGCCCCATAGGCATTTTTCCATAATCAATATAGTAATTAAGGAAGAAGCAAAAGTTAATTTCAAGGTTATTGCATGAAAAATAGTCTTGGTAACAACAAGAGGAGCGTAATTAACATGAGGTGATTAGAATGTCTCATTATTTAGCAATTAAATTAGTTAATATTCGTACAAAATGCAAACCATGATGAATTAACAAGTGTGTTTGGAATCAAAAAAGGAGCCTTGTTAACCAGAAATGATGGGAGGTTGTCTCTATTTTTGAAATCAATAGTTAATATCAATAAGAAATGAAATTCAAGGTGAAGGTCTCCATTATTTGTTAAATTGAAGGAATTGACGATATAGATGGCCCATAGTTATTTTTTTCATAATCAATAAAGTCATTTGAAATGATGAAAAAATTAATTTCAAGGTTATTGCATGAAAAATAGTCTTGGTAACAACAAAAGGAGCCTAATTAACATAAGGTGATTAGAATGTCTCATTATTTGTGAATTAAACCAGTTAACATTTGTACTAAATGCAAACCATGATGAATGACACCTTCGGCTGAAGGATTTAATTAGATTTAGAATTTTCATCGTGTTTATACTTGTTTGATTCCATTAATATATTAGGTTGTTTAGCCACATGTGTTATATTTCAAGATCAATGTGTCAAAAAGTGTGTTTGGAATCAAAAGAGGAGCCTTCTTAACCAGAAATGATGGGAGGAACTCTCTAGTTGTGAATTCAACAATTAATATCAATAAGAAGTGAAATTCAAGATCAAGGACTCCATTATTTGTTAGATTGAATGAATTCACTTTATAGATGCCCTATAGGCATTTGTTCTATAATCAATATAGTAATTAGGCAAGAAGCAAAAGTTAATTTCAAGGTTATTGCATGAAAAATAGTCTTGGTAACAACAAGAGGAGCGTAATTAACATGAGGTGATTAGAATGCCTCATTATTTAGCAATTAAATTAGTTAATATTCGTACAAAATGCAAACCATGATGAATTAACAAGTGTGTTTGGAATCAAAAGAGGAGCCTTGTTAACCAGAAATGATGGGAGGTTGTCTCTATTTTTGAAATCAATAGTTAATATCAATAAGAAATGAAATTCAAGGTGAAGGTCTCCATTATTTGTTAAATTGAAGGAATTGACGATATAGATGGCCCATAGTTATTTTTTTCATAATCAATAAAGTCATTTGAAATGATGAAAAAATTAATTTCAAGGTTATTGCATGAAAAATAGTCTTGGTAACAACAAAAGGAGCCTAATTAACATAAGGTGATTAGAATGTCTCATTATTTGTGAATTAAACCAGTTAACATTTGTACTAAATGCAAACCATGATGAATGACACCTTCGGCTGAAGGATTTAATTAGATTTAGAATTTTCATCGTGTTTATACTTGTTTGATTCCATTAATATATTAGGTTGTTTAGCCACATGTGTTATATTTCAAGATCAATGTGTCAAAAAGTGTGTTTGGAATCAAAAGAGGAGCCTTCTTAACCAGAAATGATGGGAGGAACTCTCTAGTTGTGAATTCAACAATTAATATCAATAAGAAGTGAAATTCAAGATCAAGGACTCCATTATTTGTTAGATTGAATGAATTCACGCTATAGATGCCCCATAAACATTTTTTTCATAATCAATATAGTCATTACTAAAGAAGCAAAAGGTTAATTTGAAGGTCATTGCTTGAAAAATTGTCTTGGTAACAGCAAGCGGATCCTAATTACCATAAGGTGATTAGAATGTCTCATTATTTAGGAATTCAACCCTTGAGTTTTGTGCAAAATGCAAATCATGATGTATGACTCCTTTGAGTGGTAGATTTAAATAGATTTAGAGTTTTAATGGTGTTCATACTCGTTTGTTTCAATTAATATATTAGATTGTTGAGGCACATGCATTATATTTCAAGATCAATGTATCAAAAAGTGTGTTTGGAATCCGAAGAGGAGTCTTGTTAACGAGAAATGATGGAAGGTTGTCTCTATTTTTGAAATCAACAGTTAATATCAATAAGAAATGAAATTCAAGGTGAAGGTCTCCATTGTTTGTTAAATTGAAGGAATTGACGATATAGATGGCCCATAGGTATTTTTTTCGTAATCAATAAAGTCATTTGAAATAAAGGAAAAATTAATTTCAAGGTAATTGCATGAAAAATAGTATTGGCAACAACAAGAGGAGCCTAAATAACATAAGGTGATTAGAATGTCTCATTATTTGTGAATTAAAGCAGTTAACATTTGTACTAGATGCAAACCATAATGAATGACACCTTTGGCTGAAGGATTTAATTAGATTCAGAGTTTTCATTGTGTTTATACTTGTTTCATTCCACTAATGTATTAGGTTGTTTAGCCACATGTGTTTTATTTCAAGATCAATGTGTCAAAAAGTGTGTTTGGAATCAAAAGAGAAGCCTTCTCAACCAGAAATGATGGGAGGAACTCTCTAGTTGTGAATCCAACAATTAATATCAATAAGAAGTGAAATTCAAGATCAAGGACTCTATTATTCGTTAGATTGAATGAATTCACTTTATAGATGCCCTATAGGCATTTGTTTTATAATCAATATAGTAATTAGGCAAGAAGCAAAAGTTAATTTCAAGGTTATTGCATGAAAAATAGTCTTGGTAACAGCAAGAGGATCCTAATTAACATGAGGTGATTAGAATGTCTAATTATTTAGCAATTAAACCAGTTAACTTTTTTACGAAATGCTAACCATGATGAATTACACCTTTGGCTGAGGATTTAATTAGATTTAGTCTTTTCATCGTGTTTATACTTGTTTGGTTCCCCTAATGTATTAGGTTGTTTAGCCACATGTGTTATATTTCAAGATCAATGTATGAACAAGTGTGTTTGGAATCAAAAGAGGAGCATTGTTAACCAGAAATGATGGGAGGTTGTCTCTATTTTTGAAATCAACAATTAAAATCAATAAGAAATGAAATTCAAGTTGAAGGTCTCCATTGTTTGTTAAATTGAAGGAATTGAGGGTATATATCGCCCATAGGTATTTTTTACAATATCAATAAAGTCATTTGAAAAGAAGAAAAAATTAATTTCAAGGTTATTGCGTGAAAAATAGTCTTGGTAACAACAAGAGGAGCCTAATTAACATGAGGTGATTAGAATGTCTCATTATTTGTGAATTAAACCAGTTAACATTTGTACTAAATGCAAACCATGATGAATGACACATTTGGCTGAAGGATTTAATTAGATTTAGAGTTTTCACCGTGTTTATACTTGTTTGATTCCATTAATATATTAGGTTGTTTAGCCACATGTGTTATATTTCAAGATCAATGTGTCAAAAATTGTGTTTGGAATCAAAAGAGGAGCCTTCTTAACCAGAAATGATGGGAGGAACTCTCTAGTTTTGAATTCAACAATTAAGATCAATAAGAAATGAAATTCAAGATCAAGGACTCCATTGTTTGTTAGATTGAATGAATTCACATTATAGATGGCCCATAGACATTTTTTTCATTCTCAATGTAGTCATTTGGGAATAAGCAACATTTAATTTCAAGGTTATTGCATGAAAAATAGTCTTGGTAACAACAAGAGGAGCCTATTTAACATGAGGTGATTAGAATGTCTCATTATTTGTGAATTAAACCATTTAACATTTGTACTAAATGCAAACCATGATGAATGACACCTTTGGCTGATGAATTTAATTAGATTTAGAGTTTTCATCGTGTTTATACTTCTTTGATTCCATTAATATATTAGGTTATTTAGCCAAATGTGTTATATTTCAAGATCAATGTGTCAAAAAGTGTGTTGGAAATCAAAAGAGGAGCCTTCATGACCAGAAATGATGGGAGGAACTCTCTATTTTTTAATTCAACAATTAATATCATTAAGAAATGAAATTCACGATCAATGACTTCATTATTTGCTAGATTGAATGAATTCACGTTATAGATGCCCCACAGGCATTTGTTTCATAATCAATATGGTAATTAGGCGAGTGGCAAAAGTTAATTTGAAGGTTATTGCATGAAAATAGTCTTGGTAATAGCAAGAGGATCCTAATTAACATGAGGTGATTAAAATGTCTCATTATTTAGCAATTAAACCAGTTAACATTTGTACGAAATGCTAACCATGATGAATTACACCTTTGGCTGAGGATTTAATTAGATTTAGTGTTTTCATCGTGTTTATACTTGTTTGGTTCCGCTAATGTATTAGGTTGTTTAGCCACATGTGTTATATTTCAAGATTAATGTATGAACAAGTGTGTTTGGAATCAAAAGAGGAGCATTGTTAACCAGAAATGATGGGAGGTTGTCTCTATGTTTGAAATCAACAATTAATATCAATAAGAAATGAAATTCAAGTTGAAGGTCTCCATTGTTTGTTAAATTGAAGGAATTGACGATATATATCGCCCATAGGTATTTTTTACATTATCAATAAAGCCATTTGAAAAGAAGAAAAAATTAATTTCAAGGTTATTGCGTGAAAAATAGTCTTGGTAACAACAAGAGGAGCCTAATTAACATGAGGTGATTAGAATGTCTCATCATTTGTGAATTAAACCAGTTAACATTGGTACTAAATGCAAACCATGAAGAATCACACCTTTGGCTGAAGGATTTAATTAGATTTAGAGTTTTCATCGTGTTTATACTCGTTTGATTCCATTAATATATTTGGTTGTTTAGCCACATGTGTTATATTTCAAGATCAATGTGTCAAAAAGTGTGTTCGGAATCAAAAGAGGAGCCTTCTTAACCAGAAATGATGGGAGGAACTCTCTAGTTGTGAATTCAACAATTAATATCAATAAGAAGTGAAATTCAAGATCAAGGACTCCATTATTTGTTAAATTGAATGAATTCACGTTATAGATGCCCCATAGGCATTTTTTTCATAATCAATGTAGTCATTAGCGAAGAAGCAAAAAGTTAATTTGAAGGTTATTGCATCAAAAATAGTCTTGGTAACAGCAAGAGGATCCTAATTACCATAAGGTGATTAGAATGTCTCATTATTTAGGAATTCAACCCTTGAGTTTTGTACAAAATGCAAATCATGATGAATGACTCCTTTGAGTGGTAGATTTAAATAGATTTAGAGTTTTAATGGTGTTCATACTCGTTTGTTCCAATTAATATACTAGGTTGTTGAGCCACATCCATTATATTTCAAGATCAATGTATCAAAAAGTGTGTTTGGAATCCGAAGAGGAGCCTTGTTAACCAGAAATGATGGGAGGTTTTCTCTATTTTTGAATTCCACAATTAATATCAATAAGAAATGATATTCAAGATCAAGGACTGCATTGTTTGTTAGATTGAATAAATTCATGTTATATATGCCCCATAGGCATTTTTTTCATAATCAATATAGTAATTAAGGAAGAAGCAAAAGTTAATTTCAAGATTATTGCATGAAAAATAGCCTTGGTAACAACAAGAGGAGCGTAATTAACATGAGGTGATTAGAATGTCTCATTATTTAGAAATTAAACTAGTTAATATTTGTACTAAATGCAAACCATGATGAATTACACATTTGGCTGATGAGTTGATTATATTTAGAGTTTTCATCGTGTTTATACTTGTTTGATTCCGCTAATGTATTAGGTTGTTCAGCCATATGTGTTATATTTTAAGATCAATGTATCAACAAATGTGTTTGGAATCAAAAGAGGAGCCTTGTTAACCAGAAATGAGGGGAGATTGTCTCTATTTTTGAAAGCAACCATTAATATCAATAAGAAATGAAATTCAAGTTGAATGTCTCTATTGTTTGCTAAATTGATGGAATTGACGATATAGATGGTCCATAGGTATTTTTTTCATAATCAATATAGTCATTTGAAAAGAAGAAAAAATTAATTTCAAGGTTATTGCGTGAAAAATAGTCTTGGTAACAACAAGAGGAGCCTAATTAACATGAGGTGATTAGAATGTCTCATTATTTGTGAATTAAATCAGTTAACATTTGTACAAAATGCAAACCATGATGAATGACACCTTTGGCTGATAGATTTAATTAGATTTAGAGTTTTCATCGTGTTTATACTTCTTTGATTCCATTAATATATTATGTTGTTTAGCCACATGTGTTATATTTCAAGATCAATGTGTCAAAAATTGTGTTTGGAATCAAAAGAGGAGCCTTCTTAACCAGAAATGATGGGAGGAACTCTCTAGTTGTGAATTCAACAATTAATATCAATAAGAAGTGAAATTCAAGATCAAGGACTCCATTATTTGTTAAATTGAATGAATTCACGTTATAGATGCCCCATAGGCATTTTTTTCATAATCAATGTAGTCATTAGCGAAGAAGCAAAAAGTTAATTTGAAGGTTATTGCATCAAAAATAGTCTTGGTAACAGCAAGAGGATCCTAATTACCATAAGGTGATTAGAATGTCTCATTATTTAGCAATTAAACCAGTTAACTTTTTTACGAAATGCTAACCATGATGAATTACACCTTTGGCTGAGGATTTAATTAGATTTAGTCTTTTCATTGTGTTGATACTTCTTTGATTCCATTAATATATTAGGTTGTTTAGCCATATGTGTTATATTTCAAGATCAATGTATCAAAAAGTGTGCTTGGAATCAAAAGAGGAGCCTTCTTAACCAGAAATGATGGGAGGAACTCTCTAGTTTTGAATTCAACAATTAATATCAATCAGAAATGAAATTCAAGATCAAGGACTCCATTGTTTGTTAGATTGAATGAATTCACGTTATAGATGGCACATAGACATTTTTTCATTCTCAATGTAGTCATTTGGGAATAAGCAAAAGTTAATTTCAAGGTTATTGCATGAAAAATAGTCTTGGTAACAACAAGAGGAGCCTATTTAACATGAGGTGATTAGAATGTCTCATTATTTGTGAATTAAACTAGTTAACATTTGTACTAAATGCAAACCATGATGAATGACACCTTTGGCTGATGAATTTAATTAGATTTAGAGTGTTCATCGTGTTTATACATCTTTGATTCCATTAATATATTTGGTTGTTTAGCCACATGTGTTATATTTCAAGATTAATGTGTCAAAAAGTGTGTTTGAAATCAAAAGAGGAGCCTTCTTTGCCAGAAATGATGGGAGGAACTCTCTATTTTTTAATTCCACAATTAATATCAATAAGAAATGAAATTCAAGATCAATGACATCATTATTTGTTAGATTGAATGAATTCACGTTATAGATGCCCCACAGGCATTTGTTTCATAATCAATATGGTAATTAGGCGAGAAGCAAAAGTTAATTTCAAGGTTATTGCATGAAAAATAGTCTTGGTGACAGCAAGAGGATCCTAACTAACATGAGGTGATTAGAATGTCTCATTATTTAGCAATTAAACCAGTTAACATTTGTACGAAATGCTAACCATGATGAATTACACCTTTGGCTGAGGATTTAATTAGTGTTTTCATCGTGTTTATACTTGTTTGGTTCCGCTAATGTATTAGGTTGTTTCGCCACATGTGTTATATTTCAAGATCAATGTATGAACAAGTGTGTTTAGAATCAAAAGAGGAGCATTGTTAACCAGAAATGATGGGAGGTTGTCACTATGTTTGAAATCAATAATTAATATCAATAAGAAATGAAATTCAAGTTGAAGGTCTCCATTGTTTGTTAAATTGAAGGAATTGACGATATATATCGCCCATAGGTACTTTTTACATTATCAATAAAGTCATTTAAAAAGAAGAAAAAATTAATTTCAAGGTTATTGCGTGAAAAATAGTCTTGGTAACAACAAGAGGAGCCTAATTAACATGAGGTGATTAGAATGTCTCATTATTTGTGAATTAAACCAGTTAACATTTGTACTAAATGCAAACCATGATGAATGACACCTTTGGCTGATGAATTTAATTAGATTTAGAGTGTTCATCGTGTTTATACATCTTTGATTCCATTAATATATTTGGTTGTTTAGCCACATGTGTTATATTTCAAGATTAATGTGTCAAAAAGTGTGTTTGAAATCAAAAGAGGAGCCTTCTTGGCCAGAAATGATGGGAGGAACTCTCTATTTTTTAATTCCACAATTAATATCAATAAGAAATGAAATTCAAGATCAATGACATCATTATTTATTATATTGAATGAATTCACGTTATAGATGCCCCACAGGCATTTGTTTCATAATCAATATGGTAATTAGGCGAGAAGTAAAAGTTAATTTCAAGGTTATTGCATGAAAAATAGTCTTGGTGACAGCAAGAGGATCCTAACTAACATGAGGTGATTAGAATGTCTAATTATTTAGCAATTAAACCAGTTAACATTTGTACGAAATGCTAACCATGATGAATTACACCTTTGGCTGAGGATTTAATTAGTGTTTTCATCGTGTTTATACTTGTTTGGTTCCGCTAATGTATTAGGTTGTTTCGCCACATGTGTTATATTTCAAGATCAATGTATGAACAAGTGTGTTTGGAATCAAAAGAGAAGCATTGTTAACCAGAAATGATGGGAGGTTGTCACTATGTTTGAAATCAATAATTAATATCAATAAGAAATGAAATTCAAGTTGAAGGTCTCCATTGTTTGTTAAATTGAAGGAATTGACGATATATATCGCCCATAGGTACTTTTTACATTATCAATAAAGTCATTTAAAAAGAAGAAAAAATTAATTTCAAGGTTATTGCGTGAAAAATAGTCTTGGTAACAACAAGAGGAGCCTAATTAACATGAGGTGATTAGAATGTCTCATTATTTGTGAATTAAACCAGTTAACTTTTGTACTAAATGCAAACCATGAAGAATGACACCTTTGGCTGATGGATTTAATTAGATTTAGAGTTTTCATCGTGTTTATACTTGTTTGATTCCGCTAATGTATTAGGTTGTTTAGCCACATGTGTTATATTTCAAGATCAATGTGTCAAAAAGTGTGTTTGGAAACAAAAGAGGAGCCTTCTTAACCAAAAATGGTGGGAGGAACTCTATAGTTTTGAATTCAACAATTAATATCAATAAGAAATGAAATTCAAGATCAAGGACTCCATTGTTTGTTAGATTGAATGAATTCACGTTATAGATGGCCCATAGACATTTTTTTCATTCTCAATGTAGTCTTTTGGGAATAAGCAACAGTTAATTTCACGGTTATTGCATGAAAAATAGTCTTGGTAACAACAAAAGGAGCCTAATTAACATGAGGTGATTAGAATGTCTCATTATTTAGCAATTAAACCAGTTAACTTTTTTACGAAATGCTAACCATGATGAATTACACCTTTGGCTGAGGATTTAATTAGATTTAGAGTTTTCATCGTGTTTATACTTGTTTGATTCCATTAATATATTAGGCTGTTTAGCCACATGTGTTATATTTCAAGATCAATGTGTCAAAAAGTGTGTTTGAAATCAAAAAAGGAGCCTTCTTAACCAAAAATGATGGGAGGAACTCTCTAGTTGTGAATTCAACAATTAATATCAATAAGAAGTGAAATTCAAGATCAAGGACTCCATTATTTGTTAAATTGAATGAATTCACGTTATAGATGCCCCATAGGCATTTTTTTCATAATCAATGTAGTCATTAGCGAAGAAGCAAAAAGTTAATTTGAAGGTTATTGTATGAAAAATAGTCTTGGTAAGAGCATGAAGATCCTAACTAACATGAGGTGATTTGAATGTCTCATTATTTAGCAATTAAACCAGTTAACATTTGTACGAAATGCTAACCTTGATGAATTACACCTTTGGCTAAGGATTTAATTAGTGTTTACATCGTGTTTATACTTGTTTGGTTCCGCTAATGTATTAGGTTGTTTAGCCACATGTGTTATATTTCAAGATCAATGTATGAACAAGTGTGTTTGGAATCAAAAGAGGAGCATTGTTAACCAGAAATGATGGGAGGTTTTTTCAATGTTTGAAATCAACAATTAATATCAATAAGAAATGAAATTCAAGTTAAAGGTCTCCATTGTTTGTCAAATTGAAGGAATTGACGATATATATCGCCCATAGGTATTTTTTACATTATCAATAAAGTCATTTGAAAAGAAGAAAAAATTAATTTCAAGGTTATTGCGTGAAAAATAGTCTTGGTAACAACAAGAGGAGCCTAATTAACATGAGGTGATTAGAATGTCTCATTATTTATGAATTAAACCAGTTAACATTTGTACTAAATGCAAACCATGAAGAATGACACCTTTGGCTGATGGATTTAATTAGATTTAGAGTGTCCATCGTGTTTATACTTGTTTGATTCCGCTAATGTATTAGGTTGTTTAGCCACATGTGTTATATTTCAAGATCAATGTGTCAAAAAGTGTGTTTGGAAACAAAAGAGGAGCCTTCTTAACCAAAAATGATGGGAGGAACTCTCTAGTTTTGAATCCAATAATTACTATCAATAAGAAATGAAATTCAAGATCAAGGACTCCATTGTTTGTTAGATTGAATGAATTCACATTATAAATGCACCACAGGCATTTGTTTCATAATCAATAAAAGTAATTAGGCAAGAAGCAAAAGTTAATTTCAAGGTTATTTCATGAAAAATAGTCTTGGTAACAGCAAGTGGATCCTAATTAACATGAGGTGATTAGAATGTCTCATTATTTAGCAATTAAACCAGTTAACTTTTTTACAAAATGCTAACCATGATGAATTACACCTTTGGCTGAGGATTTAATTAAATTTAGTGTTTTCATCGTGTTTATACTTGTTTGGTTCCCCTAATGTATTAGGTTGTTTAGCCACATGTGTTATATTTCAAGATCAATGTATGAACAAGTGTGTTTGGAATCAAAAGAGGAGCATTGTTAACCAGAAATGATGGGAGGTTGTCTCTATTTTTGAAATCAACAATTAAAATCAATAAGAAATGAAATTCAAGTTGACGATATATATCGCCCATAGGTATTTTTAACAATATCAATAAAGTCATTTGAAAAGAAGAAAAAATTAATTTTGAAGGTTATTGAGTGAAAAATAGTCTTGGTAACAACAAGAGGAGCCTATTTAACATGAGGTGATTAGAATGTCTCATTATTTGTGAATTAAACCGGTTAACATTTGTACTAAATGCAAACCATGATGAATGACACCTTTGGCTGAAGGATTTAATTAGATTTAGAGTTTTCATCGTGTTTATACTTGTTTGATTCCATTAATATATTAGGTTGTTTAGCCACATGTGTTATATTTCAAGATCAATGTGTCAAAAAGTGTGTTTGGAATCAAAAGAGGAGCTTGCTTAACCAGAAATGATGGGAGGAACTCTCTAGTTTTGAATTCAACAATTAATATCAATAAGAAATGAAATTCAATATAAAGGACACCATTGTTTGTTAGATTGAATGAATTCACGTTATAGATGGCCCATAGACATTTTTTTCATTCTCAATGTAGTCATTTGGGAATAAGCAACAGTTAATTTCAAAGTTATTGCATGAAAAATAGTCTTGGTAACAACAAGAGGAGCCTAATTAACATGAGGTGATTAGAATGTCTCATTATTTGTGAATTAAACCAGTTAACATTTGTACTAAATGCAAACCATGATGAATGACACCTTTGGCTAATGGATTTAATTAGATTTAGAGTTTTCATCGTGTTTATACTTGTTTGATTCCATTAATATATTAGGTTGTTTAGCCACATGTGTTATATTTCAAGATCAATGTGTCAAAAAGTGTGTTTGGAATCAAAAGAGGAGCTTGCTTAACCAGAAATGATGGGAGGAACTCTCTAGTTTTGAATTCAACAATTAATATCAATAAGAAATGAAATTCAATATAAAGGACACCATTGTTTGTTAGATTGAATGAATTCACGTTATTGATGGCCCATAGACATTTTTTTCATTCTCAATGTAGTCATTTGGGAATAAGCAACAGTTAATTTCAAAGTTATTGCATGAAAAATAGTCTTGGTAACAACAAAAGGAGCCTAATTAACATGAGGTGATTAGAATGTCTCATTATTTAGCAATTAAACCAGTTAACTTTTTTACGAAATGCTAACCATGATGAATTACACCTTTGGCTGAGGATTTAATTAGATTTAGAGTTTTCATCGTGTTTATACTTGTTTGATTCCATTAATATATTAGGCTGTTTAGCCACATGTGTTATATTTCAAGATCAATGTGTCAAAAAGTGTGTTTGAAATCAAAAAAGGAGCCTTCTTAACCAAAAATGATGGGAGGAACTCTCTAGTTGTGAATTCAACAATTAATATCAATAAGAAGTGAAATTCAAGATCAAGGACTCCATTATTTGTTAAATTGAATGAATTCACGTTATAGATGCCCCATAGGCATTTTTTTCATAATCAATGTAGTCATTAGCGAAGAAGCAAAAAGTTAATTTGAAGGTTATTGTATGAAAAATAGTCTTGGTAAGAGCATGAAGATCCTAAATAACATGAGGTGATTTGAATGTCTCATTATTTAGCAATTAAACCAGTTAACATTTGTACGAAATGCTAACCTTGATGAATTACACCTTTGGCTAAGGATTTAATTAGTGTTTACATCGTGTTTATACTTGTTTGGTTCCGCTAATGTATTAGGTTGTTTAGCCACATGTGTTATATTTCAAGATCAATGTATGAACAAGTGTGTTTGGAATCAAAAGAGGAGCATTGTTAACCAGAAATGATGGGAGGTTTTCTCAATGTTTGAAATCAACAATTAATATCAATAAGAAATGAAATTCAAGTTAAAGGTGTCCATTGTTTGTTAAATTGAAGGAATTGACGATATATATGCCCCATAGGTATTTTTTTCATTATCAATAAAGTCATTTGAAAAGAAGAAAAAAATTAATTTCAAGGTTATTGCGTGAAAAAATAGTCTTGGTAACAACAAGAGGATCCTAATTAACATGAGGTGATTAGAATGTCTCATTATTTAGCAATTAAACCAGTTAACATTTTTTGTACTAAATGCAAAACCATGATGAATGACACCTTTGGCTGATGGATTTAATTAGATTTAGAGTTTTCATCGTGTTTATACTTGTTTGATTCCGCTAACGTATTAGGTTGTTTAGCCACATGTGTTATATTTCAAGATCAATGTGTAAAAACAAGTGTGTTTGGAATCAAAAGAGGAGCATTGTTAACCAAAAATGATGGGAGGAGGAACTCTCTAGTTTTGAAATCAATAATTACTATCAATAAGAAATGAAATTCAAGTTGAAGGTACTCCATTGTTTGTTAAATTGAATGAATTGACGATATTATATTGCACCATAGGCATTTTTTTACAATATCAATAAAAGTCATTTGAAAAGAAGAAAAAATTAATTTCAAGGTTATTTTCATGAAAAATAGTCTTGGTAACAATAAGTGGATCCTAATTAACATGAGGTGATTAAGAATGTCTCATTATTTGTGAATTAAACCAGTTAACTTTTTGTACAAAATGCAAACCATGATGAATTACACCTTTGGCTGAGGATTTAATTAGATTTAGAGTTTTCATCGTGTTTATACTTGTTTGATTCCCCCTAATGTATTAGGTTGTTTAGCCACATGTGTTATATTTCAAGATCAATGTGTGAAAAAAGTGTGTTTGGAATCAAAAGAGGAGGCATTCTTAACCAGAAATGATGGGAGGAACTCTCTAGTTTTGAATTCAACAATTAATATCAATAAGAAATGAAATTCAAGATCAAGGACTTCATTATTTGTTAGATTGAATGAATTCACGTTATAGTTCCCCACAGGCATTTGTTTCATAATCAATATGGTAATTAGGCGAGAAGCAAAAGATACTTTCAAGGTTATTGCATGAAAAATAGTCTTGGTAACAGCAAGAGGATCCTAACTAACATGAGGTGATTAAAATGTCTCATTATTTGTGAATTAAACCAGTTAACATTTGTACTAAATGCAAACCATGAAGAATGACACCTTTGGCTGATGGATTTAATTAGATTTAGAGTTTTCATCGTGTTTATACTTGTTTGATTCCGCTAATGTATTAGGTTGTTTAGCCACATGTATTATATTTCAAGATCAATGTGTCAAAAAGTGTGTTTGGAATCAAAAGAGGAGCCTTCTTAACCAAAAATGATGGGAGGAACTCTCTAGTTTTGAATTCAACAATTAATATCAATAAGAAATGAAATTCAAGATCAAGGACTCCATTGTTTGTTAGATTGAATGAATTCACGTTATAGATGGCCCATAGACATTTTTTTTCATTCTCAATGTAGTCTTTTGGGAATAAGCAACAGTTAATTTCAAGGTTATTGCATGAAAAATAGTCTTGGTAACAACAACAAGAGGAGCCTATTGAACATGAGGTGATTAGAATGTCTCATTATTTGTGAATTAAACCAGTTAACATTTGTACTAAATGCAAACCATGATGAATGACACCTTTGGCTGAAGGATTTAATGAGATTTAGAGTTTTCATCGTGTTTATACTTGTTTGATTCCATTAATATATTAGGTAGTTTAGCCGCATGTGTTATATTTCAAGATCAATGTGTCAAAAATTGTGTTTGGAATCAAAAGAGGATCCTTCTTAACCAGAAATGATGGGAGGAACTATCTAGTTGTGAATTCAACAATTAATATCAATAAGAAGTGAAATTCAAGATCAAGGACTCCATTATTTGTTAAATTGAATGAATTTACGTTATACATGCCCCATAGGCATTTTTTTCATAATCAATGTAGTCATTAACGAAGAAGCAAAATGTTAATTTGAAGGTTATTGCATGAAAAATAGTCTTGGTAACAGCAAGAGGATCCTAACTAACATGAGGTGATTAGAATGTCTCATTATTTAGTAATTAAACCAGTTAACATTTGTATGAAATGCTAACCTTGATGAATTACACCTTTGGCTGAGGATTTAATTAGATTTACTGTTTTCATCGTGTTTTTTTATACTTGTTTGGTTCCGCTAATGTATTAGGTTGTTTTGCCACATGTGTTATATTTCAAGATCAATGTATGAACAAGTGTGTTTCGAGTCAAAAGAGGAGCATTATCAACCAGAAATGATGGGAGGTTGTCTCTATGTTTGAAATCAACAATTAATATCAATAAGAAATGAAATTCAAGTTGAAGGTCTCCATTGTTTGTTAAATTGAAGGAATTGACGATATATATTGAACATAGGTATTTTTTACAATATCAATAAAGTCATTTGAAAAGAAGAAAAAATTAACTTCAAGGTTATTGAGTGAAAAATAGTCTTGGTAACAACTAGAGGAGCCTAATTAACATGAGGTGATTAGAATGTCTCATTATTTGTGAATTAAACCAGTTAACATTTGTACTAAATGCAAACCATGAAGAATGACAGCTTTGGCTGATGGATTTGATTAGATTTAGAGTTTTCATCGTGTTTAGACTTGTTTGATTCCATTAATATATTTGGTTGTTTAGCTACATGTGTTATATTTCAAGATCAATGTGTCAAAAAGTGTGTTTGGAATCAAAAGAGGAGCCTTCTTAACCAAAAATGATGGGAGGAACTCTCTCTAGTTTTGAATTCAACAATTAATTATCAATAAGAAATGAAATTCAAGATCAAGGACTCCATTGTTTGTTAGATTGAATGAATTCACGTTATAGATGGCCCATAGACATTTTTTTGATTCTCAATGTAGTCATTTGGGAATAAGCAACAGTTAATTTCAAGGTTATTGCATGAAAAATAGTCTTGGTAACAACAAGAGGAGCCTATTCAACATGAGGTGATTAGAATGTCTCATTATTTGTGAATTAAACCGGTTAACATTTGTACTAAATGCAAAAAATGATGAATGAAACCTTTGGCTGAAGGATTTAATTAGATTTAGAGTTTTCATCGTGTTTATACTTGTTTGATTCCATTAATATATTAGGTTGTTTAGCCACATGTGTTATATTTCAAGATCAATGTGTCAAAAATTGTGTTTGGAATCAAAAGAGGATCCTTCTTAACCAGAAATGATGGGAGGAACTATCTAGTTGTGTATTCAACAATTAATATCAATAAGAAGTGAAATTCAAGATCAAGGACTCCATTATTTGTTAAATTGAATGAATTCACGTTATAGATGCCCCATAGGCATTTTTTTCATAATCAATGTAGTCATTAGCGAAGAAGGAAAAAGTTAATTTGAAGGTTATTGCATGAAAAATAGTCTTGGTAACAGCAAGAGGATCCTAACTAACATGAGGTGATTAGAATGTCTCATTATTTAGTAATTAAACCAGTTAACATTTGTACAAAATGCTAACCTTGATGAATTACACCTTTGGCTGAGGATTTAATTAGATTTAGTGTTTTCATCGTGTTTATACTTGTTTGGTTCCGCTAATGTATTAGGTTGTTTAGCCACATGTGTTATATTTCAAGATCAATGTATGAACAAGTGTATTTGGAGTCAAAAGAGGAGCATTGTTAACCAGAAATGATGGGAGGTTGTCTCTATGTTTGAAATCAACAATTAATATCAATAAGAAATGAAATTCAAGTTGAAGGTCTCCATTGTTTGTTAAATTGAAGGAATTGACGATATATATTGAACATAGGTATTTTTTACAATATCAATAAAGTCATTTGAAAAAAGAAAAAATTAATTTCAAGGTTATTGAGTGAAAAATAGTCTTGGTAACAACAAGAGGAGCCTAATTAACATGAGGTGATTAGAATGTCTCATTATTTGTGAATTAAAAAAGTTAACATTTGTACTAAATGCAAACCATGAAGAATGACAGCTTTGGCTGATGGATTGGATTAGATTTAGAGTTTTCATCGTGTTTAGACTTGTTTGATTCCATTAATATATTTGGTTGTTTAGCTACATGTGTTATATTTCAAGATCAATGTGTCAAAAAGTGTGTTTGGAATCAAAAGAGGAGCCTTCTTAACCAAAAATGATGGGAGGAACTCTCTAGTTTTGAATTCAACAATTATTATCAATAAGAAATGAAATTCAAGATCAAGGACTCCATTGTTTGTTAGATTGAATGAATTTATGTTATAGATGGCCCATAGACATTTTTTTCATTCTCAATGTAGTCATTTGGGAATAAGCAACAGTTAATTTCAAGGTTATTGAATGAAAAATAGTCTTGGTAACAACAAGAGGAGCCTATTTAACATGAGGTGATTAGAATGTCTCATTATTTGTGAATTAAACCGGTTAACATTTGTACTAAATGCAAACCATGATGAATGACACCTTTGGCTGAAGGATTTAATTAGATTTAGAGTTTTCATCGTGTTTATACTTGTTTGATTCCATTAATATATTAGGTTGTTTAGCCACATGTGTTATATTTCAAGATCAATGTGTCAAAAATTGTGTTTGGAATCAAAAGAGGATCCTTCTTAACCAGAAATGATGGGAGGAACTATCTAGTTGTGAATTCAACAATTAATATCAATAAGAAGTGAAATTCAAGATCAAGGACTCCATTATTTGTTAAATTGAATGAATTCACGTTATAGATGCCCCATAGGCATTTTTTTCATAATCAATGTAGTCATTAACGAAGAAGCAAAAAGTTAATTTGAAGGTTATTGCATGAAAAATAGTCTTGGTAACAGCAAGAGGATCCTAACTAACATGAGGTGATTAGAATGTCTCATTATTTAGTAATTAAACCAGTTAACATTTGTACGAAATGCTAACCTTGATGAATTACACCTTTGGCTGAGGATTTAATTAGATTTAGTGTTTTCATCATGTTTATACTTGCTTGGTTCCGCTAATGTATTAGGTTGTTTAGCCACATGTGTTATATTTCAAGATCAATGTATGAACAAGTGTGTTTGGAGTCAAAAGAGGAGCATTGTTAACCAGAAATGATGGGAGGTTGTCTCTTTGTTTGAAATCAACAATTAATATCAATAAGAAATGAAATTCAAGTTGAAGGTCTCCATTGTTTGTTAAATTGAAGGAATTGACGATATATATTGAACATAGGTATTTTTTACAATATCAATAAAGTCATTTGAAAAAGAAGAAAAAATTAATTTCAAGGTTATTGAGTGAAAAATAGTCTTGGTAACAACAAGAGGAGCCTAATTAACATGAGGTGATTAGAATGTCTCATTATTTGTGAATTAAACCAGTTAACATTTGTACTAAATGCAAACCATGAAGAATGACAGCTTTGGCTGATGGATTTGATTAGATTTAGAGTTTTCATCGTGTTTATACTTGTTTGATTCCGCTAATGTATTAGGTTGTTTAGCCACATGTGTTATATTTCAAGATGAATGTGTCAAAAAGTGTGTTTGGAATCAAAAGAGGAGGCTTCTTAACCAGAAATGATGGGAGGAACTCTCTAGTTTTGAATTCAACAATTAATATCAATAAGAAATGAAATTCAAGATCAAGGACTTCATTATTTGTTAGATTGAATGAATTCACGTTATAGATGCCCCACAGGCATTTGTTTCATAATCAATATGGTAATTAGGCGAGAAGCAAAAGATACTTTCAAGGTTATTGCATGAAAAATAGTCTTGGTAACAGCAAGAGGATCCTAACTAACATGAGGTGATTAAAATGTCTCATTATTTGTGAATTAAACCAGTTAACATTTGTACTAAATGCAAACCATGAAGAATGACACCTTTGGCTGATGGATTTAATTAGATTTAGAGTTTTCATCGTGTTTATACTTGTTTGATTCCGCTAATGTATTAGGTTGTTTAGCCACATGTATTATATTTCAAGATCAATGTGTCAAAAAGTGTGTTTGGAATCAAAAGAGGAGCCTTCTTAACCAAAAATGATGGGAGGAACTCTCTAGTTTTGAATTCAACAATTAATATCAATAAGAAATGAAATTCAAGATCAAGGACTCCATTGTTTGTTAGATTGAATGAATTCACGTTATAGATGGCCCATAGACATTTTTTTCATTCTCAATGTAGTCTTTTGGGAATAAGCAACAGTTAATTTCAAGGTTATTGCATGAAAAATAGTCTTGGTAACAACAAGAGGAGCCTATTTAACATGAGGTGATTAGAATGTCTCATTATTTGTGAATTAAACCAGTTAACATTTGTACTAAATGCAAACCATGATGAATGACACCTTTGGCTGAAGGATTTAATTAGATTTAGAGTTTTCATCGTGTTTATACTTGTTTGATTCCATTAATATATTAGGTTGTTTAGCCACATGTGTTATATTTCAAGATCAATGTGTCAAAAATTGTGTTTGGAATCAAAAGAGGATCCTTCTTAACCAGAAATGATGGGAGGAACTATCTAGTTGTGAATTCAACAATTAATATCAATAAGAAGTGAAATTCAAGATCAAGGACTCCATTATTTGTTAAATTGAATGAATTCACGTTATAGATGCCCCATAGGCATTTTTTTCATAATCAATGTAGTCATATCGAAGAAGCAAAATGTTAATTTGAAGGTTATTGCATGAAAAATAGTCTTGGTAACAGCAAGAGGATCCTAACTAACATGAGGTGATTAGAATGTCTCATTATTTAGTAATTAAACCAGTTAACATTTGTATGAAATGCTAACCTTGATGAATTACACCTTTGGCTGAGGATTTAATTAGATTTACTGTTTTCATCGTGTTTATACTTGTTTGGTTCCGCTAATGTATTAGGTTGTTTTGCCACATGTGTTATATTTCAAGATCAATGTATGAACAAGTGTGTTTGGAGTCAAAAGAGGAGCATTGTTAACCAGAAATGATGGGAGGTTGTCTCTATGTTTGAAATCAACAATTAATATCAATAAGAAATGAAATTCAAGTTGAAGGTCTCCATTGTTTGTTAAATTGAAGGAATTGACGATATATATTGAACATAGGTATTTTTTACAATATCAATAAAGTCATTTGAAAAGAAGAAAAAATTAATTTCAAGGTTATTGAGTGAAAAATAGTCTTGGTAACAACAAGAGGAGCCTAATTAACATGAGGTGATTAGAATGTCTCATTATTTGTGAATTAAACCAGTTAACATTTGTACTAAATGCAAACCATGAAGAATGACAGCTTTGGCTGATGGATTTGATTAGATTTAGAGTTTTCATCGTGTTTAGACTTGTTTGATTCAATTAATATTTTTGGTTGTTTAGCTACATGTGTTATATTTCAAGATCAATGTGTCAAAAAGTGTGTTTGGAATCAAAAGAGGAGCCTTCTTAACCAAAAATGATGGGAGGAACTCTCTAGTTTTGAATTCAACAATTATTATCAATAAGAAATGAAATTCAAGATCAAGGACTCCATTGTTTGTTAGATTGAATGAATTCACGTTATAGATGGCCCATAGACATTTTTTTCATTCTCAATGTAGTCATTTGGGAATAAGCAACAGTTAATTTCAAGGTTATTGCATGAAAAATAGTCTTGGTAACAACAAGAGGAGCCTATTCAACATGAGGTGATTAGAATGTCTCAATAGTTGTGAATTAAACCGGTTAACATTTGTACTAAATGCAAAAAATGATGAATGAAACCTTTGGCTGAAGGATTTAATTAGATTTAGAGTTTTCATCGTGTTTATACTTGTTTGATTCCATTAATATATTAGGTTGTTTAGCCACATGTGTTATATTTCAAGATCAATGTGTCAAAAATTGTGTTTGGAATCAAAAGAGGATCCTTCTTAACCAGAAATGATGGGAGGAACTATCTAGTTGTGAATTCAACAATTAATATCAATAAGAAGTGAAATTCAAGATCAAGGACTCCATTATTTGTTAAATTGAATGAATTCACGTTATAGATGCCCCATAGGCATTTTTTTCATAATCAATGTAGTCATTAACGAAGAAGCAAAATGTTAATTTGAAGGTTATTGCATGAAAAATAGTCTTGGTAACAGCAAGAGGATCCTAACTAACATGAGGTGATTAGAATGTCTCATTATTTAGTAATTAAACCAGTTAACATTTGTATGAAATGCTAACCTTGATGAATTACACCTTTGGCTGAGGATTTAATTAGATTTACTGTTTTCATCGTGTTTATACTTGTTTGGTTCCGCTAATGTATTAGGTTGTTTTGCCACATGTGTTATATTTCAAGATCAATGTATGAACAAGTGTGTTTGGAGTCAAAAGAGGAGCATTGTTAACCAGAAATGATGGGAGGTTGTCTCTATGTTTGAAATCAACAATTAATATCAATAAGAAATGAAATTCAAGTTGAAGGTCTCCATTGTTTGTTAAATTGAAGGAATTGACGATATATATTGAACATAGGTATTTTTTACAATATCAATAAAGTCATTTGAAAAGAAGAAAAAATTAACTTCAAGGTTATTGAGTGAAAAATAGTCTTGGTAACAACTAGAGGAGCCTAATTAACATGAGGTGATTAGAATGTCTCATTATTTGTGAATTAAACCAGTTAACATTTGTACTAAATGCAAACCATGAAGAATGACAGCTTTGGCTGATGGATTTGATTAGATTTAGAGTTTTCATCGTGTTTAGACTTGTTTGATTCCATTAATATATTTGGTTGTTTAGCTACATGTGTTATATTTCAAGATCAATGTGTCAAAAAGTGTGTTTGGAATCAAAAGAGGAGCCTTCTTAACCAAAAATGATGGGAGGAACTCTCTAGTTTTGAATTCAACAATTATTATCAATAAGAAATGACATTCAAGATCAAGGACTCCATTGTTTGTTAGATTGAATGAATTCACGTTATAGATGGCCCATAGACATTTTTTTGATTCTCAATGTAGTCATTTGGGAATAAGCAACAGTTAATTTCAAGGTTATTGCATGAAAAATAGTCTTGGTAACAACAAGAGGAGCCTATTCAACATGAGGTGATTAGAATGTCTAAATAGTTGTGAATTAAACCGGTTATCATTTGTACTAAATGCAAAAAATGATGAATGAAACCTTTGGCTGAAGGATTTAATTAGATTTAGAGTTTTCATCGTGTTTATACTTGTTTGATTCCATTAATATATTAGGTAGTTTAGCCACATGTGTTATATTTCAAGATCAATGTGTCAAAAATTGTGTTTGGAATCAAAAGAGGATCCTTCTTAACCAGAAATGATGGGAGGAACTATCTAGTTGTGAATTCAACAATTAATATCAATAAGAAGTGAAATTCAAGATCAAGGACTCCATTATTTGTTAAATTGAATGAATTCACGTTATACATGCCCCATAGGCATTTTTTTCATAATCAATGTAGTCATTAACGAAGAAGCAAAATGTTAATTTGAAGGTTATTGCATGAAAAATAGTCTTGGTAACAGCAAGAGGATCCTAACTAACATGAGGTGATTAGAATGTCTCATTATTTAGTAATTAAACCAGTTAACATTTGTATGAAATGCTAACTTTGATGAATTACACCTTTGGCTGAAGATTTAATTAGATTTACTGTTTTCATCGTGTTTATACTTGTTTGGTTCCGCTAATGTATTAGGTTGTTTTGCCACATGTGTTATATTTCAAGATCAATGTATGAACAAGTGTGTTTGGAGTCAAAAGAGGAGCATTGTTAACCAGAAATGATGGGAGGTTGTCTCTATCTTTGAAATCAACAATTAATATCAATAAGAAATGAAATTCAAGTTGAAGGTCTCCATTGTTTGTTAAATTGAAGGAATTGACGATATATATTGAACATAGGTATTTTTTACAATATCAATAAAGTCATTTGAAAAGAAGAAAAAATTAACTTCAAGGTTATTGAGTGAAAAATAGTCTTGGTAACAACTAGAGGAGCCTAGTTAACATGAGGTGATTAGAATGTCTCATTATTTGTGAATTAAACCAGTTAACATTTGTACTAAATGCAAACCATGAAGAATGACAGCTTTGGCTGATGGATTTGATTAGATTTAGAGTTTTCATCGTGTTTAGACTTGTTTGATTCCATTAATATATTTTTGGTTGTTTAGCTACATGTGTTATATTTCAAGATCAATGTGTCAAAAAGTGTGTTTGGAATCAAAAGAGGAGCCTTCTTAACCAAAAATGATGGGAGGAACTCTCTAGTTTTGAATTCAACAATTATTATCAATAAGAAATGACATTCAAGATCAAGGACTCCATTGTTTGTTAGATTGAATGAATTCACGTTATAGATGGCCCATAGACATTTTTTTGATTCTCAATGTAGTCATTTGGGAATAAGCAACAGTTAATTTCAAGGTTATTGCATGAAAAATAGTCTTGGTAACAACAAGAGGAGCCTATTCAACATGAGGTGATTAGAATGTCTCATTATTTGTGAATTAAACCGGTTAACATTTGTACTAAATGCAAAAAATGATGAATGAAACCTTTGGCTGAAGGATTTAATTAGATTTAGAGTTTTCATCGTGTTTATACTTGTTTGATTCCATTAATATATTAGGTTGTTTAGCCACATGTGTTATATTTCAAGATCAATGTGTCAAAAATTGTGTTTGGAATCAAAAGAGGATCCTTCTTAACCAGAAATGATGGGAGGAACAATCTAATTGTGAATTCAACAATTAATATCAATAAGAAGTGAAATTCAAGATCAAGGACTCCATTATTTGTTAAATTGAATGAATTCACGTTATACATGCCCCATAGGCATTTTTTTCATAATCAATGTAGTCATTAACGAAGAAGCAAAATGTTAATTTGAAGGTTATTGCATGAAAAATAGTCTTGGTAACAGCAAGAGGATCCTAACTAACATGAGGTGATTAGAATGTCTCATTATTTAGTAATTAAACCAGTTAACATTTGTACGAAATGCTAACCTTGATGAATTACACCTTTGGCTGAGGATTTAATTAGATTTAGTGTTTTCATCGTGTTTATACTTGTTTGGTTCCGCTAATGTATTAGGTTGTTTAGTCACATGTGTTATATTTCAAGATCAATGTATGAACAAGTGTGTTTGGAGTCAAAAGAGGAGCATTGTTAACCAGAAATGATGGGAGGTTGTCTCTTTGTTTGAAATCAACAATTAATATCAATAAGAAATGAAATTCAAGTTGAAGGTCTCCATTGTTTGTTAAATTGAAGGAATTGTTGATATATATTGAACATAGGTATTTTTTACAATATCAATAAAGTCATTTGAAAAGAAGAAATAATTAATTTCAAGGTTATTGAGTGAAAAATAGTCTTGGTAACAACAAGAGGAGCCTAATTAACATGAGGTGATTAGAATGTCTCATTATTTGTGAATGAAACCAGTTAAGATTTGTACTAAATGCAAACCATGAAGAATGACAGCTTTGGCTGATGGATTTGATTAGATTTAGAGTTTTCATCGTGTTTAGACTTGTTTGATTCCATTAATATTTTTGGTTGTTTAGCTACATGTGTTATATTTCAAGATCAATGTGTCAAAAAGTGTGTTTGGAATCAAAAGAGGAGCCTTCTTAACCAAAAATAATGGGAGGAACTCTCTAGTTTTGAATTCAACAATTATTATCAATAAGAAATGAAATTCAAGATCAAGGACTCCATTGTTTGTTAGATTGAATGAATTCACGTTATAGATGGCCCATAGACATTTTTTTCATTCTCAATGTAGTCATTTGGGAATAAGCAACAGTTAATTTCAAGGTTATTGCATGAAAAATAGTCTTGGTAACAACAAGAGGAGCCTATTTAACATGAGGTGATTAGAATGTCTCATTATTTGTGAATTAAACCCGGTTTAACATTTGTACTAAATGCAAAAAAATGATGAATGACACCTTTGGCTGAAGGGATTTAATTAGATTTAGAGTTTTTCATCGTGTTTTATACTTGTTTGATTCCATTAATATATTAGGTTGTTTTAGCCACATGTGTTATATTTCAAGATCAATGTGTCAAAAATTGTGTTTGGAATCAAAAGAGGATCCTTCTTAACCAGAAATGATGGGAGGAACTATCTAGTTGTGAATTCAACAATTAATATCAATAAGAAGTGAAATTCAAGATCAAGGACTCCATTATTTGTTAAATTGAATGAATTCACGTTATAGATGCCCCATAGGCATTTTTTTCATAATCAATGTAGTCATTAACGAAGAAGCAAAAAGTTAATTCACGTTATAGGTGGCCTATAGGCATTTTTTTCATTCTCAATATAGTAATTAGGGAAGAGGGAAAAGTTAAGTTCAAGGTTATTGCATGAAAAATTATCTTGGTGATAACAAGAGGAGCCTAATTAACATGAGGTGATTAGAATGTCTCATTATTTAGCAATTAAACCAGTTAATATTTGTACAAAATGCAAACCATGATGAATTACACATTTGGCTGACGAGTTGATTATATTTAGAGTTTTCATCATGTTTATACTTGTTTGATTCCGCTAATGTATTAGATTATTCAGCCATATGTGTCATATTTTAAGATCAATGTATCAACAAATGTGTTTGGAATCAAAACAGGAGCCTTGTTAACCAGAAATGAGAGGAGGTTGTCTCTATTTTTGAAATCAACAATTAATATCAATAAGAAATGAAATTCAAGTTGAATGTCTCTATTGTTTGCTAAATTGATGGAATTGACGACATTTTTTTCATTTTCAATGTAGTCATTTGGGAATAAGCAACAATTAATTTCAAGGTTATTGCATGAAAAATAGTCTTGGTAACAACAAGAGGAGCCTATTTAACATGAGGTGATTAGAATGACTCATTATTTGAGAATTAAACCAGTTAACATTTGTACTAAATGCAAACCATGATGAGTGACACCTTTGGCTGATGAATTTAATTAGATTTAGAGTTTTCATCGTGTTTATACTTCTTTGACTCCATTAATATATTAGGTTGTTTAGCCACATGTGTTATATTTCAAGATCAATGTGTCAAAAAGTGTGTTTGAAATGATGGGAGGAACTCTCTATTTTTTAATTCAACAATTAATATCAATAAAAAATGAAATTCAAGATCAATGACTTCATTATTTGTTAGATTGAATGAATTCACGTTATAGATGCCCCACAGGCATTTGTTTCATAATCAATATGGTAATTAGGCGAGAAGCAAAAGTTAATTTCAAGGTTATTGCATGAAAAATAGTCTTGGTAACAACAAGAGGATCCTAACTAACATGAGGTGATTTGAATGTCTCATTATTTAGCAATTAAACCAGTTAACATTTGTACGAAATGCTAACCATGATGAATTACACCTTTGGCTGAGGATTTAATTAGATTTAGTGTTTTCATCGTGTTTATACTTGTTTGGTTCCGCTAATGTATTTGGTTGTTTAGCCACATGTGTTATATTTCAAGATCAATGTATGAACAAGTGTGTTTGGAATCAAAAGAGGAGCATTGTTAACCAGAAATGATGGGAGGTTGTCGCTATGTTTGAAATCAACAATGAATATCAATAAGAAATGAAATTCAAGTTGAAGGTCTCCATTGTTGGTTAAATTGAAGGAATTGACGATATATATCACCCATAGGTATTTTTACATTATCAATAAAGTCATTTGAACAGAAGAAAAAATTAATTTCAAGGTTATTGCGTGAAAAATAGTCTTGGTAACAACAAGAGGAGCCTAATTAACATGAGGTGATTAGAATGTCTCATTATTTGTGAATTAAACTAGTTAACATTTGTACTAAATGCAAACCATGATGAATGACACCTTTGGCTAATTGATTTAATTAGATTTAGAGTTTTCATGGTGTTTATACTTGTTTGATTCCATTAATATATTAGGTTGTTTAGCCACATGTGTTATATTTCAAGATCAATGTGTCAAAAAGTGTGTTTGGAATCAAAAGAGGAGCCTTCTTAACCAGAAATAATGGGAGGAACTCTCTAGTTTTGAATTCAATAATTAATATCAATAGGAAATGAAATTCAAGATCAAGGACTCCATTGTTTGTTAGATTGAATGAATTCACGTTATAGATGGCGCATAGACATTTTTTTCATTCTCAATGTAGTCATTTGGGAATAAGCAACAGTTAATTTCAAGGTTATTGCATGAAAAATAGTCTTGGTAATAACAAGAGGAGCCTATTTAACATGAGGTGATTAGAATGTCTCATTATTTGTGAATTAAACCAGTTAACATTTAATTAGATTTAGAGTTTTCATCGTGTTTGTACTTGTTTGATTCCATTGATATATTAGGTTGTTTAGCCACATGTGTTATATTTCAAGATTAATGTTTGAAAAAGAGTGTTTGGAATCAAAAGTGGAGCCTTGTTAACCAGAGATTATGGGAGGAACTCTTTATTTTTGAATTCAACAATTAATATCAATAAGAAATGAAATTCAAGATCAAGGACTTCATTATTCGTTAGATTGAATGAATTCACGTTACAGATGCCCCACAGGCATTTGTTTCATAATCAATATAGTAATTAGGCAAGAAGCAAATGTTAATTTCAAGGTTATTGCATGAAAAATAGTCTTGGTAACAGCAAGAGGATCCTAATTAACATGAGGTGATTAGAATGTCTCATTATTTAGCAATTAAACTAGTTAACATTTGCACGAAATGCAAACCATGATGAATGACACCTTTGGCTGATGGATTTAATTAGATTTAGAGTTTTCATCATGTTTTTACTTGTTTGATTTCACTAATGTATTTGGTTGTTTAGCCATATGTGTTATATTTTAATATCAATGTATCAAAAAGTTAAGTTCAAGGTTATTGCATGAAAAATAGTCTTGGTAAAAATACGAGGATCCTAATTACCATAAGGGGATTAGAAAGTCTCATTATTTAGAAATTAAACCAGTTAACATTTGTACCAAATGCATACCATGAAGAATGACTCCTTTGACTGATGGATTTAAATAGATTTAGAGATTCAATGGTGCTTATACTTGTTTGTTTCAATTACTTTACTAGGTTGTTTAGCCATATGTCTTATATTTCAAGATTATTTTTTCAAAAAGTGTGTTTGGAATCGAAAGAGGAGCCTTGTTAACATGAAATGACGGGAGGTACTCTCTATTTTTTAAATCAACAATTAATATCAATAAGAAATGAAATACAAGATCAAGGACTCCATTGTTTGTTAGATTGAATGAATTCACGTTATAGATGCCACATAGGCATTTTTTTCATAATCAATATAGTAATTAGTGAATGAGCAAAAGTTAATTTCAAGGTTATTGCATGAAAAATAGTCTTGGTAACAACAAGAGGAGCCTAATTAACATGAGGTGATTAGAATGTCTCATTATTTAGCAATTAAACCAGTTAACATTTGTACGAAATGCAAACCATGATGGATGACACCTTTGGCTGATGGATTTAATTAGATTTAGAGTTTTCATCGTGTTTATACTTGTTTGATTCCATTAATATATTAGGTTGTTTAGCCCCATGTGTTATATTTCAAGATCAATGTGTCAAAAAGTGTGTTTGGAATCAAAAGAGGAGCCTTCTTAACCAGAAATGATGGGAGGAACTCTCTATTTTTGAATTTAACAATTAATATCAATAAGAAGATGAAATTCAAGATCAAAGACTCCATTGTTTGTTAAATGGAATGAATTCACATTATAGATGGCCCATAGGCATTTTTTTCATAATCAATATAGTAATTAGGGATGAAGCAAAATTTAATTTCAAGGTTATTGTATGAAAAATAATCTTGGTATCAGTAAGAGGATCTTAATTAACATGAAGTGATTAGAATGTCTCATTATTTAGCAATGAAACCAGTTAACATTTGCACGAAATGTAAACCATGATGAATTACACCTTTGGCTGAGGATTTAATTAGATTTAGAGTTTTCATCGTGTTTATACTTGTTTGATTCCGCTAATGTATTAGGTCGTTTAGCCGTATGTGTTATATTTCAAGATCAATGTATCAAGAAGTGTGTTTGGAATCAAAAGAGGAACCTTGTTAACCGGAAATGATGGGAGGTTGTCTCTATTTTTGAAATCAACGGTTAATATCAATAAGAAATGAAATTCAAGGTGAAGGTCTCCATTGTTTGTTAAATTGAAGGAATTGACGATATAGATCTCCCAAAGTTATTTTTTCCATAATCAATATAGTGATTTGAAAAGAGGAAAAAATTAATTTCAAGGTTATTGCGTGAAAAATAGTCTTGGTAACAACAAGAGGTGCCTAATTAACATGAGGTGATTAGAATGTCTCATTATTTGTGAATTAAACCAGTTAACATTTGTACTAAATGCAAACCATGATGAATGACACCTTTGGCTGATGGATTTAATTAGATTTAGAGTTTTCATCTTGTTCATACTTATTTGATTCCATTAATATATTAGGTTGTTTAGCCACATGTGTTATATTTCAAGATTAATGTTTGAAAAAGTGTGTTTGGAATCAAAAGTGGAGCCTTGTTAACTAGAGATTATGGGAGGAACACTCTATTTTTGAATTCAACAATTAATATCAATAAGAAATGAAATTCAGGATCAAGGACTTCATTATTTGTTAGATTGAATGAATTCACGTTATAGATGCCCCACAGGGATTGTTTTATAATCAACATAGTAATTAGGCAAGAAGTAAAAGTTAATTTCAAGGTTATTGCATGAAAAATAGTCTTGGTAACAGCAGGAGGATCCCAATTAACATGAGGTGATTAGAATGTCTCATTATTTAGCAATTAAACCAGTTAACATTTGCACAAAATGCAAAACATAATGAATGACACCTTTGGCTGATGGATTTAATTAGATTTAGAGTTTTCATCGTGTTTTTACTTGTTTGATTTCACTAATGTATTTGGTTGTTTAGCCATATGTGTTATATTTTAATATCAATGTATCAAAAAGTTAATTTCAAGGTTATTGCATGAAAAATAGTCTTCATAAAAGCACGAGGATCCTAATTACCATAAGGGGATTAGAAAGTCTCATTATTTAGAAATTAAACCAGTTAACATTTGAACCAAATGCATACCATGAAGAATGACTCCTTTGACTGATGGATTTAAATCGATTTAGAGATTCAATAATGCTTATACTTGTTTGTTTCAATTACTTTACTAGGTTGCTTAGCCACATGTTTTATATTTCAAGATTATTTTTTCAAAAAGTGTGTTTGGAATCAAAAGAGGAACCTTGGTAACATGAAATGACGGGAGGAACTCTCTATTTTTGAATTCAACAATTAATATCAATAAAAAATGAAATTCAAGATCAAGGACTCCATTGTTTGTTAGATTGACTGAATTCACGTTATAGATGCCACATAGGCATTTTTTTCATTATTAATATAGTAATTAGCGAAGGAGCAAAGTTAATTTCAAAGTTAGTGCATGAAAAATAGTCTTGGTAACAACATGAGGAGCCTAATTAACATGAGGTGATTAGAATGTCTCATTATTTGTGAATTAAACCAGTTAACATTTGTACTAAATGCAAACCATGATGAATGACACCTTTGGCTGATGGATTTAATTAGATTTAAAGTTTTCATCGTGTTTATAATTCTTTGATTCCATTAATATATTAGGTTGTTTAGCCACATGTGTTATATTTCAAGATCAATGTGTCAAAAAGTGTGTTTGGAATCAAAAGAGGAGCCTTCTTAACCAGAAATGATGGGAGGAACTCTCTAGTTTTGAATTCAACAATTAATATCAATAAGAAATGAAATTCAAGATCAAGGACTCCATTGTTTGTTAGATTGAATGAATTCACGTTATAGATGGCCCATAGACATTTTTTTCATTCGCAATGTAGTCATTTGGGAATAAGCAACAGTTAATTTCAAGGTTATTGCATGAAAAATAGTCTTGGTAACAACAAGAGGAGCCTATTTAACATGAGGTGATTAGAATGTCTCATTATTTGTGAATTAAACCGGTTCACATTTGTACTAAATGCAAACCATGATGAATGACACCTTTGGCTGAAGGATTTAATTAGATTTAGAGTTTTCATCGTGTTTATACTTGTTTGATTCCATTAATATATTAGGTTGTTTAGCCACATGTGTTATATTTCAAGATCAATGTGTCAAAAATTGTGTTTGGAATCAAAAGAGGAGCCTTCTTAACCAGAAATGATGGGAGGAACTCTCTAGTTGTGAATTCAACAATTAATATCAATAAGAAGTGAAATTCAAGATCAAGGACTCCATTATTTGTTAAATTGAATGAATTCACATTATAGATGCCCCATAGGCATTTTTTTCATAATCAATGTAGTCATTAGCGAAGAAGCATAAAGTTAATTTGAAGGTTATTCCATGAAAAATAGTCTTGGTAACAGCAAGAGGATCCTAACTAACATGAGGTGATTAGAATGTCTCATTATTTAGCAATTAAACCAGTTAACATTTGTACGAAATGCTAACCTTGATGAATTACACCTTTGGCTGAGGATTTAATTAGATTTAGTGTTTTCATCGTGTTTATACTTGTTTGGTTCCGCTAATGTACTAGGTTGTTTAGCCACATGTGTTATATTTCAAGATCAATGTATGAACAAGTGTGTTTGGAATCAAAAGAGGAGCATTGTTAACCAAAAATGATGGGAGGTTGTCTCTATGTTTGAAATCAACAATTAATATCAATAAGAAATGAAATTCAAGTTGAAGGTCTCCATTGTTTGTTAAATTGAAGGAATTGACGATATATATTGCCCATAGGTATTTTTTACAATATCAATAAAGTCATTTGAAAAGAGGAAAAAATTAATTTCAAGGTTATTGAGTGAAAAATAGTCTTGGTAACAACAAGAGGAGCCTAATTAACATGAGGTGATTAGAATGTCTCATTATGTGTGAATCAAACCAGTTAACATTTGTACTAAATGCAAACCATGAAGAATGATAGCTTTGGCTGATGGATTTGATTAGATTTAGAGTTTTCATCGTGTTTAGACTTGTTTGATTCCATTAATATATTTGGTTGTTTAGCTACATGTGTTATATTTCAAGATCAATGTGTCAAAAAGTGTGTTTGGAATCAAAAGAGGAGACTTCTTAACCAAAAATGTTGGGAGGAACTCTCTAGTTTTGAATTCAACAATTAATATCAATAAGAAATGAAATTCAAGATCAAGGACTCCATTGTTTGTTAGATTGAATGAATTCACATTATAGATGGCCCATAGACATTTTTTTCATTCTCAATGTAGTCATTTGGGAATAAGCAACAGTTAATTTCAAGGTTATTGCATGGAAAATAGTCTTGGTAACAACAAGAGGAGCCTATTTAACATGAGGTGATTAGAATGTCTCATTATTTGTGAATTAAACCGGTTAACATTTGTACTAAATGCAAACCATGATGAATGACACCATTGGCTGAAGGATTTAATTAGATTTAGAGTTTTCATCGTGTTTATACTTGTTTGATTCCATTAATATATTAGGTTGTTTAGCCACATGTGTTATATTTCAAGATCAATGTGTCAAAAATTGTGTTTGGAATCAAAAGAGGAGCCTTCTTAACCAGAAATGATGGGAGGAACTCTCTAGTTGTGAATTCAACAATTAATATCAATAAGAAGTGAAATTCAAGATCAAGGACTCCATTATTTGTTAAATTGAATGAATTCACATTATAGATGCCCCATAGGCATTTTTTTCATAATCAATGTAGTCATTAGCGAAGAAGCATAAAGTTAATTTGAAGGTTATTACATGAAAAATAGTCTTGGTAACAGCAAGAGGATCCTAACTAACATGAGGTGATTAGAATGTCTCATTATTTAGCAATTAAACCAGTTAACATTTGTACGAAATGCTAACCTTGATGAATTACACCTTTGGCTGAGGATTTAATTAGATTTAGTGTTTTCATCGTGTTTATACTTGTTTGGTTCCGCTAATGTATTAGGTTGTTTAGCCACATGTGTTATATTTCAAGATCAATGTATGAACAAGTGTGTTTGGAATCAAAAGAGGAGCATTGTTAACCAGAAATGATGGGAGGTTTTCTCTATGTTTGAAATCAATAATTAATATCAATAAGAAATGAAATTCAAGTTGACGGTCTCCATTGTTTGTTAAATTGAAGGAATTGACGATATATATTGCCCATAGGTATTTTTTACAATATCAATAAAGTCATTTGAAAAGAAGAAAAAATTAATTTCAAGGTTATTGAGTGAAAAATAGTCTTGGTAACAACAAGAGGAGCCTAATTAACATGAGGTGATTAGAATGTCTCATTATTTTTGAATTAAACCAGTTAACATATGTACTAAATGCAAACCATGAAGAATGACAGCTTTGGCTGATGGATTTGATTAGATTTAGAGTTTTCATCGTGTTTAGACTTGTTTGATTCCATTAATATATTTGGTTGTTTAGCTACATGTGTTATATTTCAAGATCAATGTGTCAAAAAGTGTGTTTGGAATCAAAAGAGGAGACTTCTTAACCAAAAATGTTGGGAGGAACTCTCTAGTTTTGAATTCAACAATTAATATCAATAAGAAATGAAATTCAAGATCAAGGACTCCATTGTTTGTTAGATTGAATGAATTCACGTTATAGATGGCCCATAGACATTTTTTTCATTCTCAATGTAGTCATTTGGGAATAAGCAACAGTTAATTTCAAGGTTATTGCATGAAAAATAGCCTTGGTAACAACAAGAGGAGCCTATTTAACATGAGGTGATTAGAATGTCTCATTATTTGTGAATTAAACCGGTTAACATTTGTACTAAATGCAAACCATGATGAATGACACCTTTGGCTGAAGGATTTAATTAGATTTAGAGTTTTCATCGTGTTTATACTTGTTTGATTCCATTAATATATTATGTTGTTTAGCCACATGTGTTATATTTCAAGATCAATGTGTCAAAAATTGTGTTTGGAATCAAAAGAGGAGCCTTCTTAACCAGAAATGATGGGAGGAACTCTCTAGTTGTGAATTCAACAATTGATATCAATAAGAAGTGAAATTCAAGATCAAGGACTCCATTATTTGTTAAATTGAATGAATTCACGTTATAGATGCCCCATAGGCATTTTTTTCATAATCAATGTAGTCATTAGCGAAGAAGCATAAAGTTAATTTGAAGGTTATTGCATGGAAAATAGTCTTGGTAACAGCAAGAGGATCCTAACTAACATGAGGTGATTAGAATGTCTCATTATTTAGCAATTAAACCAGTTAACATTTGTACGAAATGCTAACCTTGATGAATTACACCTTTGGCTGAGGATTTAATCAGATTTAGTGTTTTCATCGTGTTTATACTTGTTTGGTTCCGCTAATGTATTAGGTTGTTTAGCCACATGTGTTATATTTCAAGATCAATGTATGAACAAGTGTGTTTGGAATCAAAAGAGGAGCATTGTTAACCAGAATTGATGGGAGGTTGTCTCTATGTTTGAAATCAACAATTAATATCAATAAGAAATGAAATTCAAGTTGAAGGTCTCCATTGTTTGTTAAATTGAAGGAATTGACGATATATATTGCCCATAGGTATTTTTTACAATATCAATAAAGTCATTTGAAAAGAAGAAAAAATTAATTTCAAGGTTATTGAGTGAAAAATAGTCTTGGTAGCAACAAGAGGAGCCTAATTAACATGAGGTGATTAGAATGTCTCATTATTTGTGAATTAAACCAGTTAACATTTGTACTAAATACAAACCATGAAGAATGACAGCTTTGGCTGATGGATTTGATTAGATTTAGAGTTTTCATCGTGTTTATACTTGTTTGATTCCATTAATATATTTGGTTGTTTAGCTACATGTGTTATATTTCAAGATCAATGTGTCAAAAAGTGTGTTTGGAATCAAAAGAGGAGCCTTCTTAACCAAAAATGATGGGAGGAACTCTCTAGTTTTGAATTCAATAATTAATATCAATAAGAAATGAAATTCAAGTTCAAGGACTCCATTGTTTGTTAGATTGAATGAATTCACGTTATAGATGCCCATAGACATTTTTTTCATTCTCAATGTAGTCATTTGGGAATAAGCAACAGTTAATTTCAAGGTTATTACATGAAAAATAGCCTTGGTAACAACAAGAGGAGCCTATTTAACATGATGTGATTAGAATGTCTCATTATTTGTGAATTAAACCGGTTAACATTTGTACTAAATGCAAACCATGATGAATGACACCTTTGGCTAAAGGATTTAATTAGATTTAGAGTTTTCATCGTGTTTATACTTGTTTGATTCCATTAATATATTAGGTTGTTTAGCCACGTGTTATATTTCAAGATCAATGTGTCAAAAATTGTGTTTGGAATCAAAAGAAAGGAGCCTTCTTAACCAGAAATGATGGGAGGAACTCTTTAGTTGTGAATTCAACAATTAATATCAATAGGAAGTGAAATTCAAGATCAAGGACTCCATTATTTGTTAAATTGAATGAATTCACGTTATAGATGCCCCAGAGGCATTTTTTTCATAATCAATGTAGTCATTAGCGAAGAAGCATAAAGTTGCATGAAAAATAGTCTTGGTAACAGCAAGAGGATCCTAACTAACATGAGGTGATTAGAATGTCTCATTATTTAGCAATTAAACCAGTTAACATTTGTATGAAATGCTAACCTTGATGAATTACACCTTTGGCTGAGGATTTAATTAGATTTAGTGTTTTCATCGTGTTTATACTTGTTTGGTTCCGCTAATGTATTAGGTTGTTTAGCCACATGTGTTATATTTCAAGATCAATGTATGAACAAGTGTGTTTGGAATCAAAAGAGGAGCATTGTTAACCAGAAATGATGGGAGGTTGTCTCTATGTTTGAAATCAACAATTAATATCAATAAGAAATGAAATTCAAGTTGAAGGTCTCCATTGTTTGTTAAATTGAAGGAATTGACGATATATATTGCCCATAGGTATTTTTTACAATATCAATAAAGTCATTTGAAAAGAAGAAAAAATTAATTTCAAGGTTATTGAGTGAAAAATAGTCTTGGTAGCAACAAGAGGAGCCTAATTAACATGAGGTGATTAGAATGTCTCATTATTTGTGAATTAAACCAGTTAACATTTGTACTAAATGCAAACCGAGAAGAATGACAGCTTTGGCTGATGGATTTGATTAGATTTAGAGTTTTCATCGTGTTTATACTTGTTTGATTCCATTAATATATTTGGTTGTTTAGCTACATGTGTTATATTTCACGATCAATGTGTCAAAAAGTGTGTTTGGAATCAAAACAGGAGCCTTCTTAACCAAAAATGATGGGAGGAACTCTCTAGTTTTGAATTCAACAATTAATATCAATAAGAAATAAAATTCAAGTTCAAGGACTCCATTGTTTGTTAGATTGAATGAATTCACGTTATAGATGGCCCATAGACATTTTTTTCATTCTCAATGTAGTCATTTGGGAATAAGCAACAGTTAATTTCAAGGTTATTGCATGAAAAATATCCTTGGTAACAACAAGAGGAGCCTATTTAACATGAGGTGATTAGAATGTCTCATTATTTGTGAATTAAATCGGTTAACATTTGTACTAAATGCAAACCATGATGAATGACACCTTTGGCTGAAGGATTTAATTAGATTTAGAGTTTTCATCATGTTTATACTTGTTTGATTCCATTAATATATTAGGTTGTTTAGCCACGTGTTATATTTCAAGATCAATGTGTCAAAAATTGTGTTTGGAATCAAAGAGGAGCCTTCTTAACCAGAAATGATGGGAGGAACTCTCTAGTTGCGAATTCAACAATTAATATCAATAAGAAGTGAAATTCAAGATCAAGGACTCCATTATTTGTTAAATTGAATGAATTCACGTTATAGATGCCCCAGAGGCATTTTTCATAATCAATGTAGTCATATCGAAGAAGCATAAAGTTGCATGAAAAATAGTCTTGGTAACAGCAAGAGGATCCTAACTAACATGAGGTGATTAGAATGTCTCATTATTTAGCAATTAAACCAGTTAACATTTGTACGAAATGCTAACCTTGATGAATTACACCTTTGGCTGAGGATTTAAATAGATTTAGTGTTTTCATCGTGTTTATACTTGTTTGGTTCCGCTAATGTATTAGGTTGTTTAGCCACATGTGTTATATTTCAAGATCAATGTATGAACAAGTGTGTTTGGAATCAAAAGAGGAGCATTGTTAACCAGAAATGATGGGAGGTTGACTTTATGTTTGAAATCAACAATTAATATCAATTAGAAATGAAATTCAAGTTGAAGGTCTCCATTGTTTGTTAAATTGAAGGAATTGACGATATATATTGCCCATAGGTATTTTTTACAATATCAATAAAGTCATTTGAAAAGAAGAAAAAATTAATTTCAAGGTTATTGAGTGAAAAATAGTCTTGGTAGCAACAAGAGGAGCCTAATTAACATGAGGTGATTAGAATGTCTCATTATTTGTGAATTAAACCAGTTAACATTTGTACTAAATGCAAACCATCATAAATGACCCCTTTGGTTGATGGATTTATTTAGATTTAGAGTTTTCATCGTGTTTATACTTCTTTGATTCCATTAATATATTAGGTTGTTTAGCCACAAGTGTTATATTTCAAGATCAATGTGTCAAAAAGTGTGTTTGAAATCCAAAGAGGAGCCTTCATAACCAGAAATGATGGGAGGAACTCTCTATTTTTGAATTCAACAATTAATATCAATAAGAAATGAAATTCAAGATCAAGGACTCCATTGTTTGTTAGATTGAATGAATTCACGTTATAGATGGCCCATAGACATTTTTTTCATTCTCAATGTAGTCATTTGGGAATAAGCAACAGTTAATTTCAAGGTTATTGCATGAAAAATATCCTTGGTAACAACAAGAGGAGCCTATTTAACATGAGGTGATTAGAATGTCTCATTATTTGTGAATTAAATCGGTTAACATTTGTACTAAATGCAAACCATGATGAATGACACCTTTGGCTGAAGGATTTAATTAGATTTAGAGTTTTCATCGTGTTTATACTTGTTTGATTCCATTAATATATTAGGTTGTTTAGCCACATGTGTTATATTTCAAGATCAATGTGTCAAAAATTGTGTTTGGAATCAAAAGGGGAGCCTTCTTAACCAGAAATGATGGGAGGAACTCTCTAGTTGTGAATTCAACAATTAATATCAATAAGAAGTGAAATTCAAGATCAAGGACTCCATTATTTGTTAGATTGAATTAATTCACGTTATAGATGCCCCAGAGGCATTTGTTTCATAATCAATATATTAATTAGGCAAGAAGAAAAAGTTAATTTCAAGGTTATTGCGTGAAAAATAGTCTTGGTAACAGCAAGAGGATCCTAATTAACATGTGGTAATTAGAATGTCTCATTATTTGTGAATTAAACCAGTTAACATTTGTACTAAATGCAAACCATCATAAATGACCCCTTTGGTTGATGGATTTATTTAGATTTAGAGTTTTCATCGTGTTTATACTTCTTTGATTCCATTAATATATTAGGTTGTTTAGCCACAAGTGTTATATTTCAAGATCAATGTGTCAAAAAGTGTGTTTGAAATCCAAAGAGGAGCCTTCATAACCAGAAATGATGGGAGGAACTCTCTATTTTTGAATTCAACAATTAATATCAATAAGAAATGAAATTCAAGATCATGGACTTCATTATTTGTTAGATTGAATTAATTCACGTTATAGATGCCCCAGAGGCATTTGTTTCATAATCAATATATTAATTTGGCAAGAAGAAAAAGTTAATTTCAAGGTTATTGCATGAAAAATAGTCTTGGTAACAGCAAGAGGATCCTAATTAACATGAGGTGATTTGAATGTCTCATTATTTAGCAATTAAACCAGTTAACATTTGTACGAAATGCTAACCATGATGAATTACACCTTTTGCTGAGGATTTAATTAGATTTAGTGTTTTCATCTTGTTTATACTTGTTTGGTTCCGCTAATGTATTAGGTTGTTTAGCCATATGTGTTATATTTCAAGACTAATGTATGAACAAGTGTGTTTGGAATCAAAAGAGGAGCATTGTTAACAAGAAATGATGGGAGATTGTCTCTATTTTTTAAATCAATAATTAATATCAATAAGAAATGAAATTCAAGTTGAAGGTCTCCATTGTTTGTTAAATTGAAGGAATTGACGATATAGATGGCCCATAGGTATTTTTTACATTATCAATAAAGTCATTTGAAAACAAGAAAATATTCATTTCAATGTTATTTCGTGAAAAATAGTCTTGGTAACAACAAGAGGAGCCTAATTAACATGAGGTGATTAAAATGTCTCATTATTTGTGAATTAAACCAGTTAACATTTGTACTAAATGCAAACCATCATAAATGACCCCTTTGGCTGATGGATTTATTTAGATTTAGAGTTTTCATCGTGTTTATACTTCTTTGATTCCATTAATATATTAGGTTGTTTAGCCACAAGTGTTATATTTCAAGATCAATGTGTCAAAAAGTGTGTTTGAAATCGAAAGAGGAGCCTTCATAACCAGAAATGATGGGAGGAACCCTCTATTTTTGAATTCAACAATTAATATCAATAAGAAAGGAAATTCAAGATCATGGACTTCATTATTTGTTAGATTGAATTAATTCACGTTATAGATGCCCCAGAGGCATTTGTTTCATAATCAATATATTAATTAGGCAAGAAGAAAAAGTTAATTTCAAGGTTATTGCATGAAAAATAGTCTTGGTAACAGCAAGTGGATCCTAATTAACATGAGGTGATTTGAATGTCTCATTATTTAGCAATTAAACCAGTTAACATTTGTACGAAATGCTAACCATGATGAATTACACCTTTTGCTGAGGATTTAATTAGATTTAGTGTTTTCATCTTGTTTATACTTGTTTGGTTCCGCTAATGTATTAGGTTGTTTAGCCATATGTGTTATATTTCAAGACTAATGTATGAACAAGTGTGTTTGGAATCAAAAGAGGAGCATTGTTAACAAGAAATGATGGGAGATTGTCTCTATTTTTTAAATCAATAATTAATATCAATAAGAAATGAAATTCAAGTTGAAGGTCTCCATTGTTTGTTAAATTGAAGGAATTGACGATATAGATGGCCCATAGGTATTTTTTACATTATCAATAAAGTCATTTGAAAACAAGAAAATATTCATTTCAATGTTATTTCGTGAAAAATAGTCTTGGTAACAACAAGAGGAGCCTAATTAACATGAGGTGATTAAAATGTCTCATTATTTGTGAATTAAACCAGTTAACATTTGTACTAAATGCAAACCATGATGAATGACACCTTTGGCTGATGGATTTAATTAGATTTAGAGTTTTCATCGTGTTTATATTTCTTTGATTCCATTAATATATTAGGTTGTTTACCCACATGTGTTATAGTTCAAGATCAATAAGTGAAAAACTGTGTTTCAAATCAAAAGAGGAGCCTTTATAACCAGAAATGATGGGAGGAAGTCCCTATTTTTGAATTCAACAATTAATATCAATAAGAAATGAAATTCAAGATCAATGACTTCATTATTTGTGAGATTGAATGAATTCACGTTATAGATGCCCCACAGGCATTTGTTTCATAATCAATATAGTAATTACGCAAGAAGCAAAAGTTAATTTCAAGGTTATTGCATGAAAAATAGTCTTGGTAACAGCAAGAGGATCCTAATTAACATGAGGTGATTAGAATGTCTCATTATTTAGCAATTAAACCATTTAACATTTGTACGAAATGCTAACCATGATGAATTACACCTTTGGCAAAGGATTTAATTAGATTTAGTGTTTTCATCGTGTTTATACTTGTCTGGTTCCACTAATGTATTAGGTTGTTTAGCCCTATGTGTTATATTTCAAGATCAATGTATGAACAAGTGTGTTTGGAATCAAAAGAGGAGCATTGTTAACCAGAAATGATGGGAGGTTGTCTCTATTTTTAAAATCAATAATTATTATCAATTAGAAAAGAAATTCAAGTTGAAGGTCTCCATTGTTTGTTAAATTGAAGGAATTGACGATATAGATCGCCCATAGGTATTTTTTACATTATCAATAAAGTCTTTTGAAAAGAAGAAAAAATTAATTTCAAGGTTATTGGGTGAAACATAGACTTGGTAACAACAAGAGGAGCCTAATTGACATGGGGTAATTAGAATGTCTCATTATTTGTGAATTAAACCAGTTAACATTTGTACTAAATGCAAACCATGATGAATGACACCTTTGGCTGATGGATTTAATTAGATTTAGAGTTTTCATCGTGTTTATATTTCTTTGATTCCATTAATATATTAGGTTGTTTACCCACATGTGTTATAGTTGAAGATCAATAAGTGAAAAACTATGTTTCAAATCAAAAGAGGAGCCTTTATAACCAGAAATGATGGGAGGAGTCAGTCCCTATTTTTGAATTCAACAATTAATATCAATAAGAAATGAAATTCAAGATCAAGGACTTCATTATTTGTTAGATTGAATGAATTCACGTTATAGATGCCCCAGAGGCATTTGTTTCATAATCAATATAGTAGTTAGGCAAGAAGCAAAAGTTAATTTCAAGGTTATTGCATAAAAAATAGTCTTGGTAACAGCAAGAGGATCCTAATTAACATGAGGTGATTAGAATGTCTCATTATTTAGCAATTAAACTAGTTAACATTCGTACGAAATGCTAACCATGATGAATTACACCTTTGGCTGAGGATTTAATTAGATTTAGTGTTTTCATCTTGTTTATACTTGTTTGGTTCCGCTAATGCATTAGGTTGTTTAGCCATATGTGTTATATTTCAAGACCATTGTATGAACAAGTGTGTTTGGAATCAAAAGAGGAGCATTGTTAACCAGAAATGATGGGAGGTTGTCTCTATTTTTGAAATCAATAATTAATATCAATAAGAAACGAAATTCAAGTTGAAGGTCTCCATTGTTTGTTAAATTGAAGGAATTGACAATATAGATGGCCCATAGGTATTTTTTACATTATCAATAAAGTCATTTGAAAAGAAGAAAAAATTAATTTCAATGTTATTGAGTGAAAAATAGTCTTGGTAACAACAAGAGGACCCTAATTAACATGTGGTAATTAGAATGTCACATTATTTGTGAATTAAACCAGTTAACATTTGTACTAAATGCAAACCATCATAAATGACCCCTTTGGCTGATGGATTTAATTAGATTTAGAGTTTTCATCGTGTTTATACTTCTTTGATTCCATTAATATATTAGGTTGTTTAGCCACATGTGTTATATTTCAAGATCAATGTGTCAAAAAGTGTGTTTGAAATCCAAAGAGGAGCCTTCATAACCAGAAATGATGGGAGGAATCCTCTATTTTTTAATTCAACAATAAATATAAGTAAGAAATGAAATTCAAGATCAAGGACTTCATTATTTGTTAGATTGAATGAATTCACGTTATAGATGCCCCAGAGGCATTTGTTTCATAATCAATATAGTAGTTAGGCAAGAAGCAAAAGTTAATTTCAAGGTTATTGCATAAAAAATAGTCTTGGTAACAGCAAGAGGATCCTAATTAACATGAGGTGATTAGAATGTCTCATTATTTAGCAATTAAACTAGTTAACATTTGTACGAAATGCTAACCATGATCAATTACACCTTTGGCTGAGGATTTAATTAGATTTAGTGTTTTCATTGTGTTTATACTTGTTTGGTTCCCCTAATGTATTAGGTTGTTTAGCCATATGTGTTATATTTCAAGACCAATGTATGAACAAGTGTGTTTGGAATCAAAAGAGGAGCATTGTTTACTAGAAATGATGGGAGGTTGTCCCTATTTTTGAAATCAATAATTAATATCAATAAGAAACAAAATTCAAGTTGAAGGTCTCCATTATTTTTTTAATTGAAGGAATTGACGATATAGATGGCCCATAGGTATTTTTTACATTACCAATAAAGTCATTTGAAAAGAAGCAAAATTTAATTTCAATGTTATTGCGTGAAAAATAGTCTTGGTAACAACAAGAGGACCCTAATTAACATGAGGTGATTAGAATGTGTCATAAATGACCCCTTTGGCTGATGGATTTAATTAGATTTAGAGTTTTCATCTTGTTTATACTCCTTTGATTCCATTAATATATTAGGTTGTTTAGCCACATGTGTTATATTTCAAGATCAATGTGTCAAAAAGTGTGTTTGAAATCCAATGAGGAGCCTTCATAACCAAAAATGATGGGAGGATCTCTCTATTTTTGAATTCAACAATTAATATAAGTAAGAAATGAAATTGAAGATCAAGGACTTCATTATTTGTTAGATTGAATGAATTCACGTTATAGATTGCTCGAAGGCATTTTTTTCATAATCAATATAGTGATTAAGGAAGAAGCAAAAGTTAATCTCAAGGTTATTGCATGAAAAATAGTCTTGGTAACAATAAAAGGAGCCTAATTAACATGAGGTGATTAGAATATCTCATTAATTAGCAATTAAACCAGTTAACATTTGTACGAAATGCAAACACTGATGAATGACACCTTTGGCTGATGGATTAATTAGATTTAGTGTTTTCACTTGTTTGATTTCACTAATGTATTTGGTTGTTTAGCCATATGTGTTATATTTCAATATCAATGTATCAAAAAGTTAATTTCAAGGTTATTGCATGAAAAATAGTCTCGGTAAAAACAAGAGGATCCTAATTACCATAAGGGGATTAAAAATTCTCATTATTTATGAATGAAACCAGTTAACAATTGTACCAAATGCATACCATGAAGAATGACTCCATTAACTGACGGATTTAAATAGATTTAGAGATTCAATGGTGCTTATACTTGTTTGTTTCAATTACTTTACTAGGTTGTTTAGCCACATGTTTTATATTTCAAGATTATTGTTTCAAAAAGCATGTTTGGAATTGAAAGAGGAGCCTTGTTAACATGAAATGACGGGAGGTACTCTCTATTTTTGAAATCAACAATTAATATCAATAAGAAATGAAATACAAGATCAAGGACTCCATTGTTTGTTCGATTTAATGAATTCACGTTATAGATGCCACATAGGCATTTTTTTCATAATCAATATAGTAATTAGTGAGGGAGCAAAAGTTAATTTCAAGGTTATTGCATGAAAAATAGTCTTGGTAACAACAAGAGGAGCCTAATTAACATGAGGTGATTAGAATGTCTCATTATTTAGCAATTAAACAAGTTAACATTTGTACGAAATGCAAAAATCATGATGAATGACACCTTTTGCTAATGGATTTAAATAAATAGATTTAGAGTTTTCATCGTGTTTTTACTGGTTTGATTTCACTAATGTATTTGGTTGTTTAGCCATATGTGTTATATTTCAAGATCAATATATCAAAAGGTTTTTTGGAATGAAAAGAGGAGCCTTGTTAACCAGAAATGATGGGAGGTACTCTCTATTTTTTAATTCAACAATTAATATCAATAAGAAATGAAATTCAAGATCAAGGACTCCATTGTCTATTACATTGAATGTATACACGTTATAGATTGCTAGTAGGCATTTTTTTCATAATCAATATAGTGATTAAGGAAGAAGAAAAAGTTAATCTCAAGGTTATTGCATGAAAAATAGTCTTGGTAACAACAAAAGGAGCCTAATTAACATGAAGAGATTAGAATATCTCATTATTTAGCAATTAAACCAGTTAACATTTGCACGAAATGCAAACCATGATGAATGACACCTTTGGCTGATGGATTTAATTAGATTTAGAGTTTTCATCTTGTTTATACTCCTTTGATTCCATTAATATATTAGGTTGTTTAGCCACATGTGTTATATTTCAAGATCAATGTGTCAAAAAGTGTGTTTGAAATCCAATGAGGAGCCTTCATAACCAAAAATGATGGGAGGATCTCTCTATTTTTGAATTCAACAATTAATATAAGTAAGAAATGAAATTCAAGATCAAGGACTTCATTATTTGTTAGATTGAATGAATTCACGTTATAGATTGCTCGAAGGCATTTTTTTCATAATCAATATAGTGATTAAGGAAGAAGCAAAAGTTAATCTCAAGGTTATTGCATGAAAAATAGTCTTGGTAACAATAAAAGGAGCCTAATTAACATGAGGTGATTAGAATATCTCATTAATTAGCAATTAAACCAGTTAACATTTGTACGAAATGCAAACACTGATGAATGACACCTTTGGCTGATGGATTAATTAGATTTAGTGTTTTCACTTGTTTGATTTCACTAATGTATTTGGTTGTTTAGCCATATGTGTTATATTTCAATATCAATGTATCAAAAAGTTAATTTCAAGGTTATTGCATGAAAAATAGTCTCGGTAAAAACAAGAGGATCCTAATTACCATAAGGGGATTAAAAATTCTCATTATTTATGAATGAAACCAGTTAACAATTGTACCAAATGCATACCATGAAGAATGACTCCATTAACTGACGGATTTAAATAGATTTAGAGATTCAATGGTGCTTATACTTGTTTGTTTCAATTACTTTACTAGGTTGTTTAGCCACATGTTTTATATTTCAAGATTATTGTTTCAAAAAGCATGTTTGGAATTGAAAGAGGAGCCTTGTTAACATGAAATGACGGGAGGTACTCTCTATTTTTGAAATCAACAATTAATATCAATAAGAAATGAAATACAAGATCAAGGACTCCATTGTTTGTTCGATTTAATGAATTCACGTTATAGATGCCACATAGGCATTTTTTTCATAATCAATATAGTAATTAGTGAGGGAGCAAAAGTTAATTTCAAGGTTATTGCATGAAAAATAGTCTTGTTAACAACAAGAGGAGCCTAATTAACATGAGGTGATTAGAATGTCTCATTATTTAGCAATTAAACAAGTTAACATTTGTACGAAATGCAAATCATGATGAATGACACCTTTTGCTAATGGATTTAAATAGATTTAGAGTTTTCATCGTGTTTTTACTGGTTTGATTTCACTAATGTATTTGGTTGTTTAGCCATATGTGTTATATTTCAAGATCAATATATCAAAAGGTTTTTTGGAATGAAAAGAGGAGCCTTGTTAACCAGAAATGATGGGAGGTACTCTCTATTTTTTAATTCAACAATTAATATCAATAAGAAATGAAATTCAAGATCAAGGACTCCATTGTCTATTACATTGAATGTATACACGTTATAGATTGCTAGTAGGCATTTTTTTCATAATCAATATAGTGATTAAGGAAGAAGAAAAAGTTAATCTCAAGGTTATTGCATGAAAAATAGTCTTGGTAACAACAAAAGGAGCCTAATTAACATGAAGAGATTAGAATATCTCATTATTTAGCAATTAAACCAGTTAACATTTGCACGAAATGCAAACCATGATGAATGACACCTTTGGCTGATGGATTAATTAGATTTAGAGTTTTCATCGTGTTTTCACTTGTTTGATTTCACTAATGTATTTGGTTGTTTAGCCATATGTGTTATATTTCAATATCAATGTATCAAAAAGTTAATTTCAAGGTTATTACATGAAAAATAGTCTTGGTAAAAATACGAGGATCCTAATTACCATACTGGGATTAGAAAGTCTCATTATTTAGGAATGAAACCAGTTAACATTTGTACCAAATGCATACCATGAAGAATGAGTCCATTGACTGACGGATTTAAATAGATTTAGAGATTCAATGGTGCTTATACTTATTTGTTTCAATTACTTTACTAGGTTGTTTAGCCATATGTTTTATATTTCAAGATTATTGTTTCAAAAAGTTTGTTTGGAATCGAAAGAGGAGCCTTGTTAACATGAAATGACGGGAGGTACTCTCTATTTTTGAAATCAATAATTAATATCAATAAGAAATGAGATTCACGATCAAGGAGTCCATTGTTTGTTAGATTGAATGAATTCACGTTATAGATGCCACATGTGTTTGCATGAAAAATAGTCTTGGTAACAACAAAAGGAGCCTAATTAACATGAGGTGATTAGAATATCTCATTATTTAGCAATTAAACCAGTTAACATTTGTACGAAATGCAAACCATGATGAATGACACCTTTGGCTGATGGATTTAATTAGATTTAGAGTTTTCATCGTGTTTATACTTGTTTGATTCCATTAATATATTAGGTTGTTTAGCCCCATGTGTTATATTTCAAGATCAATGTGTCAAAAAGTGTGTTTGGAATCAAAAGAGGAGCCTTCTTAACCAAAAATGATGGGAGGAACTCTCTATTTTTGAATTTAACAATTAATATCAATAAGAAATGAAATTCAAGATCAAAGACTCCATTGTTTGTTAAATTGAATGAATTCACATTATAGATGGCCCATAGGCATTTATTTCATAATCAATATAGTAATTAGGGATGAAGCAAAATTTAATTTCAAGGTTATTGTATGAAAAATAATCTTGGTAACAGTAAGAGGATCCTAATTAACATGAAGTGATTAGAATGTCTCATTATTTAGCAATGAAACCAGTGAACATTTGTACGAAATGTAAACCATGATGAATTACACCTTTGGCTGAGGATTTAATTAGATTTAGAGTTTTCATCATGTTTATACTTGTTTGACTAATGTATTAGGTCGTTTAGCCGTATGTGTTATATTTCAAGATCAATGTATCAAGAAGTGTGTTTGGAATCAAAAGAGGAGCCTTGTTAACTGGAAATGATGGGAGGTTGTCTCTATTTTTGAAATCAACGGTTAATATCAATAAGAAATGAAATTCAAGGTGAAGGTCTCGATTGATTGTTAAATTGAAGGAATTGACGATATAGATCGCACAAAGGTATCTTTTCCATAATCAATATACTGATTTGAAAAGAGGAAAAAATTAATTTCAAGGTTATTGCGTGAAAAATAGTATTTGTAACAACAAGAGGTGCCTAATTAACATGACCTGATTTGAATGTCTCATTATTTATGAATTAAACCAGTGAACATTTGTACTAAATGCAAACCATGATGAATTACACCTTTGGCTGAGGATTTAATTAGATTTAGTGTTTTCATCTTGTTTATACTTGTCTGGTTCCACTAATGTATTAGGTTGTTTAGCCATATATGTGTTATATTTCAAGATCAATGTATGAACAAGTGTGTTTGTAATCAAAAGAGGAGCATTGTTAACCAGAAATGATGGGAGGTTGTCTCTATTTTTAAAATCAACAATTATTATCAATAAGAAAAGGAATTCAAGTTGAAGGTCTCCATTGTTTGTTAAATAGAAGGAATTGACGATATAGATGGCCCATAGGTATTTTTTACATTATCAATAAAGTCTTTTGAAAAGAAGAAAAAAATAATTTCAAGGTTATTGGGTGAAAAATAGTCTTGGTAACAACAAGAGGAGCCTAATTAACATGGGGTGATTAGAATGTCTCATTATTTGTGAATTAAACCAGTTAACATTTGTACTAAATGCAAACCATAATGCATGACACCTTTGGCTGATGGATTTAATTAGATTTAGAGTTTTCATCGTGTTTATATTTCTTTGATTCCATTAATATAATAGGTTGTTTAGCCACATGTGTTATATTTCAAGATCAATGTGTCAAAAACTGTGTTTCAAATCAAAAGAAGAGCCTTCATAACCAGAAATGATGGGAGGAACTCCATATTTTTGAATTCAAGAATTAATATCAATAAGAAATGAAATTCAAGATCAAGGACATCATTATTTATGAGATTGAATGAATTCACGTTATAGATGCCCCACAGGCATTTGTTTCATAATCAATATAGTAATTACGCAAGAAGCAAAAGTTAATTTCAGGGTTATTGCATGAAAAATAGTCTTGGTAACAACAAGAGGATCCTAATTAACATGAGGTGATTAGAATGTCTCATTATTTAGCAATTAAACCAGTTAACATTTGTACGAAATGCTAACCATAATGAATTACACCTTTGGCTAAGGATTTAATTATATTTAGTGTTTTCATCTTGTTTATACTTGTTTGGTTCCGCTAATGTATTAGGTTGTTTAGTCATATGTGTTATATTTCAAGACCAATGTATGAACAAGTGTGTTTGGAATCAAAAGAGGAGCATTGTTAACCAGAAATAATGGGAGGTTGTCTCTATTTTTGAAATCAATATTAATATCAATAAGAAACGAAATTCAAGTTGAAGGTCTCCATTGTTTGTTAAATTGAAGGAATTGACGATATAGATGGCCCATAGGTATTTTTTACATTATCAATAAAGTCATTTGGAAAGAAGAAAAAATTAATTTCAATGTTATTGCGTGAAAAATAGTCTTGGTAACAACGAGAGGACCCTAATTAACATGAGGTGATTAGAATGTCTCATTATTTGTGAATTAAACCAGTTAACATTTGTACTAAATGCAAACCATCATAAATGACCCCTTTGACTGATGGATTTAATTAGATTTAGAGTTTTCATCGTGTTTATACTTCTTTGATTCCATTAATATATTAGGTTGTTTAGCCACATGTGTTATATTTCAAGATCAATGTGTCAAAAAGTGTGTTTGAATCCAAAGAGGAGCCTTCATAACCAGAAATGATGGGAGGAACTCTCTATTTTTGAATTCAACAATTAATATAAGTAAGAAATGAAATTCAAGATCAAGGACTTCACTATTTGTTAGATTGAATTAATTCACGTTATAGATGCCCAGAGGCATTTGTTTCATAATCAATATAGTAATTAGGCAAGAAGAAAAAGTTAATTTCAAGGTTATTGCATGAAAAATAGTCTTGGTAACAGCAAGAGGATCCTAATTAACATGAGGTGATTAGAATGTCTCATTATTTAGCAATTAAACCAGTTAACATTTGTACGAAATGCTAACCATGATGAATTACACCTTTGGCTGAGGATTTAATTAGATTTAGTGTTTTCATCTTGTTTATACTTGTTTGGTTCCGCTAATGTATTAGGTTGTTTAGCCATATGTGTTATATTTCAAGACCAATTTATGAACAAGTGTGTTTGGAATCAAAAGAGGAGCATTGTTAACAAGAAATGATGGGAAGTTGTCTCTATTTTTGAAATCAACAATTAATATCAATAAGAAATGAAATTCAAGATGAAGGTCTTCATTGTTTGTGAAATTGAAGGAATTGACGATATAGATGGCGCATAGGTATTTTTTACATTATCAATAAAGTCATTTGAAAAGAAGAAAAAATAATGTCAAGGTTATTGCATGAAAAATAGTCTTGGTAACAACAAGAGCTTCCTAATTAACATGAGGTGATTAGAATGTTTCATTATTTAGCAATTAAACCAGTTAACATTTGTACGAAATGCAAACCATAATGAATTACACCATTGGCTAAGGATTTAATTAGATTTAGTGTTTTCATCTTACTTATACTTGTTTGGTTCCGCTAATGTATTAGGTTGTTTAGCCATATGTGTTATATTTCAAGATCAATGTATGAGCAAGTGTGTTCGGAATCAAAAGAGGAGCATTGTTAACCAGAAATGATGGGAGGTTGTCTCTATTTTTGAAATCAATAATTAATGTCAATAAGAAAGGAAATTAAACTTGAAAGTCTTCATTGTTTGTTAAATTGAAGGAATTGACGATATAGATCGCCCATAGGTATTTTTTACATTACCAATAAAGTCATTTGAAAAGAAGAAAAAATTAATTTCAAGGTTATTGCGTGAAAAATAGTCTTGGTAACAACAAGAGGAGACTAATTAACATGACGTGATTTGAATGTCTCATTATTTTTGAATTAAAAGAGTTAACATTTGTACTAAATGCAAACCATGATGAATGACACCGTTGGCTGATGGATTAAATTAGATTTAGAGTTTTCATCGTGTTTATTCTTGTTTGCTTCCATTAATATATTAGGTTGTTTAGCCACATGTGTTATCTTTCAAGATCAATGTGTCAAAAAGTGTGTTTGAAATCAGAGGAAGAGCCTTCATAACCAGAAATGATGGGAGGAACTCTCTATTTTTGAATTCAACAATTAATATCAATAAGAAATGAAATTCAAGATGAAGGACTTCATTATTTGTTAGATTGAATGAATTCATGTTATAGATGCCCCACAGGCATTTGTTTCAGAAACAATATAGTAATTAGGCAAGAAGAAAAAGTTAACTTCAAGGTTATTGCATGAAAAATAGTCTTGGTAACAGCAAGAGGATCCTAATTAACATGAGGTGATTAGAATGTCTCATTATTTGGCAATTAAACCATTTAACATTTGTACGAAATGCTAACCATGATGAATTACACCTTTGGCTGAGGATTTAATTAGATTTAGTGTTTTCATCTTGTTTATACTTGTTTGGTTCCGCTAATGTATTTGGTTGTTGAGCCATATGTGTTTTTATTTTAATATCAATGTTCAAAAAAAGTTAATTTCAAGGTTATTGCATGAAAAATAGTCTTCATAAAAACACAAGGATCCTAATTACCATAAGGGGATTAGAAAGTCTTATTATTTAGAAATTAAACCAGTTAACATTTGTACCAAATGCATACTATGAAGAATGACTACTTTGACTGATGGATTTAAATCGATTTAGAGATTCAATAGTGCTTATACTTGTTTGTTTCAATTACTTTACTAGGTTGTTTAGCCATATGTTTTATATTTCAAGATTATTTTTTCAAAAAGTGGGTTTGGAATCAAAAGAGGAGCCTTGGTAACATGAAATGACGGGAGGTACTCTCTATTTTTGAATTCAATAAGAAATGAAATTCAAGATCAAGGACTCCATTGTTTGTTAGATTGACTGAATTCACGTTATAGATGCCACATACGCAGTTTTTTCATAATCAATATAGTAATTAGCCAAGGTGCAAAAGTTAATTTCAAAGTTATTGCATGAAAAATAGTCTTGGTAACAACATGAGGAGCCTAATTAACATGAGGTGATTAGAATGTCTCATTATTTGTGAATTAAACCAGTTAACATTTGTACTAAATGAAAACCATGATGAATGACACATTTGGCTGATGGATTTAATTAGATTTAGTGTTTTCATCTTGTTTATACTTGTTTGGTTCCCCTAATGTATTAGGTTGTTTAGCCATATGTGTTATATTTCAAGACCAATTTATGAACAAGTGTGTTTGGAATCAAAAGAGGAGCATTGTTAACCAGAAATGATGGGAGCTTGTCTCTATTTTTGAAATCAACAATTAATATCAATAAGAAATGAAATTCAAGCTGAAGGTCTCCATTGTTTATGAAATTGAAGGAATTGACGATATAGATGGCCCATAGGTATTTTTTACATTATCAATAAAGTCATTTGAAAAGAAGAAAAGATTAATGTCAAGGTTATTGCGTGAAAAATAGTCTTGGTAACAACAAGAGGTTCCTAATTAACATGAGGTGATTAGAATGTCTCATTATTTAGCAATTAATCCAGTTAACATTTGTACAAAATGCAAACCATAATGAATTACACCATTGGCTGAGGATTTAATTAGATTGTGTTTTCATCGTGTTTATACTTGTTTGGTTCCGCTAATGTATTAGGTTGTTTGGCCATATGTGTTATATTTTAAGATCAATGTATGGGCAAGTGTGTTTGGAATCAAAAGAGGAGCATTGTTAACCAGAAATGATGGGAGGTTGTCTCTATTTTTGAAATCAATAATTAATATCAATAAGAAATGAAATTCAAATTGAAAGTCTCCATTGTTTGTTAAATTAAAGGAATTGACGATATAGATCGTCCATAGGTATTTTTTACATTATCAATAAAGTCATTTGCAAAGAAGAAAAAATTAATTTCAAGGTTATTGCGTGAAAAATAGTCTTGGTAACAACAAAAGGAGCCTAATTAACATGACGTGATTTGAATGTCTCATTATTTTTGAATTAAACAAGTTAACATTTGTACTAAATGCAAACCATGATGAATGACACTGTTGGCTGATGGATTAAATTAGATTTAGAGTTTTCATAGTGTTTATACTTGTTTGCTTCCATTAATATATTAGGTTGTTTAGCCACATGTGTTATATTTCAAGTTCAATGTGGCAAAAAGTGTGTTTGAAATCCAAAGAGGAGGCCTCATAACCAGAAATGATGGGAGGAACTCTCTATTTTTGAAGTCAACAATTAATATAAGTAAGAAATGAAATTCAGGATCAAGGACTTCATTATTTGTTAGATTTAATTAATTCACGTTATAGATGCCCCAGAGGCATTTGTTTCATAATCAATATAGTAATTAGTCAAGAAGAAAAAGTTAATTTCAAGGTTATTACATGAAAAATAGTCTTAGTAACAGCAAGAGGATCCTAATTAACATGAGGTGATTAGAATGTCTCATTATTTAGCAATTAAACCAATTAACATTTGTACGAAATGCTAACTATGATGAATTACACCTTTGGCTGAGGATTTAATTAGATTTAGTGTTTTCATCTTGTTTATACTTGTTTGGTTCCACTAATGTCATAGGTTGTTTAGGCATATGTGTTATATTTCAAGACCAATTTATGAACAAGTGTGTTTGGAATCAAAAGAGGAGCATTGTTAACCAGAAATGATGGGAGGTTGTCTCTATTTTTGAAATCAACAATTAATATCAATAAGAAATGAAATTCAAGTTGAAGGTCTCCATTGTTTGTGAAATTGAAGGAATTGACGATATAGATGGCCCATAGGTATTTTTTACATTATCAATAAAGTCATTTGAAAAGAAGAAAAAATTAATGTCAAGGTTATTGCGTGAAAGATAGTCTTGGTAACAACAAGAGGTTCCTAATTAACATGAGGTGATTAGAATGTTTCATTATTTAGCAATTAAACCAGTTAACATTTGTACGAAATGCAAACCATAATGAATTACACCATTGGCTAAGGATTTAATTAGATTTAGTGTTTTCATCTTACTTATACTTGTTTGGTTCCGCTAATGTATTAGGTTGTTTAGCCATATGTGTTATATTTCAAGATCAATGTATGAGCAAGTGTGTTCGGAATCAAAAGAGGAGCATTGTTAAGCAGAAATGATGGGAGGTTATCTCTATTTTTGAAATCAATAATTAATATCAATAAGAAATGAAATTCAACTTGAAAGTCTCCATTGTTTGTTAAATTGAAAGAATTGACGATATAGATTGCCGATAGGTATTTTTTACATTATCAATAAAGTCATTTGAAAAGAAGAAAAAATTAATTTCAAGGTTATTGGGTGAAAAATAGTCTTGGTAACAACAAGAGGAGCCTAATTAACATGACGTGATTTGAATGTCTCCTTATTTTTGATTTAAACGAGTGAACATTTGTACTAAATGCAAACCATGATGAATGACACCGTTGGCTGATGGATTAAATTAGATTTAGAGTTTTCATCGTGTTTATACTTGTTTGCTTCCATTAATATACTAGGTTGTTTAGCCACATGTGTTATATTTCAAGATCAATATGGCAAAAAGTGTCTTTGAAATCCAAAGAGGAGCCTTCATAACCAGAAATGATGGGAGGAACTCTCTATTTTTGAATTCAACAATTAATATAAGTAAGAAATGAATTTCAAGATCAAGGACTTCATTATTTGTTAGATTGAATTAATTCACGTTATAGATGCCCCAGAGGCATTTGTTTCATAATCAATATAGTAATTAGGCAAGAAGAAAAAGTTAATTTCAAGGTTATTGCATGAAAAATAGTCTTGGTAACAGCAAGAGGATCCTAATTAACATGAAATGATTAGAATGTCTCATTATTTAGCAATTAATCCAGTTAACATTTGTACAAAATGCAAACCATAATGAATTACACCATTGGCTGAGGATTTAATTAGATTTTGTGTTTTCATCGTGTTTATACTTGTTTGGTTCCGCTAATGTATTAGGTTGTTTGGCCATATGTGTTATATTTCAAGATCAATGTATGGGCAAGTGTGTTTGGAATCAAAAGAGGAGCATTGTTAACCAGAAATGATGGGAGGTTGTCTCTATTTTTGAAATCAATAATTAATATCAATAAGAAATGAAATTCAAATTGAAAGTCTCCATTGTTTGTTAAATTGAAGGAATTGACGATATAGATCGTCCGTAGGTATTTTTTACATTATCAATAAAGTCATTTGAAAAGAAGAAAAAATTAATTTCAAGGTTATTGCGTGAAAAATAGTCTTGGTAACAACAAAAGGAGCCTAATTAACATGACGTGATTTGAATGTCTCATTATTTTTGAATTAAACAAGTTAACATTTGTACTAAATGCAAACCATGATGAATGACACTGTTGGCTGATGGATTAAATTAGATTTAGAGTTTTCATCGTGTTTATACTTGTTTGCTTCCATTAATATATTAGGTTGTTTAGCCACATGTGTTATATTTCAAGTTCAATGTGGCAAAAAGTGTGTTTGAAATCCAAAGAGGAGGCCTCATAACCAGAAATGATGGGAGGAACTCTCTATTTTTGAATTCAACAATTAATATAAGTAAGAAATGAAATTCAGGATCAAGGACTTCATTATTTGTTAGATTGAATTAATTCACGTTATAGATGCCCCAGAGGCATTTGTTTCATAATCAATATAGTAATTAGGCAAGAAGAAAAAGTCAATTTCAAGGTTATTGCATGAAAAATAGTCTTGGTAACAGCAAGACGATCCTAATTAACATGAGGTGATTAGAATGTCTCATTATTTAGCAATTAAATCAGTTAACATTTGTACGAAATGCTAACCATGATGAATTACACCTTTGGCTGAGGATTTAATTAGATTTAGTGTTTTCATCTTGTTTATACTTGTTTGGTTCCCCTAATGTATTAGGTCGTTTAGGCATATGTGTTATATTTCAAGACCAATTTATGAACAAGTGTGTTTGGAATCAAAAGAGGAGCATTGTTAACCAGAAATGATGGGAGCTTGTCTCTATTTTTGAAATCAACAATTAATATCAATAAGAAATGAAATTCAAGCTGAAGGTCTCCATTGTTTGTGAAATTGAAGGAATTGACGATATAGATGGCCCATAGGGTATTTTTTTACATTATCAATAAAGTCATTTGAAAAGAAGAAAAGATTAATGTCAAGGTTATTGCGTGAAAAATAGTCTTGGTAACAACAAGAGGTTCCTAATTAACATGAGGTGATTAGAATGTCTCATTATTTAGCAATTAATCCAGTTAACATTTGTACAAAATGCAAACCATAATGAATTAAATCATTGGCTGAGGATTTAATTAGATTTTGTGTTTTCATCGTGTTTATACTTGTTTGGTTCCGCTAATGTATTAGGTTGTTTGGCCATATGTGTTATATTTCAAGATCAATGTATGGGAAAGTGTGTTTGGAATCAAAAGAGGAGCATTGTTAACCAGAAATGATGGGAGGTTGTCTCTATTTTTGAAATCAATAATTAATATCAATAAGAAATGAAATTCAAATTGAAAGTCTCCATTGTTTGTTAAATTGAAGGAATTGACGATATATATCGTTCATAGGTATTTTTTACATTATCAATAAATTCATTTGAAAAGAAGAAAAAATTAATTTCAAGGTTATTGCGTGAAAAATAGTCTTGGTAACAACAAGAGGAGCCTAATTAACATGACGTGATTTGAATGTCTCATTATTTTTGAATTAAACAAGTTAACATTTGTACTAAATGCAAACCATGATGAATGACACCTGTTGGCTGATGGATTAAATTAGATTTAGAGTTTTCATCGTGTTTTATACTTGTTTGCTTCCATTAATATATTAGGTTGTTTAGCCACATGTGTTATATTTCAAGTTCAATGTGGCAAAAAGTGTGTTTGAAATCCAAAGAGGAGGCCTCATAACCAGAAATGATGGGAGGAACTCTCTATTTTTGAATTCAACAATTAATATAAGTAGAGAAATCAGGAAAATTCAGGATCAAGGACTTCATTATTTGTTAGATTGAATTAATTCACGTTCACGTTATAGATGCCCCAGAGGCATTTGTTTCATAATCAATATAGTAATTAGTCAAGAAGAAAAAGTTAATTTCAAGGTTATTACATGAAAAATAGTCTTAGTAACAGCAAGAGGATCCTAATTAACATGAGGTGATTAGAATGTCTCATTATTTAGCAAAAAACCAATTAACATTTGTACGAAATGCTAACTATGATGAATTACACCTTTGGCTGAGGATTTAATTAGATTTAGTGTTTTCATCTTGTTTTATACTTGTTTGGTTCCACTAATGTCATAGGTTGTTTAGGCATATGTGTTATATATTTCAAGACCAATTTATGAACAAGTGTGTTTGGAATCAAAAGAGGAGCATTGTTAACCAGAAATGATGGGAGGTTGTCTCTATTTTTGAAATCAACAATTAATATCAATAAGAAATGAAATTCAAGTTGAAGGTCTCCATTGTTTGTGAAATTGAAGGAATTGACGATATAGATGGCCCATAGGTATTTTTTACATTATCAATAAAGTCATTTGAAAAGAAGAAAAAATTAATGTCAAGGTTATTGCGTGAAAGATAGTCTTGGTAACAACAAGAGGTTCCTAATTAACATGAGGTGATTAGAATGTTTCATTATTTAGCAATTAAACCAGTTAACATTTGTACGAAATGCAAACCATAATGAATTACACCATTGGCTAAGGATTTAATTAGATTTAGTGTTTTCATCTTGTTTATACTTGTTTGGTTCCGCTAATGTATTAGGTTGTTTAGCCATATGTGTTATATTTCAAGATCAATGTATGAGCAAGTGTGTTCGGAATCAAAAGAGGAGCATTGTTAAGCAGAAATGATGGGAGGTTATCTCTATTTTTGAAATCAATAATTAATATCAATAAGAAATGAAATTCAACTTGAAAGTCTCCATTGTTTGTTAAATTGAAAGAATTGACGATATAGATTGCCGATAGGTATTTTTTACATTATCAATAAAGTCATTTGAAAAGAAGAAAAAATTAATTTCAAGGTTATTGGGTGAAAAATAGTCTTGGTAACAACAAGAGGAGCCTAATAATTAACATGACGTGATTTGAATGTCTCCTTATTTTTGATTTAAACGAGTTAACATTTGTACTAAATGCAAACCATGATGAATGACACCGTTGGCTGATGGATTAAATTAGATTTAGAGTTTTCATCGTGTTTATACTTGTTTGCTTCCATTAATATACTAGGTTGTTTAGCCACATGTGTTATATTTCAAGATCAATATGGCAAAAAGTGTCTTTGAAATCCAAAGAGGAGCCTTCATAACCAGAAATGATGGGAGGAACTCTCTATTTTTGAATTCAACAATTAATATAAGTAAGAAATGAAAATTTCAAGATCAAGGACTTCATTATTTTTGTTAGATTGAATTAATTCACGTTTATAGATGCCCCAGAGGCATTTGTTTCATAATCAATATAGTAATTAGGCAAGAAGAAAAAGTTAATTTCAAGGTTATTGCATGAAAAAATAGTCTTGGTAACAGCAAGAGGATCCTAATTAACATGAGGTGATTAGAATGTCTCATTATTTAGCAATTAAACCAGTTAACATTTGTATGAAATGCTAACCATGATGAATTACACCTTTGGCTGAGGATTTAATTAGATTTAGTGTTTTCATCTTGTTTATACTTGTTTGGTTCCGCTAATGTATTTGGTTGTTGAGCCATATGTGTTTTATTTTAATATCAATGTATCAAAAAGTTAATTTCAAGGTTATTGCATGAAAAATAGTCTTCATAAAAACACAAGGATCCTAATTACCATAAGGGGATTAGAAAGTCTTATTATTTAGAAATTAAACCAGTTAACATTTGTACCAAATGCATACTATGAAGAATGACTCCTTTGACTGATGGATTTAAATCGATTTAGAGATTCAATAGTGCTTATACTTGTTTGTTTCAATTACTTTACTAGGTTGTTTAGACACATGTTTTATATTTCAAGATTATTTTTTCAAAAAGTGTGTTTGGAATCAAAAGAGGAGCCTTGGTAACATGAAATGACGGGAGGTACTCTCTATTTTTTGAATTCAACAATTAATATCAATAAGAAATGAAATTCAAGATCAAGGACTCCATTGTTTGTTAGATTGACTGAATTCACGTTTATAGATGCCACATACGCAGTTTTTTTCATAATCAATATAGTAATTAGCCAAGGTGCAAAAGTTAATTTCAAAGTTATTGCATGAAAAATAGTCTTTGGTAACAACATGAGGAGCCTAATTAACATGAGGTGATTAGAATGTCTCATTATTTGTGAAAATTAAACCAGTTAACATTTGTACTAAATGAAAACCATGATGAATGACACATTTGGCTGATGGATTTAATTAGATTTAGAGTTTTCATCGTGTTTATACTTCTTTGATTCCATTAATATATTTGGTTGTTTAGCCACATGTGTTATATATTTCAAGATCAATGTGTCAAAAAGTGTGTTTGAAATCAAAGGAGGAGCCTTCATAACCAGAAATGATGGGAGGAACTCTCTATTTTTGAATTCAACAATTAATATCAATAAGAAATGAAATTCAAGATGAAGGACTTCATTATTTGTTAGAGATTGAATGAATTCATGTTATAGATGCCCCACAGGCATTTGTTTCAGAAACAATATAGTAATTAGGCAAGAAGCAAAAGTTAAATTTCAAGGTTATTGCATGAAAAATAGTCTTGGTAACAGCAAGACGATCCTAATTAACATGAGGTGATTAGAATGTCTCATTATTTAGCAATTAAACCAGTTAACATTTGTACGAAATGCTAACCATGATGAATTACACCTTTGGCTGAGGATTTTAATTAGATTTAGTGTTTTCATCTTGTTTATACTTGTTTGGTTCCCCTAATGTATTAGGTCGTTTAGCCATATGTGTTATATTTCAAGACCAATTTATGAACAAGTGTGTTTGGAATCAAAAGAGGAGCATTGTTAACCAGAAATAATGGGAGCTTGTCTCTATTTTTGAAATCAACAATTAATATCAATAAGAAATGAAATTCAAGCTGAAGGTCTCCATTGTTTGTGAAATTGAAGGAATTGACGATATAGATGGCCCATAGGTATTTTTTACATTATCAATAAAGTCATTTGAAAAGAAGAAAAGATTAATGTCAAGGTTATTGCGTGAAAAATAGTCTTGGTAACAACAAGAGGTTCCTAATTAACATGAGGTGATTAGAATGTCTCATTATTTAGCAATTAATCCAGTTAACATTTGTACAAAATGCAAACCATAATGAATTAAACCATTGGCTGAGGATTTAATTAGATTTTGTGTTTTCATCGTGTTTATACTTGTTTGGTTCCGCTAATGTATTAGGTTGTTTGGCCATATGTGTTATATTTCAAGATCAATGTATGGGCAAGTGTGTTTGGAATCAAAAGAGGAGCATTGTTAACCAGAAATGATGGGAGGTTGTCTCTATTTTTTGAAATCAATAATTAATATCAATAAGAAATGAAATTCAAATTGAAAGTCTCCATTGTTTGTTAAATTGAAGGAATTGACGATATATATCGTTCATAGGTATTTTTTACATTATCAATCAATAAATTCATTTGAAAAGAAGAAAAAATTAATTTCAAGGTTATTGCGTGAAAAATAGTCTTGGTAACAACAAGAGGAGCCTAATTAACATGACGTGATTTGAATGTCTCATTATTTTTGAATTAAACAAGTTAACATTTGTACTAAATGCAAACCATGATGAATGACACCGTTGGCTGATGGATTAAAAATTAGATTTAGAGTTTTCATCGTGTTTATACTTGTTTGCTTCCATTAATATATTAGGTTGTTTAGCCACATGTGTTATATTTCAAGTTCAATGTGGCAAAAAGTGTGTTTGAAATCCAAAGAGGAGGCCTCATAACCAGAAATGATGGGAGGAACTCTCTATTTTTGAATTCAACAATTAATATAAGTAAGAAATGAAATTCAGGATCAAGGACTTCATTATTTGTTAGATTGAATTAATTCACGTTATAGATGCCCCAGAGGCATTTGTTTCATAATCAATATAGTAATTAGTCAAGAAGAAAAAGTTAATTTCAAGGTTATTGCATGAAAAATAGTCTTAGTAACAGCAAGAGGATCCTAATTAACATGAGGTGATTAGAATGTCTCATTATTTAGCAATTAAACCAATTAACATTTGTACGAAATGCTAACTATGATGAATTACACCTTTGGCTGAGGATTTAATTAGATTTAGTGTTTTCATCTTGTTTATACTTGTTTGGTTCCACTAATGTCATAGGTTGTTTAGGCATATGTGTTATATTTCAAGACCAATTTATGAACAAGTGTGTTTGGAATCAAAAGAGGAGCATTGTTAACCAGAAATGATGGGAGGTTGTCTCTATTTTTGAAATCAACAATTAATATCAATAAGAAATGAAATTCAAGTTGAAGGTCTCCATTGTTTGTGAAATTGAAGGAATTGACGATATAGATGGCCCATAGGTATTTTTTACATTATCAATAAAGTCATTTGAAAAGAAGAAAAAATTAATGTCAAGGTTATTGCGTGAAAGATAGTCTTGGTAACAACAAGAGGTTCCTAATTAACATGAGGTGATTAGAATGTTTCATTATTTAGCAATTAAACCAGTTAACATTTGTACGAAATGCAAACCATAATGAATTACACCATTGGCTAAGGATTTAATTAGATTTAGTGTTTTCATCTTACTTATACTTGTTTGGTTCCGCTAATGTATTAGGTTGTTTAGCCATATGTGTTATATTTCAAGATCAATGTATGAGCAAGTGTGTTCGGAATCAAAAGAGGAGCATTGTTAACCAGAAATGATGGGAGGTTATCTCTATTTTTGAAATCAATAATTAATATCAATAAGAAATGAAATTCAACTTGAAAGTCTCCATTGTTTTGTTAAATTGAAAGAATTGACGATATAGATTGCCGATAGGTATTTTTTACATTATCAATAAAGTCATTTTGAAAAGAAGAAAAAAATTAATTTCAAGGTTATTGGGTGAAAAATAGTCTTGGTAACAACAAGAGGAGCCTAATTAACATGACGTGATTTGAATGTCTCCTTATTTTTGATTTAAACGAGTTAACATTTGTACTAAATGCAAACCATGATGAATGACACCGTTGGCTGATGGATTAAATTAGATTTAGAGTTTTTTCATCGTGTTTATACTTGTTTGCTTCCATTAATATACTAGGTTGTTTAGCCACATGTGTTATATTTCAAGATCAATATGGCAAAAAGTGTCTTTGAAATCCAAAGAGGAGCCTTCATAACCAGAAATGATGGGAGGAACTCTCTATTTTTGAATTCAACAATTAATATAAGTAAGAAATGAATTTCAAGATCAAGGACTTCATTATTTGTTAGATTGAATTAATTCACGTTATAGATGCCCCAGAGGCATTTGTTTTCATAATCAATATAGTAATTAGGCAAGAAGAAAAAAGTTAATTTCAAGGTTATTGCATGAAAAATAGTCTTGGTAACAGCAAGAGGATCCTAATTAACATGAGGTGATTAGAATGTCTCATTATTTAGCAATTAAACCAGTTAACATTTGTATGAAATGTTAACCATGATGAATTACACCTTTGGCTGAGGATTTAATTAGATTTAGTGTTTTCATCTTGTTTATACTTGTTTGGTTCCGCTAATGTATTTGGTTGTTGAGCCATATGTGTTTTATTTTAATATCAATGTATCAAAAAGTTAATTTCAAGGTTATTGCATGAAAAATAGTCTTCATAAAAACACAAGGATCCTAATTACCATAAGGGGATTAGAAAGTCTTATTATTTAGAAATTAAACCAGTTAACATTTGTACCAAATGCATACTATGAAGAATGACTCCTTTGACTGATGGATTTAAATCGATTTAGAGATTCAATAGTGCTTATACTTGTTTGTTTCAATTACTTTACTAGGTTGTTTAGCCACATGTTTTATATTTCAAGATTATTTTTTCAAAAAGTGTGTTTGGAATCAAAAGAGGAGCCTTGGTAACATGAAATGACGGGAGGTACTCTCTATTTTTGAATTCAACAATTAATATCAATAAGAAATGAAATTCAAGATCAAGGACTCCATTGTTTGTTAGATTGACTGAATTCACGTTATAGATGCCACATACGCAGTTTTTTCATAATCAATATAGTAATTAGCCAAGGTGCAAAAGTTAATTTCAAAGTTATTGCATGAAAAATAGTCTTGGTAACAACATGAGGAGCCTAATTAACATGAGGTGATTAGAATGTCTCATTATTTGTGAATTAAACCAGTTAACATTTGTACTAAATGAAAACCATGATGAATGACACATTTGGCTGATGGATTTAATTATATTTAGAGTTTTCATCGTGTTTATACTTCTTTGATTCCATTAATATATTTGGTTGTTGTTTAGCCACATGTGTTATATTTCAAGATCAATGTGTCAAAAAGTGTGTTTGAAATCAAAGGAGGAGCCTTCATAACCAGAAATGATGGGAGGAACTCTCTATTTTTGAATTCAACAATTAATATCAATAAGAAATGAAATTCAAGATGAAGGACTTCATTATTTGTTAGATTGAATGAATTCATGTTATAGATGCCCCACAGGCATTTGTTTCAGAAACAATATAGTAATTAGGCAAGAAGCAAAAGTTAAATTCAAGGTTATTGCATGAAAAATAGTCTTGGTAACAGCAAGACGATCCTAATTAACATGAGGTGATTAGAATGTCTCATTATTTAGCAATTAAACCAGTTAACATTTGTACGAAATGCTAACCATGATGAATTACACCTTTGGCTGAGGATTTAATTAGATTTAGTGTTTTCATCTTGTTTATACTTGTTTGGTTCCCCTAATGTATTAGGTTGTTTAGCCATATGTGTTATATTTCAAGACCAATTTATGAACAAGTGTGTTTGGAATCAAAAGAGGAGCATTGTTAACCAGAAATGATGGGAGCTTGTCTCTATTTTTGAAATCAACAATTAATATCAATAAGAAATGAAATTCAAGCTGAAGGTCTCCATTGTTTGTGAAATTGAAGGAATTGACGATATAGATGGCCCATAGGTATTTTTTACATTATCAATAAAGTCATTTGAAAAGAAGAAAAGATTAATGTCAAGGTTATTGCGTGAAAAATAGTCTTGGTAACAACAAGAGGTTCCTAATTAACATGAGGTGATTAGAATGTCTCATTATTTAGCAATTAATCCAGTTAACATTTGTACAAAATGCAAACCATAATGAATTAAACCATTGGCTGAGGATTTAATTAGATTTTGTGTTTTCATCGTGTTTATACTTGTTTGGTTCCGCTAATGTATTAGGTTGTTTGGCCATATGTGTTATATTTCAAGATCAATGTATGGGCAAGTGTGTTTGGAATCAAAAGAGGAGCATTGTTAACCAGAAATGATGGGAGGTTGTCTCTATTTTTGAAATCAATAATTAATATCAATAAGAAATGAAATTCAAATTGAAAGTCTCCATTGTTTGTTAAATTGAAGGAATTGACGATATATATCGTTCATAGGTATTTTTTACATTATCAATAAATTCATTTGAAAAGAAGAAAAAATTAATTTCAAGGTTATTGCGTGAAAAATAGTCTTGGTAACAACAAGAGGAGCCTAATTAACATGACGTGATTTGAATGTCTCATTATTTTTGAATTAAACAAGTTAACATTTGTACTAAATGCAAACCATGATGAATGACACCGTTGGCTGATGGATTAAATTAGATTTAGAGTTTTCATCGTGTTTATACTTGTTTGCTTCCATTAATATATTAGGTTGTTTAGCCACATGTGTTATATTTCAAGTTCAATGTGGCAAAAAGTGTGTTTGAAATCCAAAGAGGAGGCCTCATAACCAGAAATGATGGGAGGAACTCTCTATTTTTGAATTCAACAATTAATATAAGTAAGAAATGAAATTCAGGATCAAGGACTTCATTATTTGTTAGATTGAATTAATTCACGTTATAGATGCCCCAGAGGCATTTGTTTCATAATCAATATAGTAATTAGTCAAGAAGAAAAAGTTAATTTCAAGGTTATTACATGAAAAATAGTCTTAGTAACAGCAAGAGGATCCTAATTAACATGAGGTGATTAGAATGTCTCATTATTTAGCAATTTAAACCAATTAACATTTGTACGAAATGCTAACTATGATGAATTACACCTTTGGCTGAGGATTTAATTAGATTTAGTGTTTTTCATCTTGTTTATACTTGTTTTGGTTCCACTAATGTCATAGGTTGTTTAGGCATATGTGTTATATTTCAAGACCAATTTATGAACAAGTGTGTTTGGAATCAAAAGAGGAGCATTGTTAACCAGAAATGATGGGAGGTTGTCTCTATTTTTTGAAATCAACAATTAATATCAATAAGAAATGAAATTCAAGTTGAAGGTCTCCATTGTTTGTGAAATTGAAGGAATTGACGATATAGATGGCCCATAGGTATTTTTTACATTATCAATAAAGTCATTTGAAAAGAAGAAAAAATTAATGTCAAGGTTATTGCGTGAAAGATAGTCTTGGTAACAACAAGAGGTTCCTAATTAACATGAGGTGATTAGAATGTCTCATTATTTAGCAATTAAACCAGTTAACATTTGTACGAAATGCAAACCATAATGAATTACACCATTGGCTAAGGATTTAATTAGATTTAGTGTTTTCATCTTGTTTATACTTGTTTGGTTCCGCTAATGTATTAGGTTGTTTAGCCATATGTGTTATATTTCAAGATCAATGTATGAGCAAGTGTGTTCGGAATCAAAAGAGGAGCATTGTTAACCAGAAATGATGGGAGGTTATCTCTATTTTTGAAATCAATAATTAATATCAATAAGAAATGAAATTCAACTTGAAAGTCTCCATTGTTTGTTAAATTGAAAGAATTGACGATATAGATTGCCGATAGGTATTTTTTACATTATCAATAAAGTCATTTGAAAAGAAGAAAAAATTAATTTCAAGGTTATTGGGTGAAAAATAGTCTTGGTAACAACAAGAGGAGCCTAATTAACATGACGTGATTTGAATGTCTCCTTATTTTTGAATTAAACGAGTTAACATTTGTACTAAATGCAAACCATGATGAATGACACCGTTGGCTGATGGATTAAATTAGATTTAGAGTTTTCATCGTGTTTATACTTGTTTGCTTCCATTAATATACTAGGTTGTTTAGCCACATGTGTTATATTTCAAGATCAATATGGCAAAAAGTGTCTTTGAAATCCAAAGAGGAGCCTTCATAACCAGAAATGATGGGAGGAACTCTCTATTTTTGAATTCAACAATTAATATAAGTAAGAAATGAATTTCAAGATCAAGGACTTCATTATTTGTTAGATTGAATTAATTCACGTTATAGATGCCCCAGAGGCATTTGTTTCATAATCAATATAGTAATTAGGCAAGAAGAAAAAGTTAATTTCAAGGTTATTGCATGAAAAATAGTCTTGGTAACAGCAAGAGGATCCTAATTAACATGAGGTGATTAGAATGTCTCATTATTTAGCAATTAAACCAGTTAACATTTGTATGAAATGTTAACCATGATGAATTACACCTTTGGCTGAGGATTTAATTAGATTTAGTGTTTTCATCTTGTTTATACTTGTTTGGTTCCGCTAATGTATTTGGTTGTTGAGCCATATGTGTTTTATTTTAATATCAATGTATCAAAAAGTTAATTTCAAGGTTATTGCATGAAAAATAGTCTTCATAAAAACACAAGGATCCTAATTACCATAAGGGGATTAGAAAGTCTTATTATTTAGAAATTAAACCAGTTAACATTTGTACCAAATGCATACTATGAAGAATGACTCCTTTGACTGATGGATTTAAATCGATTTAGAGATTCAATAGTGCTTATACTTGTTTGTTTCAATTACTTTACTAGGTTGTTTAGACACATGTTTTATATTTCAAGATTATTTTTTCAAAAAGTGTGTTTGGAATCAAAAGAGGAGCCTTGGTAACATGAAATGACGGGAGGTACTCTCTATTTTTGAATTCAACAATTAATATCAATAAGAAATGAAATTCAAGATCAAGGACTCCATTGTTTGTTAGATTGACTGAATTCACGTTATAGATGCCACATACGCAGTTTTTTCATAATCAATATAGTAATTAGCCAAGGTGCAAAAGTTAATTTCAAAGTTATTGCATGAAAATGAAAAATAGTCTTGGTAACAACATGAGGAGCCTAATTAACATGAGGTGATTAGAATGTCTCATTATTTGTGAATTAAACCAGTTTAACATTTGTACTAAATGAAAACCATGATGAATGACACATTTGGCTGATGGATTTAATTAGATTTAGAGTTTTCATCGTGTTTATACTTCTTTGATTCCATTAATATATTTGGTTGTTTAGCCACATGTGTTATATTTCAAGATCAATGTGTCAAAAAGTGTGTTTGAAATCAAAGGAGGAGCCTTCATAACCAGAAATGATGGGAGGAACTCTCTATTTTTGAATTCAACAATTAATATCAATAAGAAATGAAATTCAAGATGAAGGACTTCATTATTTGTTAGATTGAATGAATTCATGTTATAGATGCCCCACAGGCATTTGTTTCAGAAACAATATAGTAATTAGGCAAGAAGCAAAAGTTAAATTCAAGGTTATTGCATGAAAAATAGTCTTGGTAACAGCAAGACGATCCTAATTAACATGAGGTGATTAGAATGTCTCATTATTTAGCAATTAAACCAGTTAACATTTGTACGAAATGCTAACCATGATGAATTACACCTTTGGCTGAGGATTTAATTAGATTTAGTGTTTTCATCTTGTTTATACTTGTTTGGTTCCCCTAATGTATTAGGTCGTTTAGCCATATGTGTTATATTTCAAGACCAATTTATGAACAAGTGTGTTTGGAATCAAAAGATGAGCATTGTTAACCAGAAATAATGGGAGCTTGTCTCTATTTTTGAAATCAACAATTAATATCAATAAGAAATGAAATTCAAGCTGAAGGTCTCCATTGTTTGTGAAATTGAAGGAATTGACGATATAGATGGCCCATAGGTATTTTTTACATTATCAATAAAGTCATTTGAAAAGAAGAAAAGATTAATGTCAAGGTTATTGCGTGAAAAATAGTCTTGGTAACAACAAGAGGTTCCTAATTAACATGAGGTGATTAGAATGTCTCATTATTTAGCAATTAATCCAGTTAACATTTGTACAAAATGCAAACCATAATGAATTAAACCATTGGCTGAGGATTTAATTAGATTTTGTGTTTTCATCGTGTTTATACTTGTTTGGTTCCGCTAATGTATTAGGTTGTTTGGCCATATGTGTTATATTTCAAGATCAATGTATGGGCAAAGTGTGTGTTTGGAATCAAAAGAGGAGCATTGTTAACCAGAAATGATGGGAGGTTGTCTCTATTTTTGAAATCAATAATTAATATCAATAAGAAATGAAATTCAAATTGAAAGTCTCCATTGTTTGTTAAATTGAAGGAATTGACGATATAGATCGTCCATAGGTATTTTTTACATTATCAATAAAGTCATTTGAAAAGAAGAAAAAATTAATTTCAAGGTTATTGCGTGAAAAATAGTCTTGGTAACAACAAGAGGAGCCTAATTAACATGACGTGATTTGAATGTCTCATTATTTTTGAATTAAACAAGTTAACATTTGTACTAAATGCAAACCATGATGAATGACACCGTTGGCTGATGGATTAAATTAGATTTAGAGTTTTTCATCGTGTTTATACTTGTTTGCTTCCATTAATATATTAGGTTGTTTAGCCACATGTGTTATATTTCAAGTTCAATGTGGCAAAAAGTGTGTTTGAAATCCAAAGAGGAGGCTTCATAACCAGAAATGATGGGAGGAACTCTCTATTTTTGAATTCAACAATTAATATAAGTAAGAAATGAAATTCAGGATCAAGGACTTCATTATTTGTTAGATTGAATTAATTCACGTTTATAGATGCCCCAGAGGCATTTTGTTTCATAATCAATATAGTAATTAGTCAAGAAGAAAAAGTTAATTTCAAGGTTATTGCATGAAAAATAGTCTTAGTAACAGCAAGAGGATCCTAATTAACATGAGGTGATTAGAAATGTCTCATTATTTAGCAATTAAACCAATTAACATTTGTACGAAATGCTAACCATGATGAATTACACCTTTGGCTGAGGATTTAATTAGATTTAGTGTTTTCATCTTGTTTATACTTGTTTGGTTCCACTAATGTAATAGGTTGTTTAGGCATATGTGTTATATTTCAAGACCAATTTATGAACAAGTGTGTTTGGAATCAAAAGAGGAGCATTGTTAACCAGAAATGATGGGGAGGTTGTCTCTATTTTTGAAATCAACAATTAATATCAATAAGAAATGAAATTCAAGTTGAAGGTCTCCATTGTTTGTGAAATTGAAGGAATTGACGATATAGATGGCCCATAGGTATTTTTTACATTATCAATAAAGTCATTTGAAAAGAAGAAAAAATTAATGTCAAGGTTATTGCGTGAAAGATAGTCTTGGTAACAACAAGAGGTTCCTAATTAACATGAGGTGATTAGAATGTTTCATTATTTAGCAATTAAACCAGTTAACATTTGTACGAAATGCAAACCATAATGAATTACACCATTGGCTAAGGATTTAATTAGATTTAGTGTTTTCATCTTACTTATACTTGTTTGGTTCCGCTAATGTATTAGGTTGTTTAGCCATATGTGTTATATTTCAAGATCAATGTATGAGCAAGTGTGTTCGGAATCAAAAGAGGAGCATTGTTAACCAGAAATGATGGGAGGTTATCTCTATTTTTGAAATCAATAATTAATATCAATCAATAAGAAATGAAATTCAACTTGAAAGTCTCCATTGTTTGTTAAATTGAAAAAGAATTGACGATATAGATTGCCGATAGGTATTTTTTTACATTATCAATAAAGTCATTTGAAAAGAAGAAAAAATTAATTTCAAGGTTATTGGGTGAAAAATAGTCTTGGTAACAACAAGAGGAGCCTAATTAACATGACGTGATTTGAATGTCTCCTTATTTTTGATTTAAACGAGTTAACATTTGTACTAAATGCAAACCATGATGAATGACACCGTTGGCTGATGGATTAAATTAGATTTAGAGTTTTCATCGTGTTTATACTTGTTTGCTTCCATTAATATACTAGGTTGTTTAGCCACATGTGTTATATTTCAAGATCAATATGGCAAAAAGTGTCTTTGAAATCCAAAGAGGAGCCTTCATAACCAGAAATGATGGGGAGGAACTCTCTATTTTTGAATTCAACAATTAATATAAGTAAGAAATGAATTTCAAGATCAAGGGACTTCATTATTTGTTAGATTGAATTAATTCACGTTATAGATGCCCCAGAGGCATTTGTTTCATAATCAATATAGTAATTAGGCAAGAAGAAAAAGTTAATTTCAAGGTTATTGCATGAAAAATAGTCTTGGTAACAGCAAGAGGATCCTAATTAACATGAGGTGATTAGAATGTCTCATTATTTAGCAATTAAACCAGTTAACATTTGTATGAAATGCTAACCATGATGAATTACACCTTTGGCTGAGGATTTAATTAGATTTAGTGTTTTCATCTTGTTTATACTTGTTTGGTTCCGCTAATGTATTTGGTTGTTGAGCCATATGTGTGTTTTATTTTAATATCAATGTATCAAAAAGTTAATTTCAAAGGTTATTGCATGAAAAAATAGTCTTCATAAAAACACAAGGATCCTAATTACCATAAGGGGATTAGAAAGTCTTATTATTTAGAAATTAAACCAGTTAACATTTGTACCAAATGCATACTATGAAGAATGACTCCTTTGACTGATGGATTTAAATCGATTTAGAGATTCAATAGTGCTTATACTTGTTTGTTTCAATTACTTTACTAGGTTGTTTTAGACACATGTTTTTATATTTCAAGATTATTTTTTCAAAAAGTGTGTTTGGAATCAAAAGAGGAGCCTTGGTAACATGAAATGACGGGAGGTACTCTCTATTTTTGAATTCAACAATTAATATCAATAAGAAATGAAATTCAAGATCAAGGACTCCATTGTTTGTTAGATTGACTGAATTCACGTTATAGATGCCACATACGCAGTTTTTTCATAATCAATATAGTAATTAGCCAAGGTGCAAAAGTTAATTTCAAAGTTATTGCATGAAAAATAGTCTTGGTAACAACATGAGGAGCCTAATTAACATGAGGTGATTAGAATGTCTCATTATTTGTGAATTAAACCAGTTAACATTTGTACTAAATGAAAACCATGATGAATGACACATTTGGCTGATGGATTTAATTAGATTTAGAGTTTTCATCGTGTTTATACTTCTTTGATTCCATTAATATATTTGGTTGTTTAGCCACATGTGTTATATTTCAAGATCAATGTGTCAAAAAGTGTGTTTGAAATCAAAGGAGGAGCCTTCATAACCAGAAATGATGGGAGGAACTCTCTATTTTTGAATTCAACAATTAATATCAATAAGAAATGAAATTCAAGATGAAGGACTTCATTATTTGTTAGATAGAATGAATTCATGTTATAGATGCCCCACAGGCATTTGTTTCAGAAACAATATAGTAATTAGGCAAGAAGCAAAAGTTAAATTCAAGGTTATTGCATGAAAAATAGTCTTGGTAACAGCAAGACGATCCTAATTAACATGAGGTGATTAGAATGTCTCATTATTTAGCAATTAAACCAGTTAACATTTGTACGAAATGCTAACCATGATGAATTACACCTTTGGCTGAGGATTTAATTAGATTTAGTGTTTTCATCTTGTTTATACTTGTTTGGTTCCCCTAATGTATTAGGTCGTTTAGCCATATGTGTTATATTTCAAGACCAATTTATGAACAAGTGTGTTTGGAATCAAAAGATGAGCATTGTTAACCAGAAATAATGGGAGCTTGTCTCTATTTTTGAAATCAACAATTAATATCAATAAGAAATGAAATTCAAGCTGAAGGTCTCCATTGTTTGTGAAATTGAAGGAATTGACGATATAGATGGCCCATAGGTATTTTTTACATTATCAATAAAGTCATTTGAAAAGAAGAAAAGATTAATGTCAAGGTTATTGCGTGAAAAATAGTCTTGGTAACAACAAGAGGTTCCTAATTAACATGAGGTGATTAGAATGTCTCATTATTTAGCAATTAATCCAGTTAACATTTGTACAAAATGCAAACCATAATGAATTAAACCATTGGCTGAGGATTTAATTAGATTTTGTGTTTTCATCGTGTTTATACTTGTTTGGTTCCGCTAATGTATTAGGTTGTTTGGCCATATGTGTTATATTTCAAGATCAATGTATGGGCAAGTGTGTTTGGAATCAAAAGAGGAGCATTGTTAACCAGAAATGATGGGAGGTTGTCTCTATTTTTGAAATCAATAATTAATATCAATAAGAAATGAAATTCAAATTGAAAGTCTCCATTGTTTGTTAAATTGAAGGAATTGACGATATATATCGTTCATAGGTATTTTTTACATTATCAATAAATTCATTTGAAAAGAAGAAAAAATTAATTTCAAGGTTATTGCGTGAAAAATAGTCTTGGTAACAACAAGAGGAGCCTAATTAACATGACGTGATTTGAATGTCTCATTATTTTTGAATTAAACAAGTTAACATTTGTACTAAATGCAAACCATGATGAATGACACCGTTGGCTGATGGATTAAATTAGATTTAGAGTTTTCATCGTGTTTATACTTGTTTGCTTCCATTAATATATTAGGTTGTTTAGCCACATGTGTTATATTTCAAGATCAATGTGGCAAAAAGTGTGTTTGAAATCCAAAGAGGAGGCTTCATAACCAGAAATGATGGGAGGAACTCTCTATTTTTGAATTCAACAATTAATATAAGTAAGAAATGAAATTCAGGATCAAGGACTTCATTATTTGTTAGATTGAATTAATTCACGTTATAGATGCCCCAGAGGCATTTGTTTCATAATCAATATAGTAATTAGTCAAGAAGAAAAAGTTAATTTCAAGGTTATTGCATGAAAAATAGTCTTAGTAACAGCAAGAGGATCCTAATTAACATGAGGTGATTAGAATGTCTCATTATTTAGCAATTAAACCAATTAACATTTGTACGAAATGCTAACCATGATGAATTACACCTTTGGCTGAGGATTTAATTAGATTTAGTGTTTTCATCTTGTTTATACTTGTTTGGTTCCACTAATGTAATAGGTTGTTTAGGCATATGTGTTATATTTCAAGACCAATTTATGAACAAGTGTGTTTGGAATCAAAAGAGGAGCATTGTTAACCAGAAAATGATGGGAGGTTGTCTCTATTTTTGAAATCAACAATTAATATCAATAAGAAATGAAATTCAAGTTGAAGGTCTCCATTGTTTGTGAAATTGAAGGAATTGACGATATAGATGGCCCATAGGTATTTTTTACATTATCAATAAAGTCATTTGAAAAGAAGAAAAAAATTAATGTCAAGGTTATTGCGTGAAAAATAGTCTTGGTAACAACAAGAGGTTCCTAATTAACATGAGGTGATTAGAATGTCTCATTATTTAGCAATTAAACCAGTTAACATTTTGTACGAAAATGCAAACCATAATGAATTACACCATTGGCTAAGGATTTAATTAGATTTTGTGTTTTCATCGTGTTTATACTTGTTTGGTTCCGCTAATGTATTAGGTTGTTTAGCCATATGTGTTATATTTCAAGATCAATGTATGGGCAAGTGTGTTTTGGAATCAAAAGAGGAGCATTGTTAACCAGAAATGATGGGAGGTTGTCTCTATTTTTGAAATCAATAATTAATATCAATAAGAAATGAAAATTCAACTTGAAAGTCTCCATTGTTTGTTAAATTGAAAGAATTGACGATATAGATTGTCCATAGGTATTTTTTACATTATCAATAAAGTCATTTGAAAAGAAGAAAAAATTAATTTCAAGGTTATTGGCGTGAAAAATAGTCTTGGTAACAACAAGAGGAGCCTAATTAACATGACGTGATTTGAATGTCTCATTATTTTTGAATTTAAACAAGTTAACATTTGTACTAAATGCAAACCATGATGAATGACACCGTTGGCTGATGGATTAAATTAGATTTAGAGTTTTCATCGTGTTTATACTTGTTTGCTTCCATTAATATATTAGGTTGTTTAGCCACATGTGTTTTATTTCAAGATCAATGTGGCAAAAAGTGTGTTTGAAATCCAAAGAGGAGCCTTCATAACCAGAAATGATGGGAGGAACTCTCTATTTTTGAATTCAACAATTAATATAAGTAAGAAATGAAATTCAAGATCAAGGACTTCATTATTTGTTAGATTGAATTAATTCACGTTATAGATGCCCCAGAGGCATTTGTTTCATAATCAATATAGTAATTAGTCAAGAAGAAAAAGTTAATTTCAAGGTTATTGCATGAAAAAATAGTCTTGGTAACAGCAAGAGGATCCTAATTAACATGAGGTGATTAGAATGTCTCATTATTTAGCAATTAAACCAGTTAACATTTGTATGAAATGCTAACCATGATGAATTACACCTTTGGCTGAGGATTTAATTAGATTTAGTGTTTTCATCTTGTTTATACTTGTTTGGTTCCGCTAATGTATTTGGTTGTTGAGCCATATGTGTTTTATTTTAATATCAATGTATCAAAAAGTTAATTTCAAGGTTATTGCATGAAAAAATAGTCTTCATAAAAACACAACGATCCTTAATTACCATAAGGGGATTAGAAAGTCTTATTATTTAGAAATTAAACCAGTTAACATTTGTACCAAATGCATACTATGAAGAATGACTCCTTTGACTGATGGATTTAAATCGATTTAGAGATTCAATAGTGCTTATACTTGTTTGTTTCAATTACTTTACTAGGTTGTTTAGACACATGTTTTATATTTCAAGATTATTTTTTCAAAAAGTGTGTTTGGAATCAAAAGAGGAGCCTTGGTAACATGAAATGACGGGAGGTACTCTCTCTATTTTTGAATTCAACAATTAATATCAATAAGAAATGAAATTCAAGATCAAGGACTCCATTGTTTGTTAGATTGACTGAATTCACGTTATAGATGCCACATACGCAGTTTTTTCATAATCAATATAGTAATTAGCCAAGGTGCAAAAGTTAATTTCAAAGTTATTGCATGAAAAATAGTCTTGGTAACAACATGAGGAGCCTAATTAACATGAGGTGATTAGAATGTCTCATTATTTGTGAATTAAACCAGTTAACATTTGTACTAAATGAAAACCATGATGAATGACACATTTGGCTGATGGATTTAATTAGATTTAGAGTTTTCATCGTGTTTATACTTCTTTGATTCCATTAATATATTTGGTTGTTTAGCCACATGTGTTATATTTCAAGATCAATGTGTCAAAAAGTGTGTTTGAAATCAAAGGAGGAGCCTTCATAACCAGAAATGATGGGAGGAACTCTCTATTTTTGAATTCAACAATTAATATCAATAAGAAATGAAATTCAAGATGAAGGACTTCATTATTTGTTAGATTGAATGAATTCATGTTATAGATGCCCCACAGGCATTTGTTTCAGAAACAATATAGTAATTAGGCAAGAAGCAAAAGTTAACTTCAAGGTTATTGCATGAAAAATAGTCTTGGTAACAGCAAGACGATCCTAATTAACATGAGGTGATTAGAATGTCTCATTATTTAGCAATTAAAACCAGTTAACATTTGTACGAAATGCTAACCATGATGAATTACACCTTTGGCTGAGGATTTAATTAGATTTAGTGTTTTCATCTTGTTTATACTTGTTTGGTTCCCCTAATGTATTAGGTCGTTTAGCCATATGTGTTATATTTCAAGACCAATTTATGAACAAGTGTGTTTGGAATCAAAAGATGAGCATTGTTAACCAGAAATGATGGGAGGTTGTCTCTATTTTTGAAATCAACAATTAATATCAATAAGAAATGAAATTCAAGCTGAAGGTCTCCATTGTTTGTGAAATTGAAGGAATTGACGATATAGATGGCCCATAGGTATTTTTTACATTATCAATAAAGTCATTTAAAAAGAAGAAAAGATTAATGTCAAGGTTATTGCGTGAAAAATAGTCTTGGTAACAACAAGAGGTTCCTAATTAACATGAGGTGATTAGAATGTCTCATTATTTAGCAATTAATCCAGTTAACATTTGTACAAAATGCAAACCATAATGAATTAAACCATTGGCTGAGGATTTAATTAGATTTTGTGTTTTCATCGTGTTTTTATACTTGTTTGGTTCCGCTAATGTATTAGGTTGTTTGGCCATATGTGTTATATTTCAAGATCAATGTATGGGCAAGTGTGTTTGGAATCAAAAGAGGAGCATTGTTAACCAGAAATGATGGGAGGTTGTCTCTATTTTTGAAATCAGTAATTAATATCAATAAGAAATGAAATTCAAATTGAAAGTCTCCATTGTTTGTTAAATTGAAGGAATTGACGATATATATCGTTCATAGGTATTTTTTACATTATCAATAAATTCATTTGAAAAGAGAAAAAAATTAATTTCAAGGTTATTGCGTGAAAAATAGTCTTGGTAACAACAAGAGGAGCCTAATTAACATGACGTGATTTGAATGTCTCATTATTTTTGAATTAAACAAGTTAACATTTGTACTAAATGCAAACCATGATGAATGACACCGTTGGCTGATGGATTAAATTAGATTTAGAGTTTTTTCATCGTGTTTATACTTGTTTGCTTCCATTAATATATTAGGTTGTTTAGCCACATGTGTTATATTCTCAAGATCAATGTGGCAAAAAGTGTGTTTGAAAATCAAAGAGGAGGCTTCATAACTAGAAATGATGGGAGGAACTCTCTATTTTTGAATTCAACAATTAATATAAGTAAGAAATGAAATTCAGGATCAAGGACTTCATTATTTGTTAGATAGAATTAATTCACGTTATAGATGCCCCAGAGGCATTTGTTTCATAATCAATATAGTAATTAGTCAAGAAGAAAAAGTTAATTTCAAGGTTATTGCATGAAAAATAGTCTTAGTAACAGCAAGAGGATCCTAATTAACATGAGGTGATTAGAATGTCTCATTATTTAGCAATTAAACCAGTTAACATTTGTATGAAATGCTAACCATGATGAATTACACCTTTGGCTGAGGATTTAATTAGATTTAGTGTTTTCATCTTGTTTATACTTGTTTGGTTCCGCTAATGTATTTGGTTGTTGAGCCATATGTGTTTTTATTTTTAATATCAATGTATCAAAAAGTTAATTTCAAGGTTATTGCATGAAAAATAGTCTTCATAAAAACACAAGGATCTTAATTATCATAAGGGGATTAGAAAGTCTTATTATTTAGAAATTAAACCAGTTAACATTTGTACCAAATGCATACTATGAAGAATGACTCCTTTGACTGATGGATTTAAATCGATTTAGAGATTCAATAGTGCTTATACTTGTTTGTTTCAATTACTTTACTAGGTTGTTTAGACACATGTTTTATATTTCAAGATTATTTTTTCAAAAAGTGTGTTTGGAATCAAAAGAGGAGCCTTGGTAACATGAAATGACGGGAGGTACTCTCTATTTTTGAATTCAACAATTAATATCAATAAGAAATGAAATTCAAGATCAAGGACTCCATTGTTTGTTAGATTGACTGAATTCACGTTATAGATGCCACATACGCAGTTTTTTCATAATCAATATAGTAATTAGTGAAGGTGCAAAAGTTAATTTCAAAGTTATTGCATGAAAAATAGTCTTGGTAACAACATGAGGAGCCTAATTAACATGAGGTGATTAGAATGTCTCATTATTTGTGAATTAAACCAGTTAACATTTGTACTAAATGAAAACCATGATGAATGACACATTTGGCTGATGGATTTAATTAGATTTAGAGTTTTCATCATGTTTATACTTCTTTGATTCCATTAATATATTTGGTTGTTTAGCCACATGTGTTATATTTCAAGATCAATGTGTCAAAAAGTGTGTTTGAAATCAAAGGAGGAGCCTTCATAACCAGAAATGATGGGAGGAACTCTCTATTTTTGAATTCAACAATTAATATCAATAAGAAATGAAATTCAAGATGAAGGACTTCATTATTTGTTAGATTGAATGAATTCATGTTATAGATGCCCCACAGGCATTTGTTTTAGAAAAAATATAGTAATTAGGCAAGAAGCAAAAGTTAACTTCAAGGTTATTGCATGAAAAATAGTCTTGGTAACAGCAAGACGATCCTAATTAACATGAGGTGATTAGAATGTCTCATTATTTAGCAATTAAACCAATTAACATTTGTACGAAATGCTAACCATGATGAATTACACCTTTGGCTGAGGATTTAATTAGATTTAGTGTTTTCATCTTGTTTATACTTGTTTGGTTCCCCTAATGTATTAGGTCGTTTAGCCATATGTGTTATATTTCAAGACCAATTTATGAACAAGTGTGTTTGGAATCAAAAGATGAGCATTGTTAACCAGAAATAATGGGAGCTTGTCTCTATTTTTGAAATCAACAATTAATATCAATAAGAAATGAAATTCAAGCTGAAGGTCTCCATTGTTTGTGAAATTGAAGGAATTGACGATATAGATGGCCCATAGGTATTTTTTACATTATCAATAAAGTCATTTGAAAAGAAGAAAAGATTTATGTCAAGGTTATTGCGGGAAAAATAGTCTTGGTAACAACAAGAGGTTCCTAATTAACATGAGGTGATTAGAATGTCTCATTATTTAGCAATTAATCCAGTTAACATTTGTAGAAAATGCAAACCATAATGAATTAAACCATTTGCTGAGGATTTAATTAGATTTTGTGTTTTCATCGTGTTTATACTTGTTTGGTTCCGCTAATGTATTAGGTTGTTTGGCCATATGTGTTATATTTCAAGATCAATGTATGGGCAAGTGTGTTTGGAATCAAAAGAGGAGCATTGTTAACCAGAAATGATGGGAGGTTGTCTCTATTTTTGAAATCAATAATTAATATCAATAAGAAATGAAATTCAAATTGAAAGTCTCCATTGTTTGTTAAATTGAAGGAATTGACGATATATATCGTCCATAGGTATTTTTTACATTATCAATAAAGTCATTTGAAAAGAAGAAAAAATTAATTTCAAGGTTATTGCGTGAAAAATAGTCTTGGTAACAACAAGAGGAGCCTAATTAACATGACGTGATTTGAATGTCTCATTATTTTTGAATTAAACAAGTTAACATTTGTACTAAATGCAAACCATGATGAATGACACCGTTGGCTGATGGATTAAATTAGATTTAGAGTTTTCATCGTGTTTATACTTGTTTGCTTCCATTAATATATTAGGTTGTTTAGCCACATGTGTTATATTTCAAGATCAATGTGGCAAAAAGTGTGTTTGAAATCCAAAGAGGAGGCTTCATAACTAGAAATGATGGGAGGAACTCTCTATTTTTGAATTCAACAATTAATATAAGTAAGAAATGAAATTCAGGATCAAGGACTTCATTATTTGTTAGATAGAATTAATTCACGTTATAGATGCCCCAGAGGCATTTGTTTCATAATCAATATAGTAATTAGTCAAGAAGAAAAAGTTAATTTCAAGGTTATTGCATGAAAAATAGTCTTAGTAACAGCAAGAGGATCCTAATTAACATGAGGTGATTAGAATGTCTCATTATTTAGCAATTAAACCAATTAACATTTGTATGAAATGCTAACCATGATGAATTACACCTTTGGCTGAGGATTTAATTAGATTTAGTGTTTTCATCTTGTTTATACTTGTTTGGTTCCACTAATGTAATAGGTTGTTTAGGCATATGTGTTATATTTTAAGACCAATTTATGAAAAAGTGTGTTTGGAATCAAAAGAGGAGCATTGTTAACCAGAAATGATGGGAGGTTGTCTCTATTTTTGAAATCAACAATTAATATCAATAAGAAATGAAATTCAAGTTGAAGGTCTCCATTGTTTGTGAAATTGAAGGAATTGACGATATAGATGGCCCATAGGTATTGTTTACATTATCAATAAAGTCATTTGAAAAGAAGAAAAAATTAATGTCAAGGTTATCGCGTGAAACATTGTCTTGGTAACAACAAGAGGTTCCTAATTAACATGAGGTGATTAGAATGTCTCATTATTTAGCAATTAATCCAGTTAACATTTGTACGAAATGCAAACCATAATGAATTACACCATTGGCTAAGGATTTAATTAGATTTAGTGTTTTCATCTTGTTTATACTTGTTTGGTTCCGCTAATGTATTAGGTTGTTTAGCCATATGTGTTATATTTCAAGATCAATGTATGAGCAAGTGTGTTCGGAATCAAAAGAGGAGCATTGTTAACCAGAAATGATGGGAGGTTATCTCTATTTTTGAAATCAATAATTAATATCAATAAGAAATGAAATTCAACTTGAAAGTCTCCATTGTTTGTTAAATTGAAAGAATTGACGATATAGATTGCCGATAGGTATTTTTTACATTATCAATAAAGTCATTTGAAAAGAAGAAAAAATTAATTTCAAGGTTATTGGGTGAAAAATAGTCTTGGTAACAACAAGAGGAGCCTAATTAACATGACGTGATTTGAATGTCTCCTTATTTTTGAATTAAACGAGTTAACATTTGTACTAAATGCAAACCATGATGAATGACACCGTTGGCTGATGGATTAAATTAGATTTAGAGTTTTCATCGTGTTTATACTTGTTTGCTTCCATTAATATACTAGGTTGTTTAGCCACATGTGTTATATTTCAAGATCAATATGGCAAAAAGTGTCTTTGAAATCCAAAGAGGGAGGAACACTCTATTTTTGAATTCAACAATTAATATAAGTAAGAAATGAATTTCAAGATCAAGGACTTCATTATTTATTAGATTGAATTAATTCACGTTATAGATGCCCCAGAGGCATTTGTTTCGTAATTAATATAGTAATTAGGCAAGAAGAAAAAGTTAATTTCAAGGTTATTGCATGAAAAATAGTCTTGGTAACAGCAAGAGGATCCTAATTAACATGAGGTGATTAGAATGTCTCATTATTTAGCAATTAAACCAGTTAACATTTGTATGAAATGCTAACCATGATGAATTACACCTTTGGCTGAGGATTTAATTAGATTTAGTGTTTTCATCTTGTTTATACTTGTTTGGTTCCGCTAATGTATTTGGTTGTTGAGCCATATGTGTTTTATTTTAATATCAATGTATCAAAAAGTTAATTTCAAGGTTATTGCATGAAAAATAGTCTTCATAAAAAAAACACAAGGATCCTAATTACCATAAGGGGATTAGAAAGTCTTATTATTTAGAAATTAAACCAGTTAACATTTGTACCAAATGCATACTATGAAGAATGACTCCTTTGACTGATGGATTTTAAATCGATTTAGAGATTCAATAGTGCTTATACTTGTTTGTTTCAATTACTTTACTAGGTTGTTTAGCCACATGTTTTATATTTCAAGATTATTTTTTCAAAAAGTGTGTTTGGAATCAAAAGAGGAGCCTTGGTAACATGAAATGATGGGAGGTACTCTCTATTTTTGAATTCAACAATTAATATCAATAAGAAATGAAATTCAAGATCAAGGACTCCATTGTTTGTTAGATTGACTGAATTCACGTTATAGATGCCACATACGCAGTTTTTTCATAATCAATATAGTAATTAGCGAAGGTGCAAAAGTTAATTTCAAAGTTATTGCATGAAAAATAGTCTTGGTAACAACATGAGGAGCCTAATTAACATGAGGTGATTAGAATGTCTCATTATTTGTGAATTAAACCAGTTAACATTTGTACTAAATGAAAACCATGATGAATGACACATTTGGCTGATGGATTTAATTAGATTTAGAGTTTTCATCGTGTTTATACTTCTTTGATTCCATTAATATATTTGGTTGTTTAGCCACATGTGTTATATTTCAAGATCAATGTGTCAAAAAGTGTGTTTGAAATCAAAGGAGGAGCCTTCATAACCAGAAATGATGGGAGGAACTCTCTATTTTTGAATTCAACAATTAATATTAATAAGAAATGAAATTCAAGATCAAGGACTTCATTATTTGTTAGATTGAATGAATTCATGTTATAGATGCACCACAGGCATTTGTTTCATAAACAATATAGTAATTAGGCAAGAAGCAAAAGTTAACTTCAAGGTTATTGCATGAAAAATAGTCTTGGTAACAGCAAGAGGATCCTAATTAACATGAGGTGATTAGAATGTCTCATTATTTAGCAATTAAACCATTTAACATTTGTATGAAATGCTAACCATGATGAATTACACCTTTGGCTGAGGATTTAATTAGATTTAGTGATTTCATCTTGTTTATACTTGTCTGGTTCCGCTAATGTATTAGGTTGTTTAGCCATATGTGTTATATTTCAAGATCAATGTATGAACAAGTGTGTTTGTAATCAAAAGAGGAGCATTGTTAACCAGAAATGATGGGAGGTTGTCTCTATTTTTAAAATCGACAATTATTATCAATAAGAAAAGAAATTCAAGTTGAAGGTCTCCATTGTTTGTTAAATAGAAGGGATTGACGATATAGATCGCCCATAGGTATTTTTTACTTTATCAATAAAGTCATTTGAAAAGAAGAAAAAATTAATTTCAAGGTTATTGGGTGAAAAATAGTCTTGGTAACAACAAGAGGAGCCTAATTAACATGGGGTGATTAGAATGTCTCATTATTTGTGAAATAAACTAGTTAACATTTGTACTAAATGCAAACCATGATGAATGACACCTTTGGCTGATGGATTTAATTAGATTTAGAGTTTTCATCGTGTTTATATTTCTTTGATTCCATTAATATATTAGGTTGTTTAGCCACATGTGTTATATTTCATTATCAATATGTCATAAACTGTGTTTGAAATCAAAAGAGGAGCCGTCATAACCAGAAATGATGGGAGGAACTCCCTATTTTTGAATTCAACAATTAATATCAATAGGAAATGAAATTCAAGATCAAGGACTTCATTATTTGTGAGATTGAATGAATTCACATTATAGATGCCCCACAGGCATTTGTTTCATAAACAATATAGTAATTACGCAAGAAGCAAAAGTTAATTTCAAGGTTATTGCATGAAAAATAGTCTTGGTAACAGCAAGAGGATCCTAATTAACATGAGGTGATTAGAATGTCTCATTATTTAGCAATTAAACTAGTTAACATTTGTACGAAATGCTAACCATGATGAATTACACCTTTGGCTGAGGATTTAATTAGATTTAGTGTTTTCATCTTGTTTATACTTGTTTGGTCCCGCTAATGTATTAGGTTGTTTAGCCATATGTGTTATATTTCAAGATCAATGTATGAGCAAGTGTGTTTGAAATCAAAAGAGAAGCATTGTTAACCAGAAATGATGGGAGGTTGTCTCGATTTTTGAAATCAATAATTAATATCAATAAGAAATGAAATTTAACTTGAAAGTCTCCATTGTTTGTTCAATTGAAGGAATTGACGATATAGATCGCCCATAGGTATTTTTTACATTATCAATAAAGTCATTTGAAAAGAAGAAAAAATTAATTTCAATGTTATTGCGTGAAAAATAGTCTTGGTAACAACAAGAGGTTCCTAATTAACATGAGGTGATTAGAATGTCTCATTATTTAGCAATTAAACCAGTTAACATTTGTATGAAATGCAAACCATAATGAATTACACCATTGGCTGAGGATTTAATTAGATTTAGTGTTTTCATCGTGTTTATACTTGTTTGGTTCCGCTAATGTATCAGGTTGTTTAGCCATATGTGTTATATTTTAATATCAATGTATCAAAAGTTAATTTCAAGGTTATTGCATGAAAAATAGTCTTCATAAAAACACGAGGATCCTAGTTACCATAAGGGGATTAGAAAGTCTCATTATTTAGAAATTAAACCAGTTAACATTTGTACCAAATGCATACCATGAAGAATGACTCCTTTGACTGATGGATTTAAATCGATTTAGAGATTCAATAGTTCTTATACTTGTTTGTTTCAATTACTTTACTAGGTTGTTTAGCCACATGTTTTATATTTCAAGATTATTTTTTCAAAAAGTGTGTTTGGAATCAAAAGAGGAGCCTTGGTAGCATGAAATGACAGGAGGTACTCTCTATTTTTGAATTCAACAATTAATATCAAGAAGAAATGAAATTCAAGATCAAGGACTCCATTGTTTGTTAGATTGACTGAATTCACGTAATAGATGCCACATAATCATTTTTTTCATAATCAATATAGTAATTAGCGAAGGAGCAAAAGTTAATTTCAAAGTTATTGCATGAAAAATAGTCTTGGTAACAACATGAGGAGCCTAATTAACATGAGGTGATTAGAATGTCTCATTATTTGTGAATTAAACCACTTAACATTTGTACTAAATGCAAACCATGATGAATGACACCTTTGGCTGATGGATTTAATTAGATTTAGAGTTTTCATCGTGTTTATACTTCTTTGATTCCATTAATATATTAGGTTGTTTAGCCACATGTGTTATATTTCATCATCAATGTGTCAAAAAGTGTGTTTGAAATCAAAGGAGGAGCCTTCATAACCAAAAATGATGGGAGGAACTCTCTATTTTTGAATTCAACAATTAATATCAATAAGAAATGAAATTCAAGATGAAGGACTTCATTATTTGTTAGATTGAATGAATTCATGTTATAGATGCCCCACAGGCATTTGTTTCATAAACAATATTGTAATTAGGCAAGAAGCAAAAGTTAACTTCAAGGTTATTGCATGAAATATAGTCTTGGTAACAGCAAGAGGATCCTAATTAACATGAGGTGATTAGAATGTCTCATTATTTAGCAATTAAACCATTTAACATTTGTACGAAATGCTAACCATGATGAATTACACCTTTGGCTGAGGATTTAATTAGATTTAGTGTTTTCATCTTGTTTATACTTGTCTGGTTCCGTTAATGTATTAGGTTGTTTAGCCATATGTGTTATATTTCAAGATCAATGTATGAACAAGTGTGTTTGTAATCAAAAGAGGAGCATTGTTAACCAGAAATGATGGGACATTGTCTCTATTTTTAAAATCAACAATTATTATCAATAAGAAAAGAAATTCAAGTTGAAGGTCTCCATTGTTTGTTAAATAGAAGGAATTGACGATATAGATCGCCCATAGCTATTTTGTACATTATCAATAAAGTCTTTTGAAAAGAAGAAAAAATTAATTTCAAGGTTATTGGGTGAAATATAGTCTTGGTAACAACAAGAGGAGCCTAATTAACATGGGGTGATTAGAATGTCTCATTATTTCTGAATTAAACTAGTTAACATTTGTACTAAATGCAAACCATGATGAATGACACCTTTGGCTGATGGATTTAATTAGATTTAGAGTTTTCATCGTGTTTATATTTCTTTGATTCCATTAATATATTAGGTTGTCTAGCCACATGTGTTATATTTCACGATCAATGTGTCAAAAAGTGTGTTTGAAATCCAAAGAGGAGCCTTCATAACCAGAAAAGATGGGAGGAACTCCCTATTTTTGAATTCAACAATTAATATCAATAAGAAATGAAATTCAAGATCAAGGACTTCATTATTTGTGAGATTGAATGAATTCACGTTATAGATGCCCCACAAGCATTTGTTTCATAATCAATATAGTAATTACGCAAGAAGCAAAAGTTAATTTCAAGGTTATTGCATGAAAAATAGTCTTGGTAACAGCAAGAGGATCCTAATTAACATGAGGTGATTAGAATGTCTCATTATTTAGCAATTACACCAGTTAACATTTGTACGAAATGCTAACCATGATGAATTACACCTTTGGCTGAGGATTTAGTTAGATTTAGTGTTTTCATCTTGTTTATACTTGTTTGGTTCCGCTAATGTATTAGGTTGTTTAGCCATATGTGTTATATTTCAAGACCAATGTATGAACAAGTGTGTTTGAAATCAAAAGAGGAGCATTGTTAACCAAAATTAATGGGAGGTTGTCTCAATTTTTGAAATCAATAATTAATATCAATAAGAAACGAAATTCAAGTTGAAGGTCTCCATTGTTTGTTAGATTGAAGGAATTGACGATATAGATGGCCCATAGGTATTTTTTACATTATCGATAAAGTCATTTGAAAAGAAGAAAAAATTAATTTCAATGTTATTGCGTGAAAAATAGTCTTGGTAACAACAAGAGGTTCCTAATTAACATGAGGTGATTAGAATGTCTCATTATTTAGCAATTAAACCAGTTAACATTTGTACGAAATGCAAACCATAATGAATTACACCATTGGCTGAGGATTTAATTAGATTTAGTGTTTTCATCTTGTTTCTACTTGTTTGGTTCCGCTAATGTATTAGGTTGTTTAGCCTTATGTGTTATATTTCAAGATCAATGTATGAGCAAGTGTGTTTGGAATCAAAAGAGGAGCATTGTTAACCAGAAATGATGGGAGGTTGTCTCTATTTTTGAAATCAATAATTAATATTAATAAGAAATGAAATTCAACTTGAAAGTCTCCATTGTTTGTTAAATTGAAGGAATTGACAATATAGATCGCCCATAGGTATTTTTTACATTATCAATAAAGTCATTTGAAAAGAAGAAAAAATTAATTTCATGGTTATTGGGTGAAAAATAGTCTTGGTAACAACAAGAGGAGCCTAATTAACATGACGTGATTTAAATGTCTCATTATTTTTGAATTAAATGAGTTAACATTTGTACTAAATGCAAACCATGATGAATGACACCGTTGGCTGATGGATTAAATTAGATTTAGAGTTTTGATTGTGTTTATACTTGTTTGCTTCCATTAATATATTAGGTTGTTTAGCCACATGTGTTATATTTCAAGATCAATGTGGCAAAAAGTGTGTTTGAAATCCAAAGAGGAGCCTTCCTAACCAGAAATGATGGGAAGAACTCTCTATTATTGAATTCAACAATTAATATAAGTAAGAAATGAAATTCAAGATCAAGGACTTCATTATTTGTTAGATTGAATTAATTCACGTTATAGATGCCCCAGAGGCATTTGTTTCATAATCAATATAGTAATTAGGCAAGAAGAAAAAGTTAATTTCAAGGTTATTGCATGAAAAATAGTCTTGGTAACAACAAGAGGATCCTAATTAACATGAGGTGATTAGAATGTCTCATTATTTAGCAATTAAACCAGTTAACATTTGTACGAAATGCTAACCATCATGAATTACACCTTTGGCTGAGGATTTAATTAGATTTAGTGTTTTCATCTTGTTTATACTTGTTTGGTTCCGCTAATGTGTTAGGTTGTTTAGCCATATGTGTTATATTTCAAGACCAATTTATGAACAAGTGTGTTTGGAATCAAAAGAGGAGCATTGTTAACCAGAAATGATGGGAGGTTGTCTCTATTTTTGAAATCAACAATTAATATCAATAAGAAATGAAATTCAAGTTGAAGGTGTCCATTGTTTGTGAAATTGAAGGAATTAACGATATAGATGGCCCATAGGTATTTTTTACATTATCAATAAAGTCATGTGAAAAGAAGAAAAAATTGATGTCAAGGTTATTGCGTGAAAAATAGTCTTGGTAACAACAAGAGGTTCCTAATTAACATGAGGTGATTAGAATGTCTCATTATTTAGTAATTAAACCAGTTAACATTTGTACGAAATGCAAACCATAATGAATTACACCATTGGCTGAGGATTTAATTAGATTTAGTGTTTTCATCGTGTTTATACTTGTTTGGTTCCGCTAATGTGTTAGGTTGTTTAGCCATATGTGTTATATTTCAAGATCAATGTATGAGCAAGTGTGTTTGGAATCAAAAGAGGAGCATTATTGACCAGAAATGATGGGAGGTTGTCTCTATTTTTGAAATCAATAATTAATATCAATAAGAAATGAAATTCAACTTGAAAGTCTCCATTGTTTGTTAAATTGAAGGAATTGATGATATAGATCGCACATAGGTATTTTTTACATTATCAATAAAGTCATTTCAAAAGAAGAAAAAATTAATTTAAAGGTTATTGGGTGAAAAATAGCTTTGGTAACAACAAGAGGAGCCTAATTAACATGACGTGATTTGAATGTCTCCTTATTTTTGAATTAAACGAGTTAACATTTGTACTAAATGCAAACCATGATGAATGACACCGTTGGCTGATGGATTAAATTAGATTTAGAGTTTTCATCGTCTTTATACTTGTTTGCTTCCATTAATATATTAGGTTGTTTAGTCACATGTGTTATATTTCAAGATCAATGTGGCAAAAAGTGTGTTTGAAATCCAAAGAGGAGCCTTCATAACCAGAAATGATGGGAGGAACTCTCTATTTTTGAAATCAATAATTAATATCAATAAGAAATGAAATTCAAGTTGAAGGTTTCCATTATTTGTTAGATTGAACGAATTGATGATATAGATGGCCCAAGGGTATTTTTTACATTATCAATAAAGTCAATTGAAAAGAAGAAAAAATTAATTTAAAGGTTATTGTGTGAAAAATAGTATTGGTAACAACAAGAGGATCCTAATTAACATGGGGTGATTTGAATGTCTCAATATTTTTGAATTAAACGAGTTAACATTTGTACTAAATGTTAACCATGATAAATGACCCCTTTGGCTGATGGATTTAATTAGATTTAGAGTTTTCATCGTGTTTATACTTCTTTGATTCCATTAATATATTAGGTTGTTTAGCCACATGTGTTATATTTCAAGATGAATGTTTCAAAAAGTGTGTTTGAAACCTAAAGAGGAGCCTTCATAACCAGAAATGATGGGAGGAACTCTCTATTTTTGAATTCAACAATTAATATAAATAAGAAATGAAATTCAAGATCGAGGACTTCATTATTTGTTAGATTGAATGAATTAACGTTATAGATGCCCTAGAGGCATTTGTTTCATAATCAATATAGTAATTAGGCAAGAAGCAAAAGTTAATTTCAAGGTTATTGCATGAAAAATAGTCTTGGTAACAACAAGAGGATCCTAATTAATATGAGGTGATTAAAATGTCTCTTTTTTTAGCAATTAAACCAGTTAACATTTGTACGAAATGCTAACCATGATGAATTACACCTTTGGCTAAGGATTTATTTAGATTTAGTGTTTTCATCGTGTTTATACTTGTTTGGTTCCACTAATGTATTAGGTTGTTTAGCCGTATGTGTTATATTTCAAGATCAATGTATGAACAAGTGTGTTTGGAATAAAAAAAGAAGCATTGTTAACCAGAAATGATGGGAGGTTGTCTCTATTTTTGAAATCAACAATTAATATCAATAAGAAATGAAATTCAAGTTGAAGGTCTCCATTGTTTGTTAAATTGAAGGAATTGACGATATAGATGGCCCATAGGTATCTTTTACATTATCAATAAAGTCATTTGAAAAGAAGAAAAAATTAATTTCAATGTTATTGCGTGAAAAATAGTCTTGGTAACAACAAGAGGAGCCTAATTAACATGAGGTGATTAGAATATCTCATTATTTGTGAATTAAACCAATTAACATTTGTACTAAATGCAAACCATGATGAATGACACCTTTGGCTGATGGATTGAATTAGATTTAGAGTTTTCATCGTGTTTATACTTCTTTGATTCCATTAATATATTAGGTTGTTTAGCCACATGTGTTATATTTCAAGATCAATGTGTCAAAAAGTATGTTTGAGATCCAAAGTGGAGCCTTCATAACCAGAAAAGATGGGAGGAATTTTCTATTTTTGAATTGAACAATTAATATCAATAAGAAATAAAATTCAAGATCAAGGACTTCATTATTTGTTAGATTGAATCAATTCACGTTATAAATGGCCCACAAGCATTTGTTTCATAATCAATATAGTAATTAGGCAAAAAGCAAAAGTTAATTTCAAGGTTATTGCATGAAAAATAGTCTTGGAAACAGCAAGAGGATCCGAATTAACATGAGGTGATTAGAATGTCTCCTTATTTAGCAATTAAACTAGTTAACATTTGTACGAAATGCTAACCATGATGAATTACACCTTTGGCTAAGGATTTAATTAGATTTAGTGTTTTCATGTTGTTTATACTTGTTTGGTTCCACTAATGTATTAGGTTGTTTAGCCATATGTGTTATATTTCAAGATCAATGTATAAACAAGTATGTTTGGAATCAAAAGAGGAGCATTGTTAACCAGAAATGATGGGAGGTTGTCTCTATTTTTGAAATCAATAATTAATATCAATAAGAAATGAAATTCAAGTTGAAGGTTTCCATTGTTTGTTAGATTGAACGAATTGATGATATAGATGGCCCAAGGGTATTTTTTACATTATCAATAAAGTCAGTTGAAAAGAAGAAAAAATTAATTTAAAGGTTATTGCGTGAAAAATTGTATTGGTAACAACAAGAAGAGCCTAATTAACATGGGGTGATTTGAATGTCTCAATATTTTTGAATTAAACGAGTTAACATTTGAACTAAATGCAAACCATGATAAATGACCCCTTTGGCTAATGGATTTAATTAGATTTAGAGTTTTCATCGTGTTTATACTTCTTTGATTCAATTAATATATTAGGTTGTTTAGCCACATGTGTTATATTTCAAGATCAATGTTTCAAAAAGTGTGTTTGAAACCCAAAGAGGAGCCTTCATAACCAGAAATGATGGGAGGAACTCTCTATTTTTGAATTCAACAATTAATATAAATAAGAAATGAAATTCAAGATCAAGGACTTCATTATTTGTTAGATTGAATGAATTAACGTTATAGATGCCCTAGAGGCATTTGTTTCATAATCAATATAGTAATTAGGCAAGAAGCAAAAGTTAATTTCAAGGTTATTGCATGAAAAATAGTCTTGGTAACAACAAGAGGATCCTAATTAATATGAGGTGATTAAAATGTCTCATTTTTTAGCAATTAAACCAGTTAACATTTGTACGAAATGCTAACCATGATGAATTACACCTTTGGCTAAGGATTTATTTAGATTTAGTGTTTTCATCGTGTTTATACTTGTTTGGTTCCGCTAATGTATTAGGTTGTTTAGTCGTATGTGTTATATTTCAAGATCAATGTATGAACAAGTGTGTTTGGAATAAAAAAAGAAGCATTGTTAACCAAAAATGATGGGAGGTTGTCTCTATTTTTGAAATCAACAATTAATTAATATCAATAAGAAATGAAATTCAAGTTGAAGGTCTCCATTGTTTGTTAAATTGAAGGAATTGACGATATAGATGGCCCATAGGTATCTTTTACATTATCAATAAAGTCATTTGAAAACAAGAAAAAATTAATTTCAATGTTATTGCGTGAAAAATAGTCTTGGTAACAACAAGAGGAGCCTAATTAACCTGAGGTGATTAGAATATCTCATTATTTGTGAATTAAACCAATTAACATTTGTACTAAATGCAAACCATGATGAATGACACCTTTGGCTGATGGATTGAATTAGATTTAGAGTTTTCATCGTGTTTATACTTCTTTGATTCCATTAATATATTAGGTTGTTTAGCCACATGTGTTATATTTCAAGATCAATGTGTCAAAAAGTATGTTTGAGATCCAAAGTGGAGCCTTCATAACCAGAAAAGATGGGAGGAATTTTCTATTTTTGAATTGAACAATTAATATCAATAAGAAATAAAATTCAAGATCAAGGACTTCATTATTTGTTAGATTGAATCAATTCACGTTATAAATGGCCCACAAGCATTTGTTTCATAATCAATATAGTAATTAGGCAAAAAGCAAAAGTTAATTTCAAGGTTATTGCATGAAAAATAGTCTTGGAAACAGCAAGAGGATCCGAATTAACATGAGGTGATTAGAATGTCTCCTTATTTAGCAATTAAACTAGTTAACATTTGTACGAAATGCTAACCATGATGAATTACACCTTTGGCTAAGGATTTAATTAGATTTAGTGTTTTCATGTTGTTTATACTTGTTTGGTTCCACTAATGTATTAGGTTGTTTAGCCATATGTGTTATATTTCAAGATCAATGTATAAACAAGTATGTTTGGAATCAAAAGAGGAGCATTGTTAACCAGAAATGATGGGAGGTTGTCTCTATTTTTGAAATCAATAATTAATATCAATAAGAAATGAAATTCAAGTTGAAGGTTTCCATTGTTTGTTAGATTGAACGAATTGATGATATAGATGGCCCAAGGGTATTTTTTACATTATCAATAAAGTCAGTTGAAAAGAAGAAAAAAATTAATTTAAAGGTTATTGCGTGAAAAATTGTATTGGTAACAACAAGAAGAGCCTAATTAACATGGGGTGATTTGAATGTCTCAATATTTTTGAATTAAACGAGTTAACATTTGAACTAAATGCAAACCATGATAAATGACCCCTTTGGCTAATGGATTTAATTAGATTTAGAGTTTTCATCGTGTTTATACTTCTTTGATTCAATTAATATATTAGGTTGTTTAGCCACATGTGTTATATTTCAAGATCAATGTTTCAAAAAGTGTGTTTGAAACCCAAAGAGGAGCCTTCATAACCAGAAATGATGGGAGGAACTCTCTATTTTTGAATTCAACAATTAATATAAATAAGAAATGAAATTCAAGATCAAGGACTTCATTATTTGTTAGATTGAATGAATTAACGTTATAGATGCCCTAGAGGCATTTGTTTCATAATCAATATAGTAATTAGGCAAGAAGCAAAAGTTAATTTCAAGGTTATTGCATGAAAAATAGTCTTGGTAACAACAAGAGGATCCTAATTAATATGAGGTGATTAAAATGTCTCATTTTTTAGCAATTAAACCAGTTAACATTTGTACGAAATGCTAACCATGATGAATTACACCTTTGGCTAAGGATTTATTTAGATTTAGTGTTTTCATCGTGTTTATACTTGTTTGGTTCCGCTAATGTATTAGGTTGTTTAGTCGTATGTGTTATATTTCAAGATCAATGTATGAACAAGTGTGTTTGGAATAAAAAAAGAAGCATTGTTAACCAAAAATGATGGGAGGTTGTCTCTATTTTTGAAATCAACAATTAATATCAATAAGAAATGAAATTCAAGTTGAAGGTCTCCATTGTTTGTTAAATTGAAGGAATTGACGATATAGATGGCCCATAGGTATCTTTTACATTATCAATAAAGTCATTTGAAAACAAGAAAAAATTAATTTCAATGTTATTGCGTGAAAAATAGTCTTGGTAACAACAAGAGGAGCCTAATTAACCTGAGGTGATTAGAATATCTCATTATTTGTGAATTAAACCAATTAACATTTGTACTAAATGCAAACCATGATGAATGACACCTTTGGCTGATGGATTGAATTAGATTTAGAGTTTTCATCGTGTTTATACTTCTTTGATTCCATTAATATATTAGGTTGTTTAGCCACATGTGTTATATTTCAAGATCAATGTGTCAAAAAGTATGTTTGAGATCCAAAGTGGAGCCTTCATAACCAGAAAAGATGGGAGGAATTTTCTATTTTTGAATTGAACAATTAATATCAATAAGAAATAAAATTCAAGATCAAGGACTTCATTATTTGTTAGATTGAATCAATTCACGTTATAAATGGCCCACAGGCATTTGTTTCATAATCAATATAGTAATTAGGCAAAAAGCAAAAGTTAATTTCAAGGTTATTGCATGAAAAATAGTCTTGGTAACAGCAAGAGGATCCGAATTAACATGAGGTGATTAGAATGTCTCTTATTTAGCAATTAAACTAGTTAACATTTGTACGAAATGCTAACCATGATGAATTACACCTTTGGCTAAGGATTTAATTAGATTTAGTGTTTTCATGTTGTTTATACTTGTTTGGTTCCACTAATGTATTAGGTTGTTTAGCCATATGTGTTATATTTCAAGATCAATGTATAAACAAGTATGTTTGGAATCAAAAGAGGAGCATTGTTAACCAGAAATGATGGGAGGTTGTCTCTATTTTTGAAATCAATAATTAATATCAATAAGAAATGAAATTCAAGTTGAAGGTTTCCATTGTTTGTTAGATTGAACGAATTGATGATATAGATGGCCCAAGGGTATTTTTTACATTATCAATAAAGTCAGTTGAAAAGAAGAAAAAATTAATTTAAAGGTTATTGCGTGAAAAATTGTATTGGTAACAACAAGAAGAGCCTAATTAACATGGGGTGATTTGAATGTCTCAATATTTTTGAATTAAACGAGTTAACATTTGAACTAAATGCAAACCATGATAAATGACCCCTTTGGCTGATGGATTTAATTAGATTTAGAGTTTTCATCGTGTTTATACTTCTTTGATTCAATTAATATATTAGGTTGTTTAGCCACATGTGTTATATTTCAAGATCAATGTTTCAAAAAGTGTGTTTGAAACCCAAAGAGGAGCCTTCATAACCAGAAATGATGGGAGGAACTCTCTATTTTTGAATTCAACAATTAATATAAATAAGAAATGAAATTCAAGATCAAGGACTTCATTATTTGTTAGATTGAATGAATTCACTTTATAGATGCCCCAGAGGCATTTGTTTCATAATCAATATAGTAATTAGGCAAGAACCAAAAGTTAATTTCAAGGTTATTGCATGAAAAATAGTCTTGGTAACAACAAGAGGATCCTAATTTACATGAGGTGATTAAAATGTCTCATTTTTTAGCAATTAAACCAGTTAACATTTGTACGAAATGCTAACCATGATGAATTACACCTTTGGCTAAGGATTTAATTAGATTTAGTGTTTTCATGTTGTTTATACTTGTTTGGTTCTGCTAATGTATTAGGTTGTTTAGCCATATGTGCTATATTTCAAGATCAATGTATAAACAAGTGTGTTTGGAATCAAAAGAGGAGCATTGTTAACCAGAAATGATGGGAGGTTGTCTCTATTTTTGAAATCAATAATTAATATCAATAAGAAATGAAATTCAAGTTGAAGGTTTCCATTGTTTGTTAGATTGAACGAATTGATGATATAGATGGCCCAAGGGTATTTTTTACATTATCAATAAAGTCAGTTGAAAAGAAGAAAAAATTAATTTAAAGGTTATTGCGTGAAAAATTGTATTGGTAACAACAAGAAGAGCCTAATTAACATGGGGTGATTTGAATGTCTCAATATTTTTGAATTAAACGAGTTAACATTTGAACTAAATGCAAACCATGATAAATGACCCCTTTGGCTGATGGATTTAATTAGATTTAGAGTTTTCATCGTGTTTATACTTCTTTGATTCAATTAATATATTAGGTTGTTTAGCCACATGTGTTATATTTCAAGATCAATGTGTCAAAAAGTGTGTTTGAATCCAAAGAGGAGCCTTCATAACCAGAAATGATGGGAGGAACTCTCTATTTTTGAATTCAACAATTAATATCAATAAGAAATAAAATTCAAGATCAAGGACTTCATTATTTGTTAAATTGAATGAATTCACGTTATAAATGCCCCACAGGCATTTGTTTCATAATCAATATAGTAATTAGGCAAGAAGCAAAAGTTAATTTCAAGGTTATTGCATGAAAAATAGTCTTGGTAACAGCAAGAGGATCCTAATTAACATGAGGTGATTAGAATGTCTCATTATTTAGCAATTAAACCAGTTAACATTTGTACGAAATGCTAACCATGATGAATTACACCTTTGGCTGAGGATTTAATTAGATTTAGTGTTTTCATGTGTTTATATTTGTATGGTTCCGCTAATGTATTAGGTTGTTTAGCCATAGGTGTTATATTTCATGATCAATGTATAAACAAGTGTATTTGGAATCAAAAGAGGAGCATTGTTAACCAGAAATGATGGGAGGTTGTCTCTATTTTTGAAATCAATAATTAATATCAATAAGAAATGAAATTCAAGTTGAAGGTCTCCATTGTTTGTTAAATTGAAGGAATTGACGATATAGATGGCCCATAGGTATTTTTTACATTATCAATAAAGTCATTTGAAAAGAAGAAAAAATTAATTTCAAGGTTATTGCGTGAAAAATAGTATTGGTAACAACAAGTGGAGCCTAATTAACATGGGGTGATTTGAATGTCTCATTATTTTTGAATTGAACTAGTTAACATTTGTACTAAATGCAAACCATGATGAATGACACCTTTGGCTGATGGTTTTAATTAGATTTAGAGTTTTCATCGTGTTTATACTTCTTTGATTCCATTAATATATTAGGTTGTTTAGCCACATGTGTTATATTTCAAGATCAATGTGTCAAAAAAAGTGTGTTTGAAATCCAAAGAGGAGCCTTCATAACCAGAAAATGATGGGAGGAACTCTCTATTTTTGAATTCAACAATTAATATCAATAAGAAATGAAATTCAAGATCAAGGACTTCATTATTTGTTAGATTGAATGAATTCACGTTATAAATGCCCCACAGGCATTTGTTTCATAATCAATATAGTAATTAGGCAAGAAGCAAACGTTAATTTCAAGGTTATTGCATGAAATATAGTCTTGGTAACAGCAAGAGGATCCTAATTAACATGAGGTGATTAGAATGTCTCATTATTTAGCAATTAAACCAGTTAACATTTGTACGAAATGCTAACCATGATGAATTACACCTTTGGCTGAGGATTTAATTAGATTTAGTGTTTTCATTATGTTTATATTTGTATGGTTCCGCTAATGTATTAGGTTGTTTAGCCATAGGTGTTATATTTCATGATCAATGTATAAACAAGTGTATTTGGAATCAAAAGAGGAGCATTGTTAACCAGAAATGATGGGAGGTTGTCTCTATTTGTGAAATCAATAATTAATATCAATAAGAAACGAAATTCAAGTTGAAGGTCTTCATTGTTTTTTAAATTCAAGGAATTAACGATATAGATCGCCCATTGGTATTTTTTACATTACCAATAAAGTCATTTGAAAAGAAGAAAAATTTAATTTCAAAGTTATTGCGTGAAAAATAGTCTTGGTAACAACAAGAGGAGCCTAATTAACATGAGTTAATTAGAATGTCTCATTATTTGTGAATTAAACCAGTTAACATTTGTACTAAATGCAAACCATGATGAATGACATCGTTGGCTGATGGATTAAATTAGATTTAGAGTTTTCATCGTGTTTATACTTCTTTGCTTCCATTAATTTATTAGGTTGTTTAGCCACATGTGTTATATTTCAAGATCAATGTGTCAAAAAGTGTGTTTGAAATCCAAACAGGAGCCTTCATAACCAGAAACGATGGGAGGAACTCACTATTTTTGAATTCAACAATTAGTATCAATAAGAAATGAAATTCAAGATCAAGGACTTCATTCTTTGTTAGATTGAATGAATTCACGTTATAGATGCCCCACAGGCATTTGTTTAATAATCAATATAGTAATTTGGCAAGAAGCAAAAGTTAATTTCAAGGTTATTGCATGAAAAATAGTCTTGGTAACAGCAAGAGGATCCTAATTAACATGAGGTGATTAGAATGTCTCATTATTTAGCAATTAAACCAGTTAACATTTGTACGAAATGCTAACCATGATGAATTACACCTTTGGCTGAGGATTTAATTAGATTTAGTGTTTTCATCGTGTTTATACTTGTTTGGTTCTGCTAATGTATTAGGTTGTTTAGCCATATGTGCTATATTTCAAGACCAATGTATGAACAAGTGTGTTTAGAATCAAAAGATGAGCATTGTTAACCAGAAATATGGGAGGTTGTCTCTATTTTTGAAATCAATAATTAATATTAAGAACAAACGAAATTCAAGTTGAAGGTCTCCATTTTTTGTTGAATTAAAGGAATTGACGATATAGATTGCCCATAGGTATTTTTTACATTACCAATAAAGTCATTTGAAAAGAAGAAAAAATTAATTTCAAGGTTATTGCGTGAAAAATAGTCTTGGTAACAACAAGAGGAGCCTAATTAACATGAGTTGATTAGAATGTCTCATTATTTGTGAATTAAACCAGTTAACATTTGTACTAAATGCAAACCATGATGAATGACACCGTTGGCTGATGGATTAAATTAGATTTAGAGTTTTCATCGTGTTTATACTTCTTTGCTTCCATTAATTTATTAGGTTGTTTAGCCACATGTGTTATATTTCAAGATCAATGTGTCAAAAAGTGTGTTTGAAATCCAAAGAGGAGCCTTCATAACCAGAAATGATGGGAGGAACTCTCTATTTTTGAATTCAACAATTAATATCAATAAGAAATGAAATTCAAGATCAAAGACTTCATTATTTGTTAGATTGAAATGAATTCACGTTATAGATGCCCCAGAGGCATTTGTTTCATAATCAATATAGTAATTAGGCAAGAAGCAAAAGTTAATTTCAAGGTTATTGCATGAAAAATAGTCTTGGTAACAGCAAGAGGATCCTAATTAACATGAGGTGATTAGAATGTCTCATTATTTAGCAATTAAACCAATTAACATTTGTACGAAATGCTAACCATGATGAATTACACCTTTGGCTGAGGATTTAATTAGATTTAGTGTTTTCATCGTGTTTATACTTGTTTGGTTCTGCTAATGTATTAGGTTGTTTAGCCATATGTGTTATATTTCAAGACCAATGTATGAACAAGTGTGTTTGGAATCAAAAGAGGAGCATTGTTAACCAGAAATGATGGGAGGTTGTCTCTATTTTTGAAATCAATAATTAATATTAATAACAAACGAAATTCAAGTTGAAGGTCTCCATTGTTTGTTGAATTAAAGGAATTGACGATATAGATCGCCCATAGGTATTTTTTACATTACCAATAAAGTCATTTGAAAAGAAGAAAAAATTAATTTCAAGGTTATTGCGTGAAAAATAGTCTTGGTAACAACAAGAGGAGCCTAATTAACATGAGTTGATTAGAATGTCTCATTATTTGTGAATTAAACCAGTTAACATTTGTACTAAATGCAAACCATGATGAATGACACCTTTGGCTGATGGATTTAATTAGATTTAGAGTTTTCATCGTGTTTATACTTCTTTGCTTCCATTAATTTATTAGGTTGTTTAGCCACATGTATTATATTTCAAGATCAATGTGTCAAAAAGTGTGTTTGAAATCGAAAGAGGAGCCTTCATAACCAGAAATGATGGGAGGAACTCTCTATTTTTGAATTCAACAATTAATATCAATAAGAAATGAAATTCAAGATCAAGGACTTCATTATTTGTTAGATTGAATGAATTCACGTTATAGATGCCCCACAGGCATTTGTTTAATAATCAATATAGTAATTAGGCAAGAAGCAAAAGTTAATTTCAAGGTTATTGCATGAAAAAATACGTCTTGGTAACAGCAAGAGGATCCTAATTAACATGAGGTGATTTATGAATGTCTCATTATTTAGCAATTTAAACCAGTTAACATTTGTACGAAATGCTAACCATGATGAATTACACCTTTGG
>JBAPLH010000122.1:0-13891 GCA_037897445.1 Ceriops zippeliana
TTTCATAATGGACATAGTTATTAAGAAAGAAACAATAGTTAATTTTCATGGTTATTGCATGAAAAATGGTCCTGGTAACAACAAAAGGAGCCTAATTCACATGAGGTGATTAGAATGTCTCATTATTTAGGAATTAAACCAGTTCACATTTGCACGACATGCAAACCATGATGAATGACTCGTTGCGCTAATGGATTTAAATAGATTTAGAGTTTTAATGGTGTTTAGACTTGTTTGATTCAATTAATATACTAGGTTGTTTAGCTACATGTGTTAATTTCATGATTAATGTGTCAAAAAGTGTGTTTGGGATCAATAGACCAGCCTTGCTAACCAGAAATGATGGGAGGTACACTCTATTTTTGAATTCAATAATTAATATCAATAAGAAATGAAATACAAGATCAAGGACTCCATTGTTTGTTAAATTGAATGAACTCATCATATAGATATTCCATGGGCATTTTTTTCATAATGGACATAGTTATTAAGAAAGAAACAATAGTTAATTTCATGGCTATTGCATGAAAAATGGTCCTAGTAACAACATAAGGAACCTAATTCACATGAGGTGATTAGAATGTCTCATTATTTAGGAATTAAACCATTTCACATTTGCATGTATTGCAAACCATGATGAATGACTCGTTTCACTAATGGATTTTAATAGATTTAGAGTTTTAATGGTGTTTATACTAGTTTGATTCAATTAATATACTAGCTGGTTTAGCTACATGTGTTAATTTCATTATCAATGTGTCAAAAAGTGTGTTTGGGATCAAAAGAGCAGCTTGGCTAACCAGAAATGGACTCCATTATTTGTTAAATTGAATGACTTCATCCTATCGATGTTCCATGGGCAATTTTTTCATAATGAATATAGTTATTAAGAAAGAAACAAAAGTTAATTTCGAGGTTGTTGCTTGAAATTGTCCTGGTAACAACCAGTGGAGCCTAATTCATATGAGGTGTCTAGAATGACTCATTTTTTATGAATGAAAATAGTTAATATTTGTACAAAATGCAAAACATGATGAATGACTCCTTTGGCTGATGTATTTAAATAGATTTAGCATTTTAATGGTGTTTATACTTGTTTGTTCAATTAATATACAAGGTTGTTTAGCTACATGGGTTAATTTCATGATCAATGTGTCAAAAAGTGTGTTTGGAATCAAAAGAGGAGCCTTGCTAACCAGAAATGATGGGAGCTACTCACTATTTTTGAATTCAACAATTAATATCAATAAGAAATGAAATTAAAGATCAAGGACTCCATTGTTTGTTAAATTGAATGAATTCATCGTATAGATGTTCCATGGGCATTTTTTTCATAATGGACATAGTTATTAAGAAAGAAACAATAGTTAATTTCGTGGTTATTGCATGAAAAATGGTCCTGGAAACAACAAAAGGAGCATAATTCACATGAGGTGATTAGAATGTCTAATTATTTAGGAATTAAACCAGTTCACATTTGCACGTAATGCAAACCACGATGAATGACTCGTTTCGCTGATGGATTTAAATAGATTTAGAGTTTTAATGGTGTTTAAACTTGTTTGATTCAATTAATATACTAGGTTGTTTAGCTACATGTGTTAATTTCATGATTAATGTGTCAAAAAGTGTGTTTGCAATCAATAGACCAGCCTTGCTAACCAGAAATGATGGGAGGTACACTCTATTTTTGAATTCAACAATTAATATCAATAAGAAATGAAATTGAAGATCAAGGACTCCATTTTTTGTTAAATTGAATGAATTCATCATATAGATGTTCCATGGGCATTGTTTTCATAATGGATATAGTTTTTGAGAAAGAAACAATAGTTAATTTCATGGTTATTGCATGAAAAATGGTCCTGGTAACAACAAAAGGATTCTAATTCACATGGGGTGATTAGAATGACTCATTATTTATGAATTAAAATAGTTTATATTTGTAAGAAATGAAAACCATGATGAATGACTCCTTTGGTTGATGGATTTAAATAAATTTAGCATTTTAATGGTGTTTATACTTGTTTGTTCAATTAATATACTAAGTTGTTTAGCTACATGTGTTAATTTCATGATCAATGTATCGAAAAGTGTGTTTGGAATCAAAAAAGGAGCCTTGCTAACCTGAAATGATGGGAGACACTCTTTATTTTTGAATTCATCAATTAATATCAATAAGAAATGAAATTGAAGATCAAGAACTCCATTGTTTGTTAAATTGAATGAACTCATCATATAGATATTCCATGGGCATTTTTTTCATAATGGATATAGTTATTAAGAAAGAAACAATTGTTAATTTCGAGGTTATTGCTTGAAATTGTCCTGGTAACAACAAGAGGAGCCTAATTCACATGAGGTGATTAGAATCACTCATTTTTTATGAATTAAAATAGTTAATATTTGTACGAAATGCAAACCATGATGAATGACTCCTTTGGCTGATGTATTTAAATAGATTTAGCATTTTAATGGTGTTTATACTTGTTTGTTCAATTAATATGCAAGGTTGTTTAGCTACATGTGTTAATTTCATCATCAATGTGTCAAAAAGTGTGTTTGGAATCAAAAGAGGAGCCCCTTGCTAACCAGAAATGATGGGAGGTACTCTCTATTTTTGAAGTCAACAATTAATATCAATAAGAAATGAAATTCAAGATCAAGTACTCCATTGTTTGTTAAAATGAATGAATTCAATGTATAGATGTTCCATGGGAATTTTCTTTATAATGAACATAGATATTAAGAAAGAAACAAAAGTTAATTTCTTGGTTATTGGTTGAAATTGTCCTGGTAACAACAAGAGGAGCCTAATTCACATGAGGTGATTAGAATGACTCATTATTTATGAATTAAACCATTTCAAATTTGCACGTAATGCAAACCATGATGAATGACTCGTTTCACTAATGAATTTAAATAGATTTAGAGTTTTAATGGTGTTTATACTCTTTTGATTCAATTAATATACTAGGTTGTTTAGCTACATGTGTTAATTTCATGATTTAAGTGTTAAAAAGTGTGTGTGCAATCAATAGACCAGCCTTGCTAACCAGAAATGATGGGAGGTACACTCTATTTTTGAATTCAATAATTAATATCAATAAGAAATGAAATACAAGATCAAGGACTCCATTGTTTGTTAAATTGAATGAACTCATCATATAGATATTCCATGGGCATTTTTTTCATAATGGACATAGTTATTAAGAAAGAAACAATAGTTAAATTCATGGCTATTGCATGAAAAATGGTCCTAATAACAACATAAGAAGCCTAATTCACATGAGGTGATTAGAATGTCTCATTATTTATGAATTAAACCATTTCACATTTGCACGTAATGCAAACCATGATGAATGACTCGTTTCCCTAATGGATTTAAATAGATTTAGAGTTTTAATGGTATTTATACTTGTTTGATTCAATTAATATACTAGGTTGTTTAGCTACATGTGTTAATTTCATGATTAATGTGTCAAAAAGTGTGTTTGCAATCAATAGACCAGCCTTGATAACCAGAAATGATAGGAGGTACACTTTATTTTTGAATTCAACAATTAATATCAACATCAAATGAAATTCAAGATCAAGGACTCCATTGTTTGTTAAATTGAATGAATTCATCATATAGATATTCCATGGGCATTTTTTCATAATTGACATAGTTATTAAGAAAGAAACGATAGTTAATTTCATGGTTATTGCATGAAAAATGGTCCTAGTAACAACAAAAGGAGCCTAATTCTCATGAGGTGATTAGAATGTCTCATTATTTAGGAATTAAACTAGTTCACATTTCCACGTAATGCAAACAATGATGAATGACTCGTTTCGCTGTTGGATTTAAATAGATTTCGAGTTTTAATGGTGTTTATACTAGTTTGATTCAATTAATATACTAGGTGGTTTAGCTACATGTGTTAATTTCATGATCAATGTGTCAAAAAGAGTGTTTGGGATCAAAAGAGCAGCCTGGCTAACCAGAAATGATGGGAGGTACTCTTTATTTTTGAATTGAAGAATTAATATCAATACGAAAAGAAATTTAAAATCATGGACTCCATTATTTGTTAAATTGAATGAATTCATCCTATCGATCTTCCATGGGCAATTTTTTTCATAATGGACATAGTTATTAAGAAAGAAACGATAGTTAATTTCGTGATTATTGCATGAAAAATGGTCCTGGTAACAACAAAAGGAGCCTAATTCACATGAGGTGATTAGAATGCCTGATTATTTAGGAATTAAACCAGTTCACATTTGCACGTAATGCAAACCATGATGAATGTCTCATTTCGCCGATGGATTTAAATAGATTTAGAGTTTTAATGGTGTTTAGACTTGTTTGATTCAATTAATATACTAGCTTGTTTAGCTACATGTGTTAATTTCATGATTAATGTGTCAAAAAGTGTGTTTGCAGTCAATAGACCAGCCTTACTAACCAGAAATGATGGGAGGTACACTCTATCTTTGAATTCAACAATTAATATCAATAAGAAATGAAATTGAAGATCAAGGACTCCATTTTTTGTTAAATTGAATGAATTCATCATATAGATGTTCCATGGGCATTGTTTTCTTAATGGATATAGTTATTAAGAAAGAAACAATAGTTAATTTCATGGTTATTGCAAGAAAAATGGTCCTGGTAACAACAAAAGGAGCCTAATTCACATGAGGTGATTAGAATGTCTCATTATTTAGGAATTAAACCTGTTCACATTTGCACGTAATGCAAACCATGTTGAATGACTCGTTTCGTTGATGGATTTAAATAGATTTAGAGTTTTAATGGTGTTTATACTTGTTTGATTTTAATACTTTATTTGGTTGTTTAGCTACATACGTGAATTTCATGATTAATGTGTCAAAAAGTGTGTTTGGAATCAAAAGAGCGTTTGGAATCAATAGAGCAACCTTGCTAACCAGAAATAATGAGTGGTACACTTTATTTTTGAATTCAACAATTAATATCAATAAGAAATGAAATTGAACATCAAGGACTCCATTGTTTGTTAAATTTAATGAATTTATCATATAGATGTTCCATGGGCATTTTTTTTCATAATGGACATAGTTATTAAGAAAGAAACAATAGTTAATTTCATGGTTATTGCATGAAAAATGGTCCTGGTAACAACAAAGGGAGCCTAATTCACATGAGGTGATTAGAATGTCTCATTATTTAGGAATTAAACCAGTTCACGTTTGCACGACATGCAAACCATGATGAATGACTCGTTGCGCTAATGGATTTAAATAGATTTAGAGTTTTAATGGGGTTTATACTTGTTTGATTCAATTAATATACTAGGTCGTTTAGCTACATGTGTTAATTTCATGATCAATTTGTTAAAAAGAGATTTTGGGATCAAAAGAGTAGCTTGGCTAACCAGAAATGATGGGGGGTACTCTTTATTTTTGAATTCAACAAATAATATCAATAAGAAATGAAATTGAAGGTCAAGGACTCCATGGTTTGTTAAATTGAATGAATTCATCCTATCAATGTTCCATGGGCAATTTTTTTCATAATGAATAAAGTTATGAAGAAAGAAACAAAAGTTAATTTCGAGGTTATTGCTTGAAATTGTCCTGGTAACAACAAGAGGAGCCTAATTCACATGAGGTGATTAGAATGACTCATTTTTTATGAATTAACATAGTTAATATTTGTACGAAATGCAAACCATGATGAATGACTCCTTTGGCTGATGTATTTAAATAGATTTAGCGTTTTAATGGTGTTTATACTTGTTTGTTCAATTAATATACAAGGTTGTTTAGCTACATGTGTTAATTTGATGATCAATGTGTCAAAAAGTGTCTTTGGAATAAAAAGAGGAGCCTTGCTAACTAGAAATGATGGGAGGTACTCTCTATTTTTTAATTGAACAATTAGTGTCAATAAGAAATGAAGTTCAAGATCAAGGACTCCATTGTTTGTTAAATTGAATGAATTCATCATATAGATATTCTGTGGACATTTTTTTCATAATGGACCTAGTTATTAAGAAAGAAACAATAGTTAATTTCATGGTTATTGCATGGAAAATGGTCCTGGAAACAACAAAAGGAGCCTAATTCACATGAAGTGATTAGAATGTCTCATTATTTAAGAATTAAACCAGTTCACTTTTGCATGTATTGCAAACCATGATGAATGACTTGTTTCACTAATAGATTTAAATAGATTTAGAGTTTTAATGGTGTTTATACTTGTTTGATTCAATTAATATACTAGGTTGTTTAGCTACATGTGTTAATTTCATTATCAATGTGTCAAAAAGTGTGTTTGGAATCAAAAGTGGAGCCCCTTGCTAACTAGAAATGATGGGAGGTACACTCTATTTTTGAATTCAGCAATTAATATCAATAAGAAATGAAATTCAAGATCAAGGACTCCATTGTTTGTTAGATTGAATGAATTCATGTTATAGATGTCCCATAGGCATTTTATTCATAATCAATATAGTAATTAGGGGAAAAGCAAAAGTTAACTTCAAGGTTGTTGCCTGAAAAATAGTCTTGGTAACATCAAGAGGAGCCTAATTAACATGAGGTGATTAGAGTGTCTCATGATTTAGCACATAAACCAGTTAACATTTGTTCGAAATGCAAACCATGATGAATGACAACTTTGGCTAATGGATTTAATTAGATTTGGAGTTTTCATCGTGTTTTTACTTATTTCATTCCATGAATATAGTAGGTTGTTTAGCCATATGTGTCATATTTCAAGATCAATGTATGAAAAAGTGTGTTTGGAATCAAAAGAGGAGCCTTGTTAACAAGAAATGATGGGAGGTAGTCTCAATTTTTGAATTCAACAATTAATTTCAATAAGAAATGAAATTCAAGATCAAGGACTCCATTGTTTGATAGATTAAATGAATTCATGTTATAGATGGCTCATTGGCATTTTCTTGAATCTCAATCTAGTCATTATGGAAGAAGCAAAAGTTAATTTCAAGGTTATTACATGAACAATTGTCTTGGTAACAACAAGAGGAGCCTAATTAACATGAGGTGATTATAATGTCTCATTATTTAGCAATTAAAATAGTTAACATTTGTACGAAATGCAAACCATCATGAATAACACCTTTGGCTGATGGATTTAAAATAGTTTCATCGTGTTTTTACTTGTTTGATTCCATTAATATATTAGGTTGTTTCGCCTTATGTGTTATATTTCAACATGAATATATCAAAAAGTGTGTGTGGAATCAAAAGAGGAGACTTGTTAATCAAAAATGATAGGAGGTACTCTCTATTTTTGAATTCAAAAATTAATATCAATAAGAAATGAAATTCAAGATCAAGGACTCCATTATTTGTTAGATTGAATGAATTCACGTTATAGATGCCCTATAGGCATTTTTTTCATAATCAATATAGTCATTAGGGAAGAAGCAAAATTTAATTTCAAGGTTATTGCATGAAAAATAGTCTTATTAACAACATGAGGAGCCTAATAAACATTAGGTGATTAGAATGTCTCATTATTTAGCAATTAAACCAGTTAACATTTATACAAAATGTAAACCATGATAAATAACAACTTTGGCTCATGGATTTAATTAGATTTAGAGTTTTAATGGTGTTTATACTTTTCTGATGCAATTAATATATTAGGATGTCTAGCCACATGTGTTATATTTCAAGATCAACGTATCAAAAAGTGTGTTTGGAATCAAAAGAGGAGCCTTGCTAACTAGAAATGATGGGAAGTACTCTCTATTTTTGAATTCAACAATTAATATCAATAAGAAATGAAATTCAAGATCAAGGACTCCATTGTTTGATGGATTGAATAAATTCACGCTATAGATGGCCCAATGGCATTTTTTGATTCTCAATATAGTCATTATGGAAGAAGCAAAAGTTAATTTGAAGGTTATTACATGAACAAAAGTCTTGGTAACAACAAGAGGAGCCTTATTAACATGAGGTGATTAGAATGTCTCATTATTTACCAATTAAACAAGTTAACATTTGTATGAAATGCAAACCATGATGAATGAAACCTTTCGTTGATGGATTTATTTAGATTTAGAGTTTTCATCGTGTTTTTACTTGTTTGATTCCATTAATATATTAGGTTGTTTAGCCATATGTCTTATATTTCAATATCAATGTATCAAAAAGTGTGTTTGAAATCAAAAGAGGAGCCTCGTTAACTAGAAATGATGGGAGGTAGTCTCAATTTTTGAATTCAACATTTAATATTAATAAGAAATGAAATTCAACATCAAGGACTCCATTATTTGTTAGATGCCCCATAGGCATTTTTTTCATAATCAATATAGTCATTAGGGAAGAAGCAAAAGTTAATTTCAATATTACTGCATGAAAAATAGTCTTGGTAACTACAAGAGGAGCCTAATTAACATGAGGTGATTAGAATGTCTCATTATTTTGCAATTACACTTGTTGACATTTGTATGAAATTCAAACAATGGTGAATGACACCTTTGGCTTATGGATTTAATTAGATTTAGAGTTTTCATCGTGTTTTTACTTGTTTGATTCCAATAATATATTAGGTTGTTTAGCCACATGTGTTATATTTCAAGATCAATGTGTGAAAAAGTGTGTTTGGAATCAAAAGAGGAGCCTTGTTGACCAGAAATGATGGGAGGAACTCTTTATTTTTGAATTCAACAATTAATATAAATAAGGAATGAAATTTAAGATCAAGGACTCCATTGTTTGTTAGATTGAATGAATTCACGTTACAGATGGCCCATAGGCATTTTTTTCATAATAAAAATAGTAATTAGGAAAGAAGCAAAAGTTAATTTCAAGGTTATTCTATGAAAAATAGTTTTGGTAACAACAAGAGGAGCCTAATTAACATGAGGTAATTAGAATGTCTCAGTATTTAGCAATTAAACTAGTGAACATTTGTACGAAATGCAAACCATGATTGATGACACCTTTGGCTCATGGATTTAATTAGATTTAGAGTTTTAATGGTGTTTACACTTTTTTGATTCAATTAGTATATTTGGTTGTCTAGCCATATGTGTTATTTTTCAAGATCAATGTATCAAAAAGTGTGTTTGGAATAAAAAATGGAGCCTTGTTAACTAGAAATGATGGGAGGTAGTCTCAATTTTTGAATTCAACAATTAATATCAATAAGAAATGAAATTCAAGATCAAGGACTCCATTGTTTGATGGATTGAATAAATTCATGCTATAGATGGCCCAATGGCATTTTTTGATTCTCAATATAGTCATTATGGAAGAAGCAAAAGTTAATTTGAAGGTTATTACATGAACAAAAGTCTTGGTAACAACAAGAGGAGCCTAATTAACATGAGGTGATTAGAATGTCTCATTATTTAGCAATTAAACCATTTGACATTTGTACGAAATGCAAACCATGATGAATGGCACCTTTGGCTTATGGATTTAATTAGATTTAGAGTTTTCATCGTGTTTTTACTTGTTTGATTCCTTTAATATATTAGGTTGTCTAGCCATATGTGTTATTTTTCAAGATCAATGTATCAAAAAGTGTGTTTGGAATAAAAAATGGAGCCTTGTTAACTAGAAATGATGGGAGGTAGTCTCAATTTTTGAATTCAACAATTAATATCAATAAGAAATGAAATTCAAGATCAAGCGCTCCATTATTTGTTAGATTGAATGAGTTCACGTTATAGATGCCCCATAGGCATTTTATTCATAATAAGTATAGTAAGTAGGGAAGAAGCCAAAGTTAAATTCAAGTTTATTGCATGAAAAATAGTCTTGGTAACAACAAGAGGAGCCTAATTAACATAAGGTGATTAGAATGTCTCATTATTTAGCACCTAAACTAGTTAACATTTGCACGAAATGCAAACCATGATGAATGACAACTTTGGCTAATGGATTTAATTAGATTTGGAGTTTTCTTCGTGTCTTTACTTGTTTGATTCCATTAATATATTAGGTTGTTTAGCCATATGTGTTATTTTTCAAGTTCAATGTATCAAAAAGTGTGTTTGGAATCAAAAGAGGAGCCTTGTTAACTAGAAATAATGGGAGGTGTTCTCAATTTTTGAATTCAACAATTAATGTCAATAAGAAATGAAATTCAAGATCAAGGAGTCCATTGTTTGTTAGATTGAATGAATTCACGTTATAGATGTCCCATAGGCATTTTATTCATAATCAATACAGTAATTAAGGAAGAAGCAAAAGTTAACTTCAAGGTTATTGCATGAAAAAAAGTCTTGGTAACAACTAGAGGAGCCTAATTAACATGAGGTGACTAGAATGTCTCATTATTTAGCAATTAAACAAGTTAACATTTGTACGAAATGCAAACCATGATGAATGACACCTTTTCCTGATGGATTTAATTAGATTTAGAGTTTTCATCATGTTTTTACTATTTGATTCCATTAATATATTAAGTTGTTTAGCCATATGTGTTATATTTCAATATCAATGTATCAAAAAGTGTGTTTGGAATCAAAAGAGGAGCCTTGTTAACTAGAAATGATGGGAGGTATTCTCAATTTTTGAATTCGAAATTAATATCAATAAGAAATGAAATTCAAGGTCAAGGACTCCATTGTTTGTTAGCTTGAATGAATTTACGTTATAGATGCCCCATAGGCATTTTTTTCATAATCAATATAGTCATTAGGGAAGAAGCAAAAGTTAATTTCATGGGTTTTTGCATGAAAAATAGTTTTGGTAACAACAAGAGGAGCCTGATTAACATGAGGTGGTTAGAATGTCTCATTATTTAGCAATTAAACCAGTTAACATTTCTATGAAATGCAAACCGTGATGAATGACACCTTTGGCTGATGGATTTAATTAGATTTAGAGTTTTCATCATGTTTTTACTTGTTTGATTCCATTAATATATTAGGTTGTTTAGCCATATGTGTTATATTTCAAGATCGATGTATCAAAAAGTGTGTTTGGAATCAAAAGAGGAGCCTTGTTAACTAGAAAGGATGGGAGGTAGTCTCAATTTTTAAATTCAACAATTAATATCAATAAGAAATGAAATTCAACATCATGGACTCCATTATTTGTTAGAATGAGTGTATTCATCTTATAGATGCCCGATAGGCATTTTTTTCATAATTAATATGGTCATTAGGGAAGACGCAAAAGTTAATTTCAAGGTTATTGCATGAAAAATAGTCTTGGTAACCACAAGAGGAGCCTAATTAACATGAGGTGATCAGAATGTCTCATTATTTTGCAATTAAACCAGTTGACATTTGTAGGAAATGCAAACCATGATGAATGACACCTTTGGCTTATGGATTTAATTAGATTTAGAGTTTTCATCATGTTTTTACTTGTTTGATTCCATTAATATATTAATTTGTTTAGCCACATGTGTTATATTTCAAGATCAATGTGTGAAAAAGTGTGTTTGGAATCAAAAGAAGAGCCTTGTTAACCAGAAATGATGGGAGAAACTCTTTATTTTTTAATACAACAATTAATATAAATAAGAAATAAAATTCAAAATGAAGGACTCCATTGTTTGTTAGATTGAATGAATTCACGTTATAGATGGCCCATAGGCATTTTCTTCATAATAAAAGTAGTAATTAGGAATGAAGCAAAAGTTAATTTCAAGGTTATTGCAAGAAAAATAGTCTTGGTAACAACAAGAGGAGCCTAATTAGCATAAGGTGATTAGAATGTCTCATTATTTAGCAATTAAACCAGTGAACATTTGTACAAAATGCAAACCATGATGAATGACACCTTTGTCTCATGTATTTAATTAGATTTAGAGTTTTAATGGTGTTTATACTTTTTTGATTTAATTAATATATTAGGTTGTCTAGCCATATGTGTTATTTTTCAAGATCAATGTATCAAAAAGTGTGTTTGGAATCAAAAAAGGAGCCTTGTTAACTAGAAATGATGGGATGTAGTCTCAATTTTTGAATTCAACAATTAATATCAATAAGCAATGAAATTCATGATCAAGCGCTCCATTATTTGTTAGATTGAATGAATTCATGTTATAGATGTCCCATAGGCATTTTTTTTTTTTCATTCTCAATATAGTCATTAGGGACGAACCAAAAGTTAAATTCAAGGTTATTGCATGAAAAATAGTCTTGGTAACTACAAGAGGAGCCTAATTAACATGAGGTGATTAGATTGTCTTAATATTTTGCAATTAAACCAGTTGACATTTGTACGATATGCAAACCATGATGAATGACACCTTTGGCTTATGGATTTAATTAGATTTAGAGTTTTCAATTTGTTTTTACTTGATTTATTCCTTTAATATATTAGGTTGTTTAGCCATAGGCGTTATATTTTAAGATCAATGTATCAAAAAATGTGTTTGGATTCAAAAGAGGAGCCTTGTTCACTAGAAATAATGGGAGGTGTTCTCAATTTTTGAATTCAGCAATTAATATCAATAAGAAATGAAATTCAAGATCAAGGACTCCATTGTTTGTTAGATTGAATGAATTCACGTTATAGATGCCCCATAGGCATTTTATTCATTATCAATATAGTAATTAGGGAAAAAGCAAAAGTTAACTTCAAGGTTGTTGCATGAAAAATAGTCTTGGTAACAACAAGAGGAGCCTAATTAACATGAGGTGATTATAATGTCTCATGATTTAGCACTTAAACCAGTTAAAATTTGTTCGAAATGCAAACCATGATGAATGACAACTTTGGCTAATGGATTTAATTAGATTTGGAGTTTTGATCGTGTTTTTACTTGTTTCATTCCATGAATATATTAGGTTGTTTAGCCATATGTGTCATATTTCAAGATCAATGTATCAAAAAGTGTGTTTGGAATCAAAAGAGGAGCCTTGTTAACTAGAAATGATGGGAGGTAGTCTTAATTTTTTAATTCAACAATTAATTTCAATAAGAAATGAAATTCAAGATCAAGGACTCCATTGTTTGATAGATTGAATGAATTCATGTTATAGATGGCCCATAGGCATTTTCTTGAATCTCAATATAGTCATTATGGAAGAAGCAAAAGTTAATTTCAAGGTTATTACATGAACAATTGTCTTGGTAACAACAAGAGGAGCCTAATTAACATGAGGTGATTATAATGTCTCATTATTTAGCAATTAAAATAGTTAACATTTGTACGAAATGCAAACCATCATGAATAACACCTTTGGCTGATGGATTGAATTAGATTTAGAGTTTCATCGTGTTTTTACTTGTTTGATTCCATTAATATATTAGGTTGTTTGGCCATATGTGTTATATTTCAACATGAATATATCAAAAAGTGTGTGTGGAATCAAAAGAGGAGACTTGTTAATAAAAAATGATGGGAGGTACTCTCTATTTTTGAATTCAACAATTAATAGCAATAAGAAATAAAATTCAAGATCAAGGACTCCATTATTTGTTAGATTGAATGAATTCACGTTATAGAAGCCCAATAGGCATTTTTTTCATAATCAATATAGTCATTAGGGAAGAAGCAAAATTTAATTTCAAGGTTATTGCATGAAAAATAGTCTTAGTAAAAACATGAGGACCTAATAAACATTAGGTGATTAGAATGTCTCATTATTTAGCAATTATACCAGTTAACATTTATACAAAATGCAAACCATGATGAATGACACCTTTGGCTCATGAATTTAATTAGATTTAGAGTTTTAATGGTGTTTATACTTTTCTGATGCAATTAATATATTAGGATGTCTAGCCACATGTGTTATATTTAAAGATCAACGTATGAAAAAGTGTGTTAGGAGTCAAAAGAGGAGCCTTGCTAACTAGAAATGATCGAAAGTACTCTCTATTTTTTCAATTCAACAATTAATATCAATAAGAAATGAAATTTCAAGATTAAGGACGCCCAAAGGCATTTTTTGATTCTCAATATAGT